>OX031006.1:28927132-29527132 GCA_943735925.1 Pollenia amentaria
AGAACACCTGTTTGGCCAAAATGTCAAATTTTGGCCGCCTCTAACTCAGAAACTTTTTTACCGAATTTGTGTCTAAGCTACTATCCAATAGGACTATCCTTGGTGCAAATTTCATCCAAATCGGAAGACATCAATTTCAAAAGTTGGGTCACTTGACATGAAATCCCCCATATATATATAAATAAATATGTATACATATGTATATATTTGATGAAATTTGGTGCATAGGTTCTAATTTTCACAAGAACCAAGCCTATTGCAAATGGGGTGAATCGGGTCATAATTTCATAATAGAAGCTGCTTTTCGGGATAAGGTCTTTGTGCCCACTATCAAACCATTTTAATGAAATTTAAAACATAGATCCATATTTATATGGACACATAAGCTAATCATTTTTTAAAAAATAGGGCCACGAGGGGTGATAAGGAGCAATTTCTGCCTCTCCGCAACTATCTTACAGATTATAATGAAATTTAAAACAGATAGATCTATATTCACATAGTCACATTAGCTATGCATTTTCCAAAAACTAGGTCCCAAATAGGTACACTTGCAAAATGTTTTCTTATATACTGTGGCATAGGGTGTCATATGGTATGTACTATACTTTCTAACTTGTTTTTATCTGGATTTTTAGTGCGTATTTTAAGCGCATATTTTCGATTTTTTGTGCATGAGAATCTCTGCTTATTACGCAAGTATGTATATATCGATACCTAAAACGCAAAAGGCCCTATCTAACATTTTGAAATTTTTACAGGAGAAGCAAACAACTATTTAAAATGGAAAATTTATAAATTGCCTTTAATTGTTTTTAATTAATTTTTCTTCCATTTTTCTTGCTAAACCTACCAGGGGTTTTGACAAATAACAATGTTGCATATAATGCAAACTGTTAGCTATGTCTATTAGCGTTTATCGTATAATATTTTGTAGATAGGGCTTTTTGTTAATAAAATCGCTAATTCTGTTCGAAAGATTCCAAAATTTGTTGTGGACATTTGTGTTGATGCAATACATCAGAATCAATGAAAAAGTCGATTTTTAATTATTGGTTAGTTAGGGCCTTTTGCGTTTTAGGTAACGATATGTACATTGTACATACTTGGCTTATTACATAAAAAAAAATTATTTTTTATGATATATGGCTTTTGGTGTCACAAAGTACTTTTTGTGGTAGAAATTACTTTGTTTCTGTTGTGAAGAATCAATTTTGCGTAAAAACTTTAGTTTTCCAATAAAACTTATATTTAAATGCAAAACTATCTGTTATTAAATTCTATTTTATTTTATTGGAAAATGCCTCTTAAAAATAGTACATTTTTAAATTAAATTTATACTTTACCGCACCAGTTTCTGCTAGTAAAGTAAATGAACTAACCTATTTTATTTATTGCCACAAATTAGTATTTAACCCAAAATTTCAATATAAATTTTATATTTGTTTTCTCACTTACCACAGACTGTGCCTGCGCCCAAAAGTCAGTCAATGTATAATGCTGTGGTCCCACAATTTGGTACTTTTGTACAACAGCCAAAAAATTCTTCAACAGTGTTGCATGAGTACGGGCAATGACCTTAAATTGTTTGTAGATGACATCCAACAAAGTCAGCAGAGGATAGCGTTCATTCGACGTTATCGAATTATCTATCATTTGTCTAGTTGTGTTGCGCACCACATCTAGCAACTCAGTTTGTATGCCTACACGCAATTTCTCAATGGAGTCGGGCACCTTTTGCAACATGCCAAAACACTCTACAATTATGGCAATAAAATATGTCATACTTAATTCAGGATCTAAAAGATCAGCATCTTCGATTATTTCCGTTTTCGTAACATCAACACCTTGGGCCATTTCCTGTAATGCTTTACGTACTCGTGCATTGGCCTCTATGCGATCAGTCGAACGGCGTGCTGTAATATTACGAGAAAAACTAGTGTTTAAACGGCTGGAGTTTGAACGCTGAAGATCGGTTAGAATGCCATTGGCTGAGTTATTGTAAACCTGGGCCACTAATTCCTCGTGCAAGCGTTGATACAAATGCTGACGCCGTCCCATCAAATCGGAGCGTATATCTGCTAAGCCTTCAACTTCTTTTAGAGGACCATTTACTAAATTTAAAGCATCGGTTAAGACTTTACTGGCATGTAAATACTGGCGCTTAGAGGTATAGCTAACCACACTTTGAGGCACTTTACGTAAATCGTTGCTGGAATATGTTATAAAACAAGTTATATTTGAAAAATATATATAATATTTTGAAGGTGTCTACTTACATTTGTTCCAACATTACTAAAACATGTTTATGCTGAACGGCATCTGTCCACATTTTCTTTAACTCCTCCCTCCTACATTGCAGTAATCTTTTGCAGGCACTTAAATTTTCCTTTACTGCATGAATCTTTTCCCTACTATTATTTACCTCTGTGGACACTTTGGTAAACAAGGGTATAACTTGTGATAGTTGCTGATCATGTTTCGAAACCAAATCATTTAATCTTTGATCAGATTTCTTAAATTCTTTTTCGATTTTAGACTTTTCTTTTTGACGTTCTTCATTGGTCTCACTAAGACCCAATGATTTGATAACATTAACAATTAGACCACAGCCTGCCTAAAAATATAAATAAAGGTATTTTAAACGCGCATTTTAAACATAACAATAAACAACGCCCATTAAACTGGCAATAATTATTAAAGTTTAAAGTTCTCTAGCAATTGCTCCTTATATATTTTTTGTTATAAATAAATAAAGGGGAAAGTCTGACAGCTGTCACTACGGGGACGATACACTAACATTGTTAAATGTCATCATCACTGAAAACTTTTAGTCGCTATATTTTTATATCAAATTTCCACTGCTAGTTGTTTTGATTTTTACAAAACTTAATTTGTTTGTTGTGAAGGATACTTTTAGCAATATTTTCATGTATTTTTTTAAATTTTTTATTAATATTTACCTCATCTTTTCCATATTTTACACCTCTAGGAGGTTTTGTTGGTGGCGGCGGTGTAGCCATATTGCTTAACACTAACATTTCAGTAAAGAGATGCCGTAGGTATGTTTTAAAATGACAACAGAGCTGTGTTTCTTTGTTTTAAGGTGCCCTCTAGATGTGAGAATTAATACAAGACTTGTTAAAATAAACGAAAGTTATTGTGAATGTCTCTTTAATTTTTTTTATTAAATTCTGTTTAAAAAGGGTGTTTTTATAGAGGTATAAAAGTGTAGGCCCCTAATACGGTTCACAGGTTGTAATTAAAACAACTGGCTGTGATGAGTTGTAATTTTTTGATGTTTTTGTTCACCGAAATATAGCAAAGTTGTAATCCATAATACAAAAAGTAAGTAATTACAACTCAACTGAGTTGAGTTGTGCACTGTAATAGGGGCCTTAATTACGGAGCACTTTTTAACTGGCAGACATTTTGTCAGCTGTTAAGTGATTTTTGTTTAGTTTGGCATTTCAACATGTATCACAGAATAGCTACTATCAAGGCGAATTTAACTACAGGTGGTGTCGATACTACAACAATCCAAAAACAACAGAAACAACAAAGGGTTTTTTGCATTGCATTGTTAGTGCTTACTGTCCAAAATGTCAACCATTCCTAACAAAACACTAACAAATCAAAACAAAGTAGCTCGAACTGTCAAAATCAGATGGCGTTTCGACACCACCTGTAGTTGAATTCGCCTTGAGCTACTATATGCATATAGAACTCTGTGACATGAATAGCACAGATTGTGTAATCTGTGCTGAATAGATTGACGCCTGACCAACGCTTCTAAATTGTGTAAATTTATTTTGGAAATCATGGTTCTGTTCGAAATACATACGCAAGGCGAATTCATGTATACGGTGGTGTCGATACTACAACAAGTAACAACACCAAAAACACAACAATGTATTTTTTTGTTGCTTTCGTTGATCGATATGTCAAAAACACAAGCAACTTTTGACGTTTCTCTCTCTAAGTAAGAAAAAAAAGTAGCACAGCTGTGCTTTCAACGCCACCTGGTAAATGAATTCGCCTTGTACATACGTATCGCGCACTTCGTCCATTTTACGGTCAATCGTCTATCAGAGCAATTAATTTGATTAACTATGGAACATTTTCGCACCACGTTTACTCTACTAGTACGTTTCCACTTACATACATGTTTTGAGTCACAAAACTAGTTTTACAGCATAGGTTTATGCAACTCTCCAGCTGATTTTTTTTTTTTTTTTGAAGCGTAAAAATAATAAAATAATACCTATAATAAAAATAAAAAACAAAAAGTTAACTACCTACATATGTGCTTTTATATACTTACATACGTAAGTATGTACATATATGTATATGTATATTTGTGTATACAATGACAAACAAGGAAATTCCATGCTAAAGAAAAATAGTTTTATCAACACATATTTTGTTTGGCTTTCATGTTTGTTTACAACATAAATGTCAAATTGATTTCGAAAATTCGAAAACCAAAACCACTTAAACATAATGGGAACACTTTGACACGTTTTGCTCAAAACAAGTTGCTTTGCTCATAGTGGAAACATATTAAAAAGGATAATACGCATCCATTGCTGCTGTAGAGTGTAGCGTAGAGAAAGATCCAGGAATTGGATGTGTCTATCCACTTTATGGAAGACTACATTGAAAGATCTTGGTTTGCGTGATTACAAAATCCAACAATTAAATCCACACGATCACCTAGCAAGACGTTGATTCGGTGAATGGGCCTAAAACAAGATTGCCGTTGATTTCGATTTTCATAAGCTCACTTTTGTTCGAATGGATAGGCCAATAAACAAAACTGCCGTATTTGGAGTGATGATAATCCTCAAGTCACACGGCTCGTGCCAGAGTTGATTTATTGAAGGGAACGTTTGGTAACCCCATAGTTTCACGTTTCGGACCCGTTAATTGACCTCCAAAATCGTACGATTTAATGCCGCTAGACTATTTTCTGTGGGGATATGTGAAGTCGCTAGTCTACGCCGATAAGCCCGAAACGATTGACCACTTGGGGGACAACATTCGCCGCGTTATTACCGATATTGCGTAGTATGTGGTGAATTACATGGTACAGATCTTTGCGATAAGTCTAAAACCGACCCCAACGTAAAAAAATGTAGCAACTGTGGCGGTAATCACACTGCCAATTATAGAGGATGCCCTGTATATACCATCGTCAAGCAGTCAGTTGGACCGAAAACTAATCCCCCTCAAATGCAGGTAACAAATCAAGTAAGCACTGGTGACATTCAGGCCCCGCAGCCTAGTAATAACAGAACCTCTTATGCTAACGTCGTAAAATCAAACCATGCGCCAACGCAAGGTGCTGCGCCAAGTAATGATGAAACTCCAGTTTCAAATTTAAGTCGTCTAGAAAAAACCATGGAAACATTAGTGCAAACAGTAACAAATTTTACGAACACAATGGGTAATATGATGCAGGAAATTCTTAGAATGCAATCGATGTTATTGCAATCTGTACTTAACAAGCCATGAACTGTTTAAAAATCTGTTTTTGGAACGCGAACGGCATCCGCCAACATAAAAATGAATTAGAATACTTTCTTAAAAATAAACAAATTGATGTCATGATGGTTTCTGAAACTCATTTGACCTCAAGAAATACGTTTAACATCAATGGTTATATACTATATGATACCAAGGACCCTCGAGATAGAGCTTGTGGTGGTTCTGCCATTTTGATAAAAAATCGAGTCAAACACTACCTAATGTGTGATCATCGTGAGGATTATCTCCAAGCAACGAACATTTGTGTTGAAGAGCTGAATCGTAGCATTGTAATCTCATCTTTATACTCTCCACCTAGATTTTCAATATCAGAAAGCCAATATTGTGAATATTATAAATCACTAGGACCCTGTTTCCTGGCCGCTGGCGATTATAACGCTTAACATACCTTCTGGGGGTCACGACTAATAACACCAAAGGGTCGTGTTTTGTTTAATACAATCTCTAAAATGAATTTAAATGTTGTCGCGAGCGGCCAACCAACATATTGGCCTGCTGACCCGCAAAAAATTCCAGATGTCATCGATTTTGGCGTGGTTAAAAACATCCCCACAGAAACGATTCACGTTGAAGCTTCCCTAGAATTATCTTCCGACCACACACCTACAATTGTTACTATAATGAACCCCAATAGAATTGTATCTCCGACTGGTTACCTAGCGACGTCAGCCACACAAATAAATTGGTTAAAATATAAAAAATATCTCAGTGCCCATTGCACAGAAAATATTCCGCTCAGTACACCGGAGTATGTAGATCGCTCTATTGATAATTTTGACAGTTTTCTGAAACTAGCTGTTCAACATTCCAATATTGCCCCCAAAAAAACAAAAACTATTAAAATATATTCCACAGATGTCGAGCGTCTCTTGTCTGAAAAAAGGAGGGCACGAAGAGAGTGGCAATTGCACAGATCTCCTCAACTTAAGAACTTGCTAAAAGAGTGTACAAAAAGATTAAGAAAGTTATTGCAGACTCAGAAAACGGCTTCTCTGGAAAAATATCTTAAGGAACTTGATGCAACTCCACAATCGGACTACTCATTATGGCGTGCAGCTAGAAACCTCAAAAGGCCAGTTGTCTCTAAACCACCATTAAGAAACTTGAATGGAAGTTGGGCAAGAAATGATGTTGAAAAAAGAAATCTGTTTGTAAGCCACTTGAAAAACGTATTTACACCTAATATATCTCACAATATTGCGGTCGATTTACCACCTGTTGCTGCTAGAGCAGCTATTCCCCTAAGATTTGAGATGAGAGAAATCGAAAAGGTTATATGTGACTTAAACACTAAGAAGGCACCTGGCATTGATAAGATCAGCAATAAAATGCTATTAGAGCTACCTCGCGTAGCAAAGAAAATTATTCTTTTTATTTTTAATGCTATTTTACGCCTTGAATACTTTCCTCAAAAATGGAAGGTTTCCTTAGTTACCATGATACCAAAGCCAGGTAAAGATCATACGAAAGTTGAGTCTTATAGGCCTATTAGCTTATTATCAAATATGTCAAAGCTATTTGAGAAATTATTAGTTTCAAAGTTAACACCGATTTTAAGTGAAAATAGATGTATTCCAAACCATCAATTCGGATTTAGAAGAAAACACAGCACAATTGAACAAACTCATCGAATAGTAAATGTCATAAGAAAAACATTTGAAGAAAAAAAATATTGCTCAGCACTCTTCATCGATGTTTCGCAAGCTTTTGACAAAGTCTGGCATGAAGGCTTATTACACAAATTGAAGCAAAATTTACCAGCAAACACACACAAACTGTTAGAAAGCTACTTAGTCGGTCGTCAATTTATTATTAAAGAAGGAAATTCCTTAAGTTCACCTCAGCCGATTGGCGCTGGAGTCCCACAGGGCAGCATCCTGGGCCCTCTATTATACTTAATTTATACTTCGGACATGCCAACAAACAACTACACCCAAACTTCAACATTTGCAGACGACACAGCTTTTCTAAGCGTCCACGAAAACCGTTATGAAGCATCTCGTTACCTACAGCATCATATATTTCAACTAGAAATATGGCTAAGACAATGGAGGATAATGGTCAATGAGCAAAAATGCGTACATATAACATTCACCCTGCGCCGGGAATCTTGCCCCCCTATTACAATCAATAATCAAATTATTCCTCAACATTCGCATGTAAAATATCTCGGTATACATCTGGATCGGCGATTAACGTGGAAATGCCATATAGAGGCAAAATTAACCCAAATTCATTGGCTTATTGGAAGAAATTCTGTTCTTAGACTCGATTGCAAGCTTCTACTTTACAACTCTATCTTAAAGCCTATCTGGTGCTACGGTATTCAACTATGGGGCACTGCCTCGGCCTCTAATATCGAAAAAATTCAAAGGCGCCAAAATAAACTTCTTCGTATAATCACAGCCGCCCCCTGGTATGTTAAAAACTCAAACATTCATAAGGATCTCAACGTGCCATTAGTAAAAACTATGATTACAAAATATGCAGTAAAATATTTAAAAAGACTTGAACAACACCCAAATCCTTTAGCTCGAAATATTTTAAATCATGGCGGCCACACTCGCTTAAGGAGAAGAGACACTGCAGCACTTACCCAACTAGATGAGAGATAAACACCTATATAAGTGAACAGAACCCGTGATGAAGAAAATTTTTGTCTGGCACTGGCAGGACATAAATAAAGTATTAGGTTAAGATTTGATAAATTATTGTTAGTTCATATTAAATATATGAAGATTCAATAAATAAATAATGAAAAAAAAAAAAAAAAAAAAAATTACCGATATATGGCCACAAATGTTGAAAAAAGTCATCGAAAATTTTACCTCTGGATTAGACTACGAGCGTGCCAGCCGTGACGGTCATATGCCAGAAGTCATATTTAAATTAAAATGCCAGAAAATTATCTTTCGGATAAATTAAATTGTATATCAGTTTAAACAATTCATCTCTGTTTTATTTCATTTCGAAGTTCTATACCTCTATAAAAAATATCCTTTTACATACTTTTAATTTGTTTTCATATATGCAAGTTATTAAATCAATAAAAAAAGTCTTTATTTTATTTTACTAATTTATTTATTTTCTTTTAAATTGCTGTTTTTGTAGTTTTAAATTTAAAGTTACATATAATTTTTTATAAACATATTTAATTTGTTGTTGTTTTTTAACTTTATTATATAAATTTCTCTAATTTCTAAAAATGTTAAAGTTTGTTTTCCTTCTTTGTGATAAATCAAAATTGATTTTTTTTGGTGCATTATGTAATACATATGTATATTTTTTGCCACCATAAAACAATAGGTGGCTCGTTTTTTGCTTTTTATTTGGGTTTAAATTTATTTGTATTCATTGTTTAAGCCTTTTTCATTAATAAACATGTGCTGAATTATAAAATACAATAAGTATATAATTTTTGTTTTAGTTATGATGTGTGCTGTTTTGTTTTCATAACCACTATAAAATTGTAAACATTTCAAAAATTTAAAAAAAAAATAACATTTAAATAAAATTTCGATTCTCTTTTTGCTTTTAAAATTTCGGGGGGTAAGATAAGGTAGTTTGAACGTTATTTCTTTTGATAATCGGAGGTATTTTAAAATTACTAATGATTGTTTTTTCATATATATGAAAATAAATTAAGCAAACGATTAAAGTAGTAACTTAAAAGTTGAAAATCTCAATTATAACGATATGTATAAAATTCCTTTACGGGTATTTTTAAACAAATCTAAAATTTTGAAAAATTTTTTAATAAAAAATCCTTTTTTTTTACTGCTTTAATCGTTTGCCTTTAACAAAATTGATTGAATTAATCATTTTTTCAAAAAAAAATTTTTAATAGTTCATAAGGAATTACTTAAGAAAATAATTACTACGTGCATACATTCTTATTTATGTATGTCTTAAAGTTTTTCTTAAAAAAAAAATTCAAATAAATACCATAAAAACAATTAATAATAGTTCAATTAATAAATTATTATTTATATTTTTTATAGGTGTGTTATTTGTGGCTACTTTTTGACTTATTTTCTTTTAAATTTCTATATTAATTTTTTTCTTTTTCAAATATTCTTGGTAATTAATTTTAATTATGTTTAATAATATAAATATTTGCGTTGTTGGTTTGGTTTTTTCATTAAGATAAATCTACAAAAATTTTTCCATTTTAGTTTAAGAAAAATTCGTAACAAATTTATTTTTTAATATCATTGTTAATGATGCTTAATCGGCGAATATTTGGCTTATCATAGTCCTCCATAGAAATCCCTCTGGACAATTTGCGAGTACCATTGGTGCCATCGGAAGAACCGGAACTGGTGGAAAATGCGCGGCCACGATCAACCCCAGGCATGACAACGGATGTTAACAGACCTTGACCTTTGCAGAACAACAATATCGATTGGGCAACTTTAGCAGGCTGGTAAAAAGAAAAATATAAATATAGTTATTAAAATATAAAAGTAATATTGATTTTTATGATTTTTTAAAAATCTTATATATGGGGGATTTCATGTCAAGTGACCCAAGTTTTGAAATCGATGTCTTCCGATTTGGATGAAATTTGCACCAAGGTTAGTCTTATTGGATAGTAGTTTAGACACAAATTTTCAACAAGATCGGTCAAAAAGTTTCTGAGTTAGAGGGGGTCAAAATTTGACATTTTGGCCAAACCGGTGTTCTTTCTCGTCCATGTAACTTATTATCTATTGGTGTTAGCAAAATTTGTCCCAAACAAATTAGATAGCTATTTCTTCAAGCTATCGAACATTTTTTTTTTGTATTTTTTAAAATTTTTTTTTTAAATTTAAAACTTATTTTTTATTTTTTTTGGAAACGGATTTTTTTTTTTTTTTTTTTTGCTCAAAAGAAAGCTTATGTATTTTTCTTTTAGGTAGTTTTGGTCGCTTAGTGGGATGAGAGTGGGATATGTATAAAAAAAATAATTTCTAACTCAAGACGAGGGTTTTTCAATTTTAGCATATGCACTATTTTGAATTTTTTCCTTTTTATGTGTAAGTGTCTCTAAAATCTTAAAAATAAAACTTATGCTGAGAAACTAGACAAATTAACCTTTCCGACGGTATATAACATACCGAACTAGCATTTCATTCCCTCGATACTGTAATACCCACAAGGAATAAAATCACTTTTTCTATAGAGATGTTGACAAATTAAGTCTTTTTATTTATTTGTAATAATAATTAAATAAATATAAAATAATAATAATAAAAACAAAAAGATAAGTAATCTAAAAAACTAAATCTCAATCACTTAAGTCCTTTAATATTTTTTTTTGTTTTTTTTTAAATTTTAAAAAATTTTTTTTTTTTCTTAAATTTAAAACTATTTTTGTTTTTTTTTGAAAACGGTATTTTTTTTTTGCTCAAAAGAAAGCTTAGGTCTTCTTCTTTAAGGTAGTTTTGGTCGATTAGTGGGATGCGAGTGGGATATGTATAAAAAAAATAATTTGTAAGTCAAGACGTCAAATGCTAAAAAAAAATAAAAATCCTCGTCTTGAGTTATCATCCCACTAAGCGACCAAAACTACCTAGAGAAAACTAACTAGAGAAAAATACATAAGCTTTCTTTTGAGCAAAAAAAAAAAAAAAAAAAAAAAAAAATACCGTTTCCAAAAAAAATATAAAATAAGTTTTAAATTTAAAAAAAAAAAATTTTTAAAAAATTTAAAAAAATAAACAAAAAAATTTTTTTTCGATAGCTTGAAGAAATAGCTATCTAATTTGTTTGGGACAAATTTTGCTAACACCAACAGATAATAAGTTACATGGACGAGAAAGATCACCGGTTTGGCCAAAATGTCAAATTTTGACCCCCTCTAACTCAGAAACTTTTTGACCAATCTTGTTGAAAATTTGTGTCTAAACTACTATCCAATAAGACTAACCTTGGTGCAAATTTCATCCAAATCGGAAGACATCGATTTCAAAAGTTGGTTCACTTGACATGAAATCCCCCATATAAATAAGAATAGTTGAATTTTAAGTATATTATCGTCCACCAATTTTAATTAAACATATATCGTTTGAAAGGCATTTTTGTGTAGATATTAGAGTATCTAATAATTCGATTTTTGGTTTTGTTCAAGTAAGGAGTTAATCGATTTTTCAATTTTAAAAAAGCTCGTTTAATCGAATAATGGTTTTAAATGGTTCAAATTACTCGAATTAGAAACATAAAAATAAAATAATAACAAAAATAAAATAATTTATTAGCAAAATTTAAAAAGTTTTTGTTTTTTTAAACGGCATTAAAAATTGGAGCTATGCAGCTACGTTTCGCGTATAGAAATCGAAGTTCCAAACGAAACAAGCCATAAATATCTGTCTACATCTTTTGATTTTATTCACAAAAGATGAAACATTTTAATTACGTTTCAGAATTTCATGGGGTGGACATAAAAGGCAAGTATGTTTTAAGAAATTTCTGGTTGCACAGAATGATTTTTCGTGATGTTATTATATTTTTCGACTTGTGGGTCATCTGCCGTAGGAGTGTAATTGGATAAAATTGCAGCCGTAAGTCGGCACGGGTAGGCATTGTCGCAGGGGCGTGAAATTTTGGAGATTTATTTTTGCATCAAGCCTCAACCTTTTAAGGGGTAAGACAAACAATATTTCCACTTTAAGAAATAACGGACACCCTAATGGTCATATATGAACTGATTCCAAAATTAATTTCGTAAGATAATTTTGTCCTAATATGTTGGTTTATAGGCACAAAGACTCTATTAGGAAAAAAGTTCGAAAGGGGGCTGTGTAAAATTATGGACCGGAAATTATCTTAAAAATTGCGACCTGTACTTTGAGCAGAAGGTCTACATGGACTGATTCTAATTGGATCGATATACTACGACAAATGTTTGTATGTGTTTCATATATCAGCACAAACTTATAATAAATACCCTTTTCACTTAAATAAGATCAATATTAGTCATACTATTAAGATTCACATACTAATTCAAAATAATTGAACAAAACACAGAAAAAAGTGTTTTATCAATTAAAAAATGTACAAAAATATAATATTTTAATAAAGTATCATTATAAAAATAAAAATAGAAGGTACAAAAAGTAAAAATACAATATACATATGTATGCAAATATAAATTTAAAATTCTTTGACGACAGGCAAAAAGGTGTTGGACAAAAAAAATGCATATCGAGTTTTTCATTTGGTAAACCTCAAATTTTTTATTCTTTCGTTTGGTATAAATAACTTAAATCTAGCACAACTGCCTCTAATCGTTATCTTTTGCTCATTAGGAAATAAATCAATTAAATAAGGTAATTAAATAATCGTCAATTTAACGTTACGAATAACATCAGATTTTGACTTTTTGACAATTTTTCCTAACTTCTAATTATTCGTATTTATTAACATGTTTTTTATTTTACTAAATTTCACTGCAAAAATTTCTCAAGTAAAAATTTGTAAATACTCAGCCAATAACTGTCATTTAACGCTCTCAATTCGTGTTTTCATTTACAGTAATTTATGCACTAGATCGCAAGTAAAGTTCAGGAACAAATAGTAAAAACTTTTGGGTTCTCGAACGCACATATTTCTTTATTAAAAGAAAATTTTGTGTTAAAAAAAAACTTACCGCATCAGCTAAAACATCACCAGCTCTTTCAATCTTCAACATCGTCACTTTTTCCTTTTCAATATCACGATGTAATTTCTCCACCATCGAAGCATAAGGACTTAGCATGCCAGTGATTAAAATGACATCAACTTTGCAGCCCTTTAAAGTTAAATCTTTGCGACTAATATTTTATATTCAAAGTAAATTGAGAAAAAATAAAATAAATATATTTTATACTAAGGAATGAATTACTTACTTCATAAATGCTTTGACATAAAGACCCACATTTTTACTATTCAAAGAGCCTCTTAAACGTTTTTGATATTCGCTAACAATCTTCTCCTTGTCCGGATTATCGCCGACCAATTGCTATATCATTTTTTTTTTTGTTAGGTTTTTTTTTTTACAAATAAATTAAAATAATATAAAAAACATTTTTGTATGTTTTTATTGTTGTTGGAATAGGGTAATAGGTGGATGTGTTGATAGTTTTTGTTTATGATGTTGTGGGTAGATATGTATATAGCAGAGGTTTCCCAATAGTTTTTTGGGAGAGGTGTTTGAAAAATATTTGAAAAAAAAAAGTAATAAAAACATCAATAAAATAAATTAAATTAGTTATGTAATCAAATAAAAACATATACATACATCAATACTTATATTTACATTAAAACATGCTCAATTAATGAAAAGAAAAAAGACTTTAATATTTTTTAAGTTACATATGTCACTCTTAAAGTAAACAAATATAAAAAAATATAATTAATTGATCTTAAGAAAGAAATGCATATTTTTGCACATTTTTTTTTTTTTTTTGGATCATTGTGATAAACGGTTTTATGTTAGAGCTATGCGAGTAAGTGCTTTTTTACACACAATCACGCACGCTCTTTAACAAATTTTTTGCTATCACGCGCGGTTACTCATGAATCATTTTCAAAATCCAAAGAAACACGAAGTTTAAATTTAAGTTATTTTTTATATATGTATGTATGTATATTTGTAGTGACAAAACTCGCACAATGTAAACGGTCACTAAGCAAAACGAAGAAAATATTTATATTGCGGAGTCAATAATATGGTAATACCGTAATTGTAGAGCTGATACAACAACAACGGATGGCTACCGCACAAGCGTAATGAATAGATAAGAACTTTGCTTCCGCACAAAAATTACTATCCTCAATCGCGGAACGAAATCAATAATACCACCCATTAAGGGAAGTGAATTCGCCTTTAGAAAACCGTAATTTCTTGAGAAAAAATATCAATAATTTGTGAATAATTGTGTTTATTTAAAAATGGGTAAAAATGCGAATATAGCCATGATAATACTAAAAATAAAAAGGAACAAGTATTTCGTCTTTTCAAGAATTTGAGGACAGAAAGAACGCTATTTCCATTATTTAACAGCAGCTATGGTGCCAAAAAACATTTTTTTCATTTATGTTCCCCACTGTACTATTATTATTATTATTCCTACACTAAATCCCGCGAAGCTTTTCGCTTGTCTGCAGGAGACCAGAGTCTCTAGTGGGAATCGAACCTGCAACCCCGGTACTGAAAGACTAGCTCACTACTAGCTAGCCTACCGGGGCACCCTAATCCACAATCCACATTTTAAAAAAATCAAGTTAAAAGTAAATGCATTTCTCAATTTGAAAATAATTTCCCCTTTTTTTCTATGTTTTTCAAACGTTTGATTTCAAATCATTTGCAAATTGCAATGTTATAAATGTTAGAAAGTTTGTATGTTTGTGAATTTGTGTGTTTCTATGTCTGTGGCTCAATTACGCCAAAACAGCTTAATGGATTTCGATGAAATTTGGTAGACGGATAGCATATGGTCCAGATTTTGTTAGTGTGTGAGAAATCGTGGTGATTTTAAATTTTTAATTACCCTGTTTCAATAACAATCACTTTTCACGAGTGATTAACATTTAAGGTATTTACAATCACAAATGATTTACGCGTGTCTCGAAAAATTCACGTCACGTGCACATCTCTTTTTTAGTCAATTAATCCCTTACGGCCTGTTTTTAAAAATAAAATAAGAATTTTCGCTTGGGAATTTATATTGAAACAACAATAGAAAACTCAAATTTGTTTTTGTTTTCAATTTAAATTTCTAAACGAAAATTTGTATTTTAGTGTGAAAAACAGGCAGTTAATTTTTAAATTAGAAATAAGCAGGGAGCGAGGATATTTAACTATTCAAATATAACTACTTTAATATTTATGTATATGAATAAGCGATTACTCAAATTAAGCGATTACTAAAATTAAGCGATTACTAAAATTAAAAAATGTAACTAAAGTATGTTTTAAGAAAGTAGCAAACATTTTTATTAACAAACTTAACATGTATTAAAAAAAAGTAAGTGAAAAGTGTTAATTTTTTAAGAGTATACAGTAAATATTTTTATAACAGACTTTAACCACTTCATTATTTCGCATATTTATTTGGAGATTTTTTCGCAAGTTCAGAATTAAAAGTGGAAAGAGAAGTTCTTTTTTTAAACTATTTGGACGCCAACAAAGTTTTATCGTGGCTTAATTTAAGTGAGAAATTCAAAGGGAAAAGTGAACAAATTACGAGGGAAAAAATTGGGGAATAAGGGGAATTTTTCACGTTATTATTCTCCTATGAATTAATTTTTTTCATGGTAATTTTTCATGATCGCAAATACGTGAAGAGGGAAAAAATTACGAGGGAAAAATTATTCACGATAGGGGTGATAGTGCTCCAAACTGCGCACCAGACAAGCATCGCCATCAGCTGATATGCATTAGTATCGCAAACTAATCACAGGTGCATCGACAGGAAAAGTCTTCACAAGCCAAAGTCATGTGTGCACAAGAAATTGATTGTTCTTTGAACAAAGCGATGGCTAGTCAATACGGTGTATCAATACGGTTAAGGCCATGTCTACTTTAAGCGCCCGAGCATACAAGCTATAGCAATTATTGATATGGCAATTGTCAAATTCTATTGCTAACACAATATATTAACAGTGCCCTTTATAAATATGTGTTAGAATTGCTAAGCAATTATCATGTAACAAAAGCTGTCAAACTCAATTGCCATTTAAGCGGGCGATTTGTAAAAAAAAAAGTAAAAATTTGTGCTCTCATAAAGTGCGGCTAAAAATGAAATCGAGTAACAGATTTTTCTGACAAGTCTATACGACTTGTAAATGTTTTTAAAATCTTCATAAAATCATAGATTTTATGCGATCAGAAATGCATTTTTTTGTAAAGTAGCTGAGTCATATGAGTTTGCATCGTTTTTTGTAGGATAGCATGGAATTGACAGCAGATTTTGCAGATATTTTTTTACGGCGGATAGAATTATGCCAGCTTTTCGATTGAATGACTCGTTCGATTGTGTAGGATAGTGGATCCCGGCCTTTACTTTAGAGCGGTTTTTTTTAATGGCACAAAAAGAATAAACATAAATTAGGAAAAAAAAACAACTGTGTGTTTTAAAAACATTACAAACAAATAAAACTGAATTTTTACTGGCTTTTAGACAATGTACTACATAAATGTTAATTATATTTATTTTAGGGCTCGTCTTTTTTTTTTTTGCTTCGCAAAGAAAAAACACACAACCTCTCTGCAGCATATTTTTCAATATATGTATGTTCTAAGATATGTACGTGTTCGCCACCTTAAAATATAAACTTAAACATTGGCAATTTTACGCAACTATTCTGCCGGCGCTATCTCTTGTGTTAAGATATCAAAAGTTGCTCTTGTGGTCGGGGGCATTGTTGTGTAAAGAAAACAATTGTTCCTGAAGGAAAATAATATCGAAAAAAGTCGATGTAATTAAATACAATAAAAAAGTCGTGTTAAAGTTTTTGACATTTGAAACCCGGCAAATGTTATACCTACATATATTAAAAATTTTGAGTAACAAAATGAGAAGATCATAAATACAAATGTAAAGAAATTAAGCTTAAGCTAGGAAAACCAGCAATGTTTTACTGGAAAGATATGTGTATTAATGAAAAATGGTTTTGAATCTAGTACATACATATAAAAGACTAACTAAAAGTTTTAAGAGGAAAAGTGTTTTATTATAAAAAAAGGAATTTTCAAAAGAAAAAAAATCACAATACCTCAATAACCTGTGTAAGTTGAGGGAAAAACAAATTGTTTTTTAAGGTAAATTTCATAACCACAATTAACAATAACATTTATATTAAAAATAAAATAAATAAAAAATATTTGTTTTGTTAAAAAAAGAAGAGAAAAAAAAGAAAAGAATAAAATACACAATTATACACACACGAACATAAATCACATTTACAAAATATAATAAATAAATAAATAAAGCGTGTAAACTAAAAATACTTGAAAAACCCAAAAATTTAGGGTTTTCAAATTGTAAGGAAAATTTACCGTAAGCTGGTACGCAGCAAAAAAAGAACGCACGACATTAGTTTTTGGCGAGCAAAAAAAACCGCATTACACCCCATCCACAACAGACATGAGTTGCTGTTCAAACATGAAGTTCAGACTACATATTAAATTTTTAATATGTTAAATGTGGAATACCGTACTTATGTATGTTAATGTATGCCGGATGAAAAAAACAGCAACAAAATTACCGCTTAAATCATTTCATGTTATAAAAGAGTTGGTAAAATACATGTTTTAACAACCGCGTTAAAACATGAGAAAAACTCTAACATGATAGTCTATATTCAACAATAACATCACATTAGTGTTAATGTTTAACATTTCGTGTGTGTTGTGGATGGTGTGTAAAGGACATTTTTGTTAAATATTTAGACGCAGGAATTGAAAAATAAGATAAGGGGGAAAGATTTTGTTCAATACTTCGAAGAAGAAACTATACGCGGCGAATAGTGGATAATTGGCTGTGATCGAATAAAATTTGTCCGAGATATGGTGTATCAAAGCTAAGATCTTATGAAGATTTTAAAGTTTTTCATAAATTATTGACATTTTGGAAGATGTTTTGTACCACAATTAATAACAAAATTCATAGTTTTTGAATTTTATTATGGAGCCCATTTGATGACAGAAAATTATAATGGACAGAACTCGGATAAAAACTAAAAATCCTATAAAAAACGATATAATTGAACTAGCAGTTATCTGGTAAATATGACGTGGTACATTTAAATGAAGTTTATACTTTCAATAAATAGACCCACATCTACATGTTTTATATGACATTATGGCAAGTTCATAACTGTGGCAACATTTGTTTTGAATTTTAAATCCACATATAAAAAAATGTTATAATACAACTTTACCACAAATAAGTTTATTCGCATGTAAATTAATGCCGTCTCTGCATTATTGCAATTTTTATGGCGATTTCTTTTCTGAGAAATATGTTGCATAAATGTTACATGTTCTACATTTTCATGTTCGTTTGTACAAAAAATACAACTGTGGGTAAAATTTTCAAGTTCTTTTGTTAAAACTGATGAAAAACGGGCAAAACAAGTTGCTTCTTTTACCCTCACACTTTTACTTATGGTGTTCATACTGACCTGTTTTACAACTTTGGTACTTACCACTTTGTTTGTACAACCAAGACTTCATTTAATTCGTCATAACACATATCTCATATAATTTTGTATAAAGATTTTTTAAAAACAACATACATATAAAAATGTTTACATTTTTAAAAGAATAAATTCTATCTATATTAATATTGTTGTAATTTTTTCAAGCCATTAGTGATGTTAATATTTGGTTCCAAACCGTAATAGTGTGTACAAACCGCTTAAAAACATATTTTTCTCAGAAAAGAAATCGCCATTAGTTTTGTTTTAAATAAATTCATTTGACTGAAAAGTTTTACCAAGTCAGTTTGAGAATTCTTAAACATTATTGTTTCCTGCTGCAAACTTTTACAGAATATAATTTTAAATTAAAATGCAATTTTACGCATACATATGTTTTTCTGTATGCAGTGTTCTCTTAACGGACAAATTTCCAAAGCGGACGCACCCTTACGACAGAGAATGTTCAATATTCACTGTACACATAAAGTCAAAATTTCTAACCTTAAATTCAGGCAGAGCTGAGTACCAGGCTTAAAGCAATAACATACAAAAGTTAAATGAGAAAATATTGAAATAAAATCTTTTCTCATATATGCAAAACTTTTTTTATACAAAAATTTTTAATGGAACAATAATTAATTTTACTAAAAGTTTTTGAAAACAAATTTTTAAATTACTGTTAATTAAAAATAAATTTAATAATTTTTTTTTATTAATTGTTATTGTAGACGCTTTATCTATATACTTTAATCAATTTTAACCAGCTGCATCAATACTTGATGGTTTTATTCATAATGTTGTGTTTAAAATATAATAAAACCACAAATAAAAATATTAATTTTTAATTAGACATTAATAAAATACATATTAATACAAAAAATTACACTCTCGTTGTACTTACATGACCAAATTTATGATACATCAAGAAACTTTCAGCAGATTGGGCCACCTCATCGTTTTTCCATTGTATCAACTAAAGTTTTAAAAATATTAAATAAAATTTTAATATTAAAAATCTTGTTAAATTAAGTTAATCCTCTAAAAATCGCTGTTAGTTTAAATGTGGCGTAATATTTTTTTTGTTTACCTTAGATTTGAACGATTGCATGACGGTGGCAGCACTTCCGGTAGCATTGATCAAAATCAAGCCTAATACGCGTGTAGGATGTGCCAAACCAAAACGGGCCAAAACATTTGCACCAGCACCTTCCCCCAAACCAATCACATATTTAACATGTAGAAAGTCCAATACCGTTACTAAATCTTCGCCCATCATTTGCAAAGTGGGAAATTGAAAACTGCATAGTGGCGCGGTAATGATGGTTGGGATTTACAAATAGAATAAGAAAAAAACATGTGGTTTTATTAATTTCTTGATGACACATAAGCTTATAGTTTGCTTTTAACGAATATACCACAAATCTATGCCAGTGATTATTAATACATATTTAGTTTAATCATAATCGAAATGAGTATGTACATAAGCCGTTTATTTGTAGAGTGACTTATGTAAATTTATACAAATTCTAAACAACATAATTTATTTTGGAAAAAGTTTTGTGTTTAAAACAATAACCGTCTTTTTTTTTTGTAAATAAGCCGTTTTTTTTTAACCAACAAATATTAATATAAAATTAAAAAAAAAAATGCCCGCCCATATAATTTTATCATGAAATGCTTATTTCCCATTTTTCTTTTCTAAGTGTTTTCTCACCTTTCATGCAAAGCATCAGCATTATCGGCGTGTCCTGGTACATCGATGTGTATGAAACATGATCTTTCCTTGATTTCTGTCATACAGGGACTACTAACAAATTCCTGAAAGGAATTATCTGAAATAAAAAAAATACTTATTAAAACATAATTTTAAAAGATCTTACTTTAATAAATTATTTACATATTAAAAATTATATAGTCTAGATATGATTTGATTTATCAACTCTTCACCATAGTTTCGTGCCAAAAGCTTAAATTTGGGAGCACTTGTATTTTCACTACTAGTATTCTGTCATTTGTGGGCCGATCTTGCTGATTTTCAATAGCAAACTATTCCGCACTTTATGTGGCATAATTATATATACCAACCAGGTCCCCATCGTATTTATGGTCTTCGGAAAACCCATTTTTTATGCACAAGGACAGACAAACTGACGAAAGTCGGGCATTGGTAAGCTAACTTTGCTACTCTTAACGATCCAAAATATGTACATACAATGTATAGCACCTAATATCTACACTGTAAAAATTCCATAAGGAATGACAAACTTATTTAAAAAAACGAACTTCGAACCACATTAATTAAGTAGATAAGTAGTTCGTAGCCAAATTTCTAATTAAAACAAGTACAATTCTTTAATAAAGACGTTACATTTTTGCTAGTAAAGTCTATTTCGAAATCATTTATTTAACTTAAATGCTAATTTCCTGACAAAAGTGCAATTTTATCTTACAGGTACTTACATATGTATGTTTATGTAATTAGTAGTTGTTAAACAAATTAAACACCCTTTATAAATTAATTAAAGTACGTGCTTTATAAAAGTACGCAGTCAGCTTTTGTTTAATTGTAAAACAAAACAAAGGTATATTTTACAAAGTATGTACAAATTTTCGTCTGCATAATTAATACAAAGAAAAAAAAGAAAGGTCACGTATGATATTGCTTATTTATGTATTTTATGTGCACAAAATTTAGGGAGAAGGATTTAGAAAAGCTTTAAAGGATTTTATAAAACCTTTTTAAAAGATTAATTTTACTAAACCGAATTTAAAAAAAAGCTAAGAAACCTTTAAAAGTAGTAAGAAGTACGATATGAAATGCCTAACATTTTAAATGAAAAACAAGTTGGCAGTACATTTTTTGGAGATGTTAATTGATAGCGTCGTTTAAAACACAATTTTTTTTGGGGGAGGGCGAGCCGGTAGGAAATTTTTGTAAAGGAGGAAGCCAAGAAACCAAAAGAGTGATTAAAGTGCTTATAAGTTAAGAGTACATTAGTAAATTAATGGTTTCCATCCCTGGTATTTTGATAAAAGTAAACAAAATACCGGAAATACCGGGTCTAAAATCTTAAAACTTTCAGTGTCTTGTCTCTTTTTTATTGATACAACTTCGTGACATAATATCGAAAAGGGTAAAGAAGTAGTCTAAATTAATTTTATATTATAAAAGAGGGACATAAAAAGTGGCAAGGACATTAAAAAAATGATCAAACAGTTTAGGGTAACAACATCAACTCTGCATTTTTGAAAGTACTAAAGTTCGTTTTGGCTACGTGGGTCTAATTTATTGTTGTTCTTCTACGCAGTTTGCGATTAAAAACTAACAAAATAGGCTATTCATATAAAAATGTTATAGAACCTTCAATAAAAAAATTTCTATAATGTATGCATTTTTTGTTTTTACTTCATAAGATGACAATAGAACTTTGGAAAATTGATTGTTCGCAATGCATTATGTTGAAAAATTACGATAGACATAACATTCCATGGCGGCCTTATTTGTATTCATCAACAAGTTTTATTAAATATTCCACCTCGATAGATACAATGGCTTGATCATTTTGTTTCTTTTTGTATTTGTTGGTTTCAACAAGTTCTATTGGATTAGAAATTATGACATTTAGTTTCGTAAGTATCGGTTTATGAATGAGTCGGATCGAGGATACTATGAGGTCGGTACATACGCATATAATAGTTAAGCATGTTTGATTATTTGTCTACATGTTTGACTTGTTTGATTTAATTTCCTTTTTTTTTAATTAAAGGAAATCTTCTGAAAAAAGTACTTACGATTGCAACCCAGATCATGGACCGTAATAAAAACAGCACGTTTTTCTTGTTGTGTCAAATCTCCCTGTTTTGTTTTTAAGAAAAAAGAAAAATATTACAAGTTTTCTGCATCATTAACTAATACATAAATATCTTTATCAATAAATAATAATAAATAATACTTAAAATCCAAGCCGAGTAAAGCCCCTTTCACACTATTCTACAAGTCTTAAGATTTTTACTCTCACAAAATCCAATGACTTTCGGTCTGATTGTCAAAAAATCAAAAATAAACATTTTTTTAATTACTTTTTGCGTCTACAGTATCATACTTCAATGAAAAGAAAAAAGCTTTGTAAAATAACATATAATTATTTATATTGTTATTTGAAGTGCGGCTTACATTTTGGTTAGAGCCGTACGACTGTCTAATTTCTTTGAAATTTCATAACAAACTGTTTTTACACTAGTATACATTTTGAATTTATTTGAGTTTTTGACATGTCATAATTCTCAGTATTATAGTGTTAAAGGGCATTAAGTAGTAGAAAATTATTCAAACAATATAAATTAAATATACAAATTTCAACTTACCTGTACCGTTACAGTAAGCTCACCACTTTTATCCGTATTAACAATGTATTTCTAGAAAAATGTGTAAAACGAGAGAGGAAGAAAAAAGAAAAAATAAAGTATGAATACAGAACAAAATACCTACTAATCATCGTAAAAAAATATTCACATGTATACAAATAGGTTAAGTGGGATTATAAAGGATAAAGAAACATAGTGCATATGTAAAATAAATAAGATCATAGTTTTTTTCATACTATTTTATTGATTTTATTTATGCATTTTTTAAAAAAACTAAAAGCTAAATGTGAGGCAACTATTTATGTATATCAAACCAAAAAAGAGGCTATGAAATGACCAAGATGAGCTGCATTTTTTACTATAAGTTTGATGTTTGATTTGTACAGAAAACTCAAGTTGATTTGTAAGAAAAAAAAAAATTAATGGGTCGATCATGTATGGCAACCGAACTCAAGTAGAGAGTTGCCAGTTGCAGAAAATATATTATAGATAACAACTTAATGTCGATTTCAGTTGCCAAAAAATATATATTCATCCCCTGACCACACGAGCAATTTGTAATGTCTCAACACAAGCTTAAATCTTGAGGTGGCGAACACGTACATATCTTACAACATAAATTTAGATATATGTATCATGTGTTATTTACCTATATTGCGAAGAAAAAGATGAGTGCTAAGTATCATAATAATAAACATTTATGAGCTTTAAAAGCAAGTAATTATTCAGTTTTTTTATTTGTAGAGTTTACACAGTCAAATTTTTTGACTTAAGGGTAGCCTGTATTGACCACTCGATTGTCTTTAAAGAAATTGCACAAAAGCAATTTATTGCAGGAAGCAATTTACAATTTAAAAGGTTATTTTTGAAAATATATTTTAATTCTAAAAAAATCATCACTTCTGTTTGGATAAAGTTTTTTTTTAAGTTTTTATTAAGTAAACTTAAGTTTTTATTCTAAATGTTATTCCACATTTAAAAAAAAATAGGCAAAAAGTAAAAAAAGGAACTTACCTCTTAAACACTAAAATCTATAGAATGTACACACTTTTTTATTAACTCGAGCAAATAACAAATGTCAAGAAAATTACAATGACATACGACACTATATGTTAAGCATTATTTATTCAAAAAATTTTCAAAAGGAATAATTTGGCTGTCAAAAATTAATGAAAATATAGATCACAAAGGAAAATTATTCACAGATTACACATGAAACAAATAACACATGCAAGTAGAAATTACACACAATACATATGTATGTGTAATTACACACGGATTGGCAACACTGCGTAAGTTGCACTCATTGCATTTTAAAGCAATTTATTTTCAAGATGATATCAGTTGATACAATTTTTATAATTATGTCTTAAAATTGCATTAGTGTCCTGAATGTGAAATTTTAGTTTTGCAATTTTTGAATTTTGATCTTGTCTTGTACAGCACTTTAAGTTAAAAGGTGTGAGAATTAGAAAACAAAAAAGAATAACATAGTCTCACCTCTCTCACCAATAACCTCAAGAATTGCTGCAACAAAAATTGCAAATCTGAACGATGACTTGTAAAGACAAACGAAAGTTTTGAACACTTAACTTGTAATCAGATGTTTTCTGGAACTTAATTTCATAATTTTAACCCTGCAGCTACACGACAAAGTGTTTTTTGATAGTCTTTTATATGTACCTGCGGTATTCATAAAACCCCTTGTATCTTTCTATCGAAAAAAATCCCCAACCACTATTTCGAGTGGAGTTAGAGCCCGGCGACGTTAAGCTAAAAAAAAATGAAACGCATCCCATTTACAGTTTAAAATACATCCTGTACAGGAAAATAACGATAGAAGAGCCGCACAAAAGAAATGGGCCCGTTCAGTGTTTAAACTGCCAAGAATTTGGTCATACTAGGGCATACTGCTATTTACCCCCTGTTTGTGTCGTATGTGGAGAACTACATGGTACCGTTCAGTGTGATAAGTCAAAAAATGACCCTAATGTAAAAAAATGTAGCAACTGTGGTGGTAATCACACTGTTAACTATAGAGGATGTCCGGTATATTCTATTGTCAAGCGTTCTGTTGGACAGAAACTTAATCCCCCTCAAACACAGGCAACTTATCAAGAAAACACTAACGGCGTTCAAATACCGCAGCCAAATAATAACAGAACCTCGTACGCTAATGTCTTAAAATCTAATCATATGCCATTGCAAGGTGATTTACCAAATAATGACGAAATTCCCACTTCTAATTTAACTCGGCTAGAAAAAACCATGGAAACATTAGTGCAAACCGTTAACAATTTTACCAACACAATGGGTAACTTGATGCAAGAAATGTTAAGAATGCAATCGATGTTATTGCAAGCTGTACTAAATAAGCCATGAACTGTCTAAAAATTTGCTTTTGGAACGCAAACGGCATCCGCCAACATAAAAATGAACTAGAATACTTCCTTAAAAATAAACAAATCGATGTTATGATGGTTTCTGAAACTCATCTGACCTCGAGAAATACGTTTAAAATCAATGGTTATATATTATATGATACCAAGGACCCTCGAGGTAGAGCTTGTGGAGGTTCTGCCATTTTGATAAAAAACCGAGTAAAACACTACTTAATGTGTGATCATCGTGAAGATTATCTCCAAGCAACGACCATTTGCGTTGAGGAATTAAATCGAAACCTAGTTATTTCATCAATATATTCACCACCTAGATTTTCAAAATCAGAAAGCCAATATAATAAATACTTCAAAGCATTAGGACCCTGCTTCCTGGCTGCTGGCGATTATAACGCTAAACATACTTTCTGGGGGTCACGACTTATTACGCCTAAGGGTCGTGTTTTGTTTAACACAATTCGTAAAATGGATCTAAATGTGGTCGCGAGCGGTGAACCAACATATTGGCCTACTGATCAGCAAAAAGTTCCAGATGTCATAGATTTTGGAGTGGTTAAAAACATCCCCGCAGAAACGATTTATATTGAGGCTTCCTTAGAATTATCTTCCGACCACACACCTACAATTGTTACTATAATGATTCCAAATAGAATCGTATCGCCGTCTGGGTACTTATCCAAATCACCCTCACAAATAAATTGGTTAAAATATAAAAAATATCTTAGTGCCCATTGCACAGAAAATATTCCGCTTAGCACACCGGAGAGCGTGGATCTCGCTGTTGTTAATTTTGACAGTTATCTCAAACTAGCTGTTCAACATTCCAGCACAACCCTCAAAAAAACCAAAAACAATATCATATATTATGTAGATGTTGAGCGTCTATTGACTGAAAAAAGGAGAGTTCGAAGAGAGTGGCAATTGCACAGATCCCCCCAACTTAAGACTTTATTAAAAGAGTGCACAAAAAGGCTAAGAAAGTTACTGCAGTCCCAAAAAACTGCATCCTTTGAAAAATATCTTAAGGAACTTGATGCAACTCCACAATCAGACTACTCATTATGGCGTGCAGCTAGAAATCTTAAAAGACCAGTTATCACTAAACCACCATTAAGAAACTTAAACGGAAGTTGGGCAAGAAATGATATAGAAAAAGGAAATCTTTTTGTTAATCATTTGAAAACCGTATTTACCGCTCACACATCTCTCGATATGGCGGTCGAGTTACCACCTGTTGCTGTTAGAGCAGCTGTTCCACTAAGATTTGAGATAAGAGAAATCGAAAAGGCTATTCATGATTTAAACCCGAAGAAAGCCCCTGGTTTTGATAAGATCAGTAACAAAATGCTTTTGGAGCTACCCAGCATAGCAAAGAAAATTATTCTCTTTATTTTTAATGCTGTTTTACGCCTTGAATACTACCCTCAGGAATGGAAAGTATCATTAGTTACCATGATACCTAAATCAGGAAAGGATCCTACAAAAGTTGAGTCATATAGACCTATAAGCTTATTGTCTAATATATCAAAGCTGTTTGAGAAGCTGTTAGTGTCAAAATTAACCCCAATTTTAAATGTAAATAGATGTATTCCTAACCATCAATTCGGCTTTAGAAGAGAACATAGCACAATTGAACAAACCCATCGTATAGTAAACGCCATAAGAAAAACCTTTGAAGAAAAAAAATATTGTTCCGCCCTCTTCATCGATGTTTCTCAAGCTTTTGATAAAGTCTGGCATGAAGGCTTATTACATAAATTGAAGCTAAATTTACCAGTAAACACACACAAGCTGTTAGAAAGCTACTTAGTCGGTCGAAAGTTTATTATTAAAGAAGGTGCTTTTATAAGTTCTCCTCAGCCAATTGACGCTGGAGTCCCTCAGGGAAGCATCATGGGCCCACTGTTATACCTAATATATACCTCAGACATGCCAACAAACAACCACACCCTAACTTCAACATTTGCTGATGATACAGCTTTTTTAAGCGTGCACGAAAACTGTCATGAAGCTTCTCGCTACTTGCAGGATTATATATTTGAACTGGAAAAGTGGTTAAAACAATGGAGGATAAAGGTTAATGAGCAAAAATGCGTACATATAACATTCACCTTGCGTCGGGAGTCATGTTCCCCTATTAAAATCAATAATCAATTAGTGCCCCAACAATCGCATGTAAAATATCTCGGAATTCATCTAGATCGGCGTTTAACATGGAAATGCCATATAGAAGCAAAACTAACACAAATGAAACTAAAAGAAATTCAACTTAATTGGCTTATTGGAAGAAACTCTGTTCTTAGTCTCGATTGTAAACTTCTACTTTACAACTCTATCTTAAAACCAATTTGGTGCTACGGTATTCAGTTATGGGGCACTGCCTCGGCTTCTAATATCGAAAAAATTCAAAGGCGACAAAATAAACTTCTTCGAATAATCACAGCCGCTCCCTGGTATGTTAAAAACTCAAATATTCACAAGGATCTCAATGTGCCGTTAGTAAAAACTATTATTACGAACTATGCAGTAAAATATTTAAAAAGACTTGAGTCGCACCCAAATCCACTAGCTCGAAATATTTTAAATTACAGCGGCCACTCTAGATTAAGGAGAAGAGATACAGCAGGACTCATCAGACAAGAAGAGCGCTAAACATCTACATATGTGAACAGAAACCGTGAAGAGAAAAATTTTCGTCTAGCATTGGCAGGACAAAAATAAAGTATTAGTATAAGATTTGATTAATTATTGTTAGTTCATATTTAATATATGAAGATTCAATAAATAAATAATGAAAAAAAAAAATTTTTCTATCGATTGTATGTTGTATTAAAATACATATATAGTTCACTATTGTTTTTTAATACAATATACAATCGATACAAGGGGTTTTGTGAATACTGCTGTGACAAAGGCTGCACGCAATTTACTTTCAAGATGTCATCAAGAAAACAATTTATAAAGACAAACGAAAAATTTGCTCACTAAACTTGTAATCAGCTGTTAAATTGTATGTAAAATTTGCCAAACCAATGGAAAGATAAAATTGAAAGCAGTTTCGTGGTCAATTTAATTAAAAAGTGTGAGCGTGGTAGTAAAAAAAGTGCGAGTGTATTGCAATATTTTCCAGGAATAAGACTATTAAAGTATAAAAGCTTTTAAAATTGTAATTTGGCTTAGAATACACATTCGAATTAATATAAAAATTTATAATATTTTTATTATTTATATTTTGCCCCTTTTTTCAGCTTTTGAAGAAAAAATTGCGCCAGGACGCGCGATATATATAACTTTTCATAATTTCTACCTAAAAAGTCACAGCTTCTTTGAGAAGGCGAAAATATGTATGCTCTAAAGCAAGACAATTTGTTATTATGTTGTAAGTACATATGGTGATTCTATAGGATTAGAATTGCATCTCAAGTTTCGCCCAACAGATGCCTCGTTTATTTCTTCATACTTCATAGTTGCCACACCTGATATAAATATTTATCTCATTTCGATTGCCATACATAATCGACACATAAATTTGCCTTCTTGTTTATGTTTTCCTACTTAACAAGGAAAAAAATATAAATTGTTTGAGGAAAAATTATGTTAATTTATAACTTACCACTTTTTTATTTAATATTTATTCTTTAATAAAACACATACAGCCATATTTTGGAAATCGAATTCGGTTGAAATTGAAATCGAACAAATTTTCAAACAATCCTATTTTAAATGTTCATAAAAATGTTCATATTTGTGACAGTTATAACTGATAGTTATTAAATCAAAACTTGGCGAAATTGGCCGTTAAATTCATGACAAACTACTACCTTTAAAAAAAATTAACTAAAAATTTTCTATTGGTTTCAATTTCAGTCGATTTCGAGTTTGTTGCCTTTTAAAATAGAAACCCCTTTAAATAAAAAACTTTAACCTGTATTTTTGCAACTCTTTATTTTACAAGTTGAATTGAATCAACGTTTTAATCGAAATTTGAATAGAAAGCCTATTTTTGCATGTTACAAAGTGTTGCCAGATTTAAAAGAAGGCTGCACACTAAAGGCTAGTTTTCACTACCACACATTTCATACGTATTCCATAATACTTTGTGAGATGGAAATCTAATGAGTTTTGTTGTGACTGTCAAAAAATCTAATGTAACATTACAGTTTGTAGTCGCACTATCACACATGAACATGCTTTTGTTAAAATGCAACCCTGATCCAATGAAAAGTATTAGCGTTTAGAAATTTTTCAAAAAACGATTAAGTCGTATGGGATGTCAAACTTTTTTCGTAATACTTGTGACACATTGCATTCACACTATCACACTTTGTCATATTACTTGAGTTTTTGACATGTATTAATACAAAGTATAATAGTGTAATCTAGCCTTAAGGTTTGCGGAAAAATACATTCAAACCCTTAAAGTTAAAACGTCAACTTTAAATAAAATTTTACGCCATAAGTTGTTTGCTTTTGACACGGCATATTCATAAATCAACAACTCTTCTTATTTCATTTATGAAAACTTTTTTGTTTAAAAATTAATACAACAGCAAGCAACAATTTCAAATGTATCATTATTTTAACAATTCCTATTTTGTTTACTTATTTCACAAAAAACTACTGAAGAATATAATTCATATACATTGAAAAAAGTCCCATAATTGCCTAGAAGTATCCACTAAGTTGATAAATTGTATGACCTCCATTAGTTTTTTGTTCTTAACATTTTCTCAAAACCCTTTATCCCTTATGCCCTTTATCTCCAACCCTTAGGGGTTCCCATACAAATAAGGCGTTTTATGAAATCCTTAAATTTAATTAACAGTTTTAATCTTATATGACTAAAACCAAAAGTTGTAGACAGATTTCAATCATTTATGGCTTATTTTGCTTGGTACTTTATTTTCTATAAATTAGAAGCATAGCTGTATGTATTGTCCAATTTTTTTATGAATTTTTAAATAACAAAAATTTCGAAATTTTGCTAAAAAATTATTTTTTGCCAACAAAAAAAGTCATGTTTCTAAAAAGATTGCGCAAATTACAAAAATGTTTAACCTTGCTTCAAGGAATTCGTTTTTTTTAGTTTATTAAATAAACTAAACCGTTTTTGAGTTACGCGAATATATGTTCTGCAACCTTATCAATTTTCGAAATAACGGTATACCTCGAAAACAAGAGCTAACCAAAAAAAAAAAAAAAAAAAACGGTTAGCACCACTGAGTACACGAATTAGGTTAAAATGCCAGGTGCCCCGCCCCGCTTGTCACAAAAAAGTTTCAAATTCTAGTACTGTGCTATTATTACACAGAATAAATTATCAGTTGTTTTTTATTAATTAAAAAAATTGTTTAAAAGTATTTAAATTTAATTCATGTGATAATTGAATCAATTATTTTTAGTTGAAAGATAGTTGAAAATATAATTAATATTTAATTAACATTTAGTTGTTTTGAAATAAATTTTCAATTAAAATATTAATTAAATATCAAAACAACTTAATTGATTTTTTCGTTTAAAATAAAATAATTTAAACTTGTAGAATTGTTGTTGGGATTTGTCCAAACCTAAACTATATTTAATTAATTTTACCGGATAGGTAAAGATAACTGTAAGGTACGAACACGACCAGATATCTCTTTGTAGAAATTACGGTCATAAGTAAAAGAGTGTGGTAAGTTCTGCACCAGGTTACTTAAGATAACAAACAAATGCATACAATATTTTAAACTTTAATCTTACGCGACAGCTAAAGTATTTACACATATTAAATACCCAATAAAAATGCGAACTTCAACGTTAGATATAGAAGTACAGCAAAAATTTCCTTTAAATCGAGTATGACATGTCACGCTTTTATACGAGATTTACGCGTTTTTTAATTAAACTAATGTAATGTAAAAGGGTTTTGTTTATTAACCAAACTAAAATTTAAATTTTAGTTGTTTATTTCAAATATAGCAGAAATCTCCAATTTTTTTAACTGTTATTTTCCCTTATTTTCCTTATAAATTAATTGGTTACTCACATTTCAATGAAACTGAAAAGTACCTTTTATTTATTCGCTTTTTAACTTTTCTCCACCCTTTTTAAGATATAGTTATTTGATTGTTTTATTTTTTCGCATAAGAAAAACCCAATTGAAATAAATGTCAATAACGTTGTATGTTCAATAAATTGTGAAACAACGTCATAATAAAAACATTTAAGAAAGACTTGTCTCCTTAATTCATTTTTTAATTAAACTTAAGCACATACATGTGTTGTTTTATACGATTTTCAAAGTGACTTATGTGCTAAAAAATATAAAGAAAGAGAGAGAGAGAGAGAGAGAGCGAGAACGCAAAGGTATATGGTTTTAGTTATTATTGTTTTCATAGGTTTCGAATTAAAGATGTTTACAAAAAATATATATATGAATACATATTAAAATGCTATGGGTGAGGATATTGAAATCTGTTTATGAAATTAAATTGCTAAATAAGATAAATCAATAAAATCTTTCCTTTAATCATTTCTTAAGATAATTTGTAATGATTCAATTAGAATTAATTGAAATTAATAAAGTACAAAAGAAATTTTTAAAAAATGAATGAACTGGCGTTTTTATTTCTGAAAAATATGATGGGCATATGTCACATGTTCTACATTTTTGTGTTCAAACAAAAAATATAACTGTAGGAAAAATGTTCAATTTGTTTTGTGAATATGTTGCATAAAAATCATGTAAGCATGTTACATATTTTATTAGCCTGTTCACACTGGTCAACATCTTACATCTACCATCAATTTGCGAAAATATTGACATTTTCCCATAAGAAATACACAGAGCTATCATCATCTTTACAATATGTTCCTATCTCATTGTACTCCATTCTACATCTTCCGATTATTTCAGTATCATCACTAGAAAAGTGGCAAGAAATTCTATTATTTGTGTGGCATCGCTGACAAAATGGCATTTGTTTTGAAAGCAGCGTTACCGTTTTGTTGTTTTCTTAGATGTTTCAAGTGTGAATTTATGTTTCACATTTTCAACATCTTGCATGCGTTCCTCCGAAATGTATGCAAGTGTTTAAAGGGTATTAATTACCCTCAATTTTAGTTAGGGTGCTCATATTGCCCTTTTTACAACTTAGGTACTTACTACTTTGTTCGCACAAACATGGTTTTATTTAAAATTTTTTTTTTTACTTAAAAATAGATTATCTCAAAATTATTTGTTTGCGACATATGATATTATTACAATAAGTCCTTCTATTATATTTATCGGAACGAACTTGACACAATTGGAGATAAATCCATATTGCCATATTGCTTTATTTTAAACGCTCTTTACATGGTTCTAAACATTTCTGAAAAAGATGGACCAATATTTAGTTTGTAACGTCCCATAATTTGATCTAGAATGATATTTCGGCTCTGCTTAAAAATTTGATTTTAAGACATACGCGGTTGCCCATAAAAACCACAGAAATAGTATTCGGGACGTTTACATCTTCGTTGGGGTGCATTTAAAAAATTGGATACAAGCAGCAGTTGACGCAGAGGCCCCTATGCAGGATTAAAGATTGCTAAAAGATTTACATCCTTATAAAATTGTTGAAGAGATGATTTGTCGTGCGTCACATTGCAAATTAACTAATCATTTGTGGTAATTAACCCCAGAAGCAGGAGCGTTGTTTTTTTTATCCAAAAGTTTAAAGCAAATTGTAGCGGATATCGGAACCTGTAATTTAAAAAAACCTAACACTGTACTAAGAGTTACGGTCGAGACAACAAAGTTGAAAAATTAGGACCGCCCTTATATGGGCTAGATGATTTAATTAGTTAATACGGCTCAAGTTAACATATAAATAATATTCGAGCCGAATTTTATCATCTAGGTTGATGTTGTGAAAAAGTCCTTATAGCGGGAAGACATTTGTATAAGGGCGAAGTGGAATAATGGTTCGATTTGGTTTATTTTCCGTACTGTAAATGCCATATGCACAAAAAATATTTATATCCTGAATGGTGTTAACACTATTACAACAAAACCAGTTTTAGGAAGGAAAAAGAGAGTTTTTTGTAGTAAAGTGTAAAAATTAAAATCAAAGAAAACTGAAATTTTAATTTTGTATTTTACTATTAATTTTCTATATTTGAACAACTTTAAAGATTTCTATTACTTTGAATAAAATTTTTAATGATTTACTTTAAAATTAATGAGTAGAAAATTATGAGAGCAAATTATTGGCAACAAAATTAAAAAAAGGAGTAAGAGAATTTTACTGTCTCTTTTTCCTAAGCACGGCAGTTCAGCTCAGCTATTTACAAACCGTTATCGGTAATTTTCACTATTAATATTCTACTAAACTTAAAAAAATAAAGTTTTGTCGCTAAACATTTGCAACAATCATGGGTTTTTGCTCATATCTCAGATATTTATGAACCAATCTTGATGAACCAGCTGATCTGCCCGTTTTTACTAGCACACGGATATCGTTAAATTAACACCCCTACTCATAAGGATCCAGAATATATTAATGGGGTCTAAGATCAATATTGATCTTGGAGGGATTTATTCCAGGTCCCAATTAAGGACTTGTATTCAAGTTTAAGTTTTCGATTTGGGAAAAAGGAAAATATTTTTTTATGTTAAAAAAGTCAGAATTTTTACATGCATACAAATTTTTAATAACAAAAAGATTTTTTAACAATTCTTTTGTAGAATATTTATCGATTTGCCAATTGTAGGGGAATGTTAGAAAATATAAACTCACTGTTTATTGTTGTTGCTTTTTTAAAGCTTTGATATTGATACAAGTAAGACTGAGTGCTTAAAATTCTTATTCACTTTATAATCTTATTTGTATAATATCTTTAGCTTTTCTAAAGCCTTTGGAAAAAGTTTCCTGAAGAGCTGGCCTAAGCAACCAGCGAAATGCGCATAGAAACTAGCTTTACCTCAACAATAAATTTCAGTGTTTTTATCAAAAATAAAAATTGGGAAATTAGCACGTCATAGAGAAATCTTATTAATAATAAATTTTGTATTCCCGAAAATAATTTTCGATTTGCTGGTAATTCTCACAAGAATATTTCAAAAAAATCCTCAACGGATAAACTTATAAATAATGAAACTTTGCAAAAGTTTACTTAAAAAGTTTACTTAAACGTCGACAAAAGTTACTATGAATTCATAGAAAAATTTACTTAAAATATTGATAAATTTTACTATAAAATGTACAATTTTGAAAAAATTAAATATAAAAAAGTTAAATTTTGCAAAATTAATATAAAACTTCTCTGTTAATAAATATATGTATACATAAATTTTTATTTTTGAGTTAATTTTACTTTTTCTTATAAATATTAGTTTAACCTATTTAACTTCTATCTTACTTTATTTCAAATTAAAAAAAAATACTAACAATTCCCCACGGTTCTAAATAACAACAAACAAAAAACAGGCAATACGTCAAAATATTTGGGTAGCGTTTAATTAAACTGTCAAGACAGACAACAACAAATACCGTACACATAATGTCTGTTAATTCAATTACAAAACAAATAATTTAGTACAAGACTCAGCAGAAAAAAGCCAAAAATCGGACCAAAAAGTAAACAAAGTATTAGATACAGTGGTGGCCACATAAATAGAAAAGATGTTTTAAGAAACAACTATCGCAGTATTACTTCTATGACGACCTTTGCTGTAACCATTACGAACCGTTATCCAACGAGTAGACAATTTAAATTTTTGTTAATTAGTGTAATTTGAAGAACAGTGAAGTCACTTGCAATAATTTCAATACGTTTTAATTCATAATTTAAAGTATATTGTGCTATGTTATAAGAAAGAAAAACTGTTTGCCTACTCAAAAAATGATATTTGGTGCAATTCACTTGCATAAGAAAACAAACCAGTAGAAAAAGTATTTGTAGGTCCTGTAAAAGAAATCCGTTTTTATCTTCGCGTGAAATAAAGGCTGAAATTGAACGGCAAATAAATGCAGAAATATCTCGAGGACAATAAGAAGGCGATTAAATGAGTCGGGACTTCGTGGGTGCATTGTACAACCGTACACATTAAGATGCGAGTGCGGTTTGCAGGGGAAATGCTTAGAAAAGATCCACGATACTGGAATAGAATTATCTGGAGCGATGAATCCAAGTTTAACTTATTTCAAACTGATGGAAAAACCTATGTGAGACGCCCTCCAAACAAAGCATTGGAGCCCAGATACACTATGAAAATGGCGGGTCTATTATGGCCTGGGGTACCTTTTCTTGATGCGGCGTTGGTCCAATTGTACAAATTGAGGAAATAATGGATCAACATCAATATAAAAGCATTTTGAAAAATTGCTTTGAGAATATTCCAGTTTATAACATTTTCAAGCATGATAGTTAGGGGTGTAACGATACGCCTTTTTGCCGATACGATACCGGCATTCCAAATAAAATATCGCCGATATCGATACCGATACGCATATTTAATTTGAATTAAAGTAAAAATTAACAAAACTTAAGTAGAGTAAGTTTTTTAGTATATAAACTTACAGTTGAAGGGGCTATTAATATTTAAAATTTAATAAGATTTAAAAAACAAAGAATAACATTTGGATCTATGATCAAATTAACTAAAATAAAATTTTTTTTTACAAAAATAGCATCGTAGGAATTTAATTATTAACACTTAAAATTGACATTAATACGATTTTTGCTTAAACAACAAAATATTCAAAACTTTTGCGGAGATAGAGGATTTCGCAAGTCCGTTTGAGACCTGCAGTGGAAAATAGAGACTTTCAGATGCGACAGAACTAATTTGAAAACTTGAGAATTTCTGCGCTATTTTTTAAGTTTGGGTACTACATGTCATTGCGATCGTAAGCAAGTGGATCTGCGTCTCGAGAAATATTAAAAGATCTAAAAGTATCTTTCGAATTCTTTTCCAATGCTAGTTTTCACTATTATACATGTTATTAATACATTTCAAAAACTTTATTAAGTGTAAACGAGTGAATACAATTTGTTACGAAAAAAATTGACATGCCATACCACTTAATTATTTTTTTTAATTTGTTGTAAACAATAATACTTTTAATTGGATCAGGGCATTTTAACAAAAGCATGTTCATGTCTGATAGTGTAAATACAAACTGTAATATTGTGTTAGATTTTTTGACAGTCAAAACATAACTCTTTAGATTTCTATCTCCCAAAGTATTATGGAATACGTAAGACTTGTGTGATAGTGTAAACTAGCCTTTAGCAGAATCACAGCAAAGGATGCAAGCAAAAAGGCTCATCATCCTCGGATTCTCTTATAAATTTTTCACAATCTCCTCGAAGGTCAGTTCTTTAAGACTTATCGGAACGTGTACCACCTGTAGGATGCAGCTCAATATGACGTTTTCCCATATGATTGAAGACGATTGTCATTGAAATATTCGAGCATTGCATCGAGGGTAAAAAATTGTAGATAAACAATGGGCTTCATTATTTTCTAAAGCCTCAAATCTTTTATTTATATATAATGCTAATTCAGCCGCTAAATTTTGGGACCATTCTCTATCTCCGTTTATTCATATGTTATATGAACCAATTTCATATTTTTAAAAGTATGTTCAACATATTAAAATTATGAACAAAATATAAAATAATAACAAACAAATTATCAAACAATTTACAGCATCAGTCACAATTTTAAGAAAATTAGCTTAGCAGCAATTTCAGTTTGGTCACATAATTAGAAATAACGAAAATAATTTAAAAGGCTTTATTTTGTTAAATTTTACGAAGATATTTTTATGTTTTATTTAAATTCTTTTTAAAAATATAGTAATACATATTATTGCTGTAAAGTCGTTTCTAATTATAAGTTTACCACTGTATGTATTAATTAAAAGAAAACACAAGGAATATGTATTAAGTATAGTTAACTTTAAGCACGAAAAATAGCAATATAAATATATTTTACTAAAAATGTAAAAGAAACCTGAGAATACTTGAAAACATAAGAACCGAAACATTACACCTAACCACAAACGAATAAAACAATAAAAAAAGCTTTTTTTATAAAACCCCAATAGCAAAGAAGGTAGCATCGTCAACAGGTGAGAAGGTGTCAACATCTTAGATTTCAGATTTTTGAAAAAGGAGAACAAAATTTTACATTTTTGTAGACATTTCAATTAAAATTTTCACAAAAGATAGAAAACGTGAGTAGTTTGACAAACAGAAATGCAGGGCAATATCTTAAGGGTACGTACAATAAAATAATATATTTGTTTAACTTGTTAATTTTTTTTCAATTGTAATTACATTTATTTTTCGTATAAAGTTAGGATAACGTTAGGATAACTTTATTTACTGCCCGTCTATATCAGAGATAAATATTTTGACATATATTGCAGTAAATGTTAAAATTATGTTATCTTTAATGTAGACAGCACTTTTTTGTCCATATTTATTGTCGGCAATTTATGAATCAATAATTGTTAGAAAATTTTCGTTGACAATTATTGCAAACATAAAACGTAAAATTTGGTTGTCAGTTGAAAAAAGAAGCAAAAAGAAAAAAAATAGAAGAACATTTTGTGGAAAAGAAATTAAGTTTGTGAAATGGTAGCAAAAGAATTAAATAATTAAAAAAAAACACTAAAATTTTTTTTTTCAATAAATACTAAAATAAAATTGCAGAAATTATTTTTGTTAATACAATTTTTTTCTTCTGATTCGATCTTTATAATAATTTTTTGTAGCTTGAGGTCTTTTTTATATATAAATATTTGTTTTATTTTAACAAAAAAAAAAAAAATATTTTTAATAAAATTAATATTTTTATGTATTAATATTATAATGTACATTTAAATAATAAAGGTCGCATAAGAACAAATTTATATTTACAAAAATAAATTTTGCAAGATGGCGTCTCTTTTATTTTTTTAAATAATGAAAAAATATGTTTTCCCATACCTTTAACATAAGCTGAGCAATAAGAAATATTTCTCCGTTATTCTGCCGACGTTATTGTAAAATTACTGAGATATTAAGGCCATGTCAGATAAAACTTTTGCTTCGCGTTTCGTTACCGATTCGCTTTGACATCTAAGATAAAATATAAATACTTATACGAAATATGTCACATTAAGTACTTTCAAAGCGAAGCGAAGCAAAAAGTTAGCCAACTCTCATCTTTTAGCGCGCTTTGGCAATTGGCTAGTATAATTTTCTTTTTAATTTTTTTGCCAAATTCAATTCTAAAAAACCGTCCAATTGAATTTTTAACTTTTATTTTTATAACAAATAATTAAATGTACAAATTACCAACCGCTTTTATAAGTAAATAAACAATGCGTGAGTGTTGTCAAAGTTTTCATTGTGTCATATACCTTTTGCTTTGCGTTTTTCTGCCAAAGGTAGAAACGTCACGCAAAGCGACAAAGTTGTATCTGACACGGCCTTTAACCTTTGGTGTAGACCTGGCGCAGCGTTCTCCCTAAATAAGGATTTTTTTTTGTAAATGGGGATAAAAATTTCGTGAAAATCCCCGGGGGAATTTTTGGGAAAAAACACTTTTTTCAGGTCCTAATCATGTAAAACGCAACTCAACCCCAAAGAATAACATTGAAAGCAAAAACAATGTTATAAATATTTTGTAATTTTTGTTGTTGATTTCCACAGAAATTCACATTGCGTTTTAAAATTTAGCTTGTGGCGTTGAAAATTTTAAAACGATACATGAATTTCTGTTGAAAGCACACACTTATGGCCGTTTTCTTATTAGGCGATTACCTTTTTTCTCAACGACAAACTGTCCATTACAGAAGTTTCGTTTTCTCAGTGTCTTATTTGCTGCTATTCTGTCGCGAAGTTAGCCGGCATCACAGATTACTACATACTCTGTGCCGGCACTCAACTGTTAATTATTTATTTGCCATTTATTTGACGTACAGATAAATCCAATCAGCTGATTGCCACCTTTGACATGTACTTTGAGAGGTGCTGCCAACTAAAACCAATTTTTTTCGTCGGTATCAAGGCGAATTCATTTGCCAGATGGCGTTCAAAAGCACAGCTGTGCTACTTTTTTTTCTTACGTAGAGAGAGAAATGTCAAAAGGTGCTTGTGTTTTTGACATATCGATCAACGAAAGCAACAAAAAAATACATTGTTGTGTTTTTGGTGTTGTTACTTGTTGTAGTATCGACACCACCGTATACATGAATTCGCCTTGGTCGGTATATTGAGAAAACCAAAATCGTTAGCGGAAGGTTTATAGGTCTAAAGGCAGAATTAGTTTGTACGTTCTGTTCTGTTACGAATCACCTGTTTTGCTTCTGTTCAATGGAAAGTCTGTTTGTTTTTGCTTTCTCGTTCTGTTCTGTTGCGGACAAATCTGTTGAAAATTGAAGTGATATGAAAAAATTTTACCCCCATATTCTTAAAAAATATTTTTGATTAATTAAAATATTTTTTATGAATATGGGGGTTAATCTTTTGTTTACAGCTAGAAAAATTTGTTTTAATTAATGATTTTTTAAAAATTTACGTATTTTTGACACAAAATATTAAATTTTTATTTTTTACGAAAATTCTTTTTGTTAAATTTTAATGTTTTTCTTTTCTAAAGCAGCTGATTTCTTTCACAGAAAAAGTAATTCGAAAATATTTGCTACAGAAAGGAACGAAACAGAAAGTAAAAACTAATGAGGCCTTTATAAATTTATGTCGACATTTAGTAACAGGCAGTTTGTCGATACTTTGAAAAAATTGCCGTTAGATTTTTTAGAGAAAAGGGGACAAATTGCAAGGGAAACTTATTACAATCGGTCCATATTTGCCATATATAAATTACTTTTACATCGTTCTAATTAAATGGCAAATAATTTTTACAATCAATAATAGTTTTTTCAGCAAGATTTTTTTTTTAATTTCATAAATAAAGCAGTTTATTTGAAAAAGAAACTTCGACGTATTTTTTTTTATTTTAGCAATTTAAATTAATGTTGTGAATTTTTTAGTAAAATCATCTCACCAACTGCCTTTCAATTAATGGTTCCATGTAATGGTTCGCTTATTGTAGAAGTACTTTTTTCATTTTGTTGTTATAGTGTTTTTAAATTGACTTTTAATGAAAACTGTAACAATTACATACATCCATATATATAGTTATTTATTTATTCCCTTTATAGATATGTATGTTTGTATAGATATTTTTTGCATGATTCTGTATAAAATGAAGATAAATGTTTTTTATAGTTTTTACATTGAGTAACAACAATAAGAAAAAAATATTTTGCTGATTTCGTTTTTTTCTATTGTGTTTTTTAATAAAAAAATAAAAAAACAGAAAACTTGCTAAATTTTTTTATTTTAATTTGTTGCTCTTGATATTGCTTTTTAGTTTGCAGTTTCAATGAGAGCGCATATCGACAGCTCAATTCCAAAACATTATAAGTCTGGGTTCACACTATTAAAGTTTTCTTTCAGAAAGTCTGAGTTTGTTGATGAGAGGGATAGCATGATAGCATGTTCTTTTCCACTCTCATCAATAAGGCCTGGAACAGAATAAAGTAGTTGTAATAGTAGATAAAGTAGACGAATGCTATGAAGCGCGACAAAGTTCAAAATTTCGAACTTTGCGTTTCAACTACAACTGCAACGCCTACTACAACTACGTGTTCTGTTGACACTACTTTCAAACTGCTGTTTTTAACGCTTGTAGCGCTATTTATTACGTTGTAGTACAGCGACTACTCTGATGCCCACTTAAACCCAGACTTTCTGAAAGAAAAATTTCATAGTGTGAACCCAGACTAAGCCGACATGGCATGTTTTTAATTTTTTGAGGACTTTGAATTAAGCATTGTTTAACTTAAATTCTGTAAGCTAATCCAATCCAGAACTATGCAAAACAAGTACTTAGCATACAACTAAATGTTGTAACGCCCGTTAACTTTATTTAATAGCTTCTCTTGCAATACTCACTTTTTCGACTTGGAATGTTTTGGAAGAGAGCTGTTCATATATTGATTTATTATATAAAAGGGCAAACAACATTATAATCAACAAATTTCAGTTTTTATTGTTTGAATTCCTCAATAAATTAAAATGTATGGACTTTAAGGAGGTACCACTTAAAAGAAGTAAACAAAATTTAGCCTGAATTACAACTTGGATAAAAATGATCATACTGACAAAGTTTTTTTTATTAAATTGTTTAATTTAAATCGTAATGTTAAACATCTGGCAACACAATGATCTTAATATATTTAGGACTTTGTTAACCCTGGAAAGTCATACTTAATTTTGACATACATACAAAAAGTAATTGAAAATAAAATAAATAAATAGTGTTATTTAAAAAAAAAAACTTTTGAAAGAGTCAAATGAATTAAATTTTCAATTAAAGTGACATATTGGATCATGAGAATCCAAAGAGAAATGCTGCGTGCCTAAGGAACACAACAAGATAATCGTTATTACATTGACTACCTACGGATACCTTAATTTTTATTTTTTAAGTTTTATTAAAAAAATTAATTTTACCGATTATTTCCAGAAAGTATTTTTGAGTTTTATTTTTTGCTTATTTCTTGAGTTTTATTTATTAAAAAGTATGTATTAAAAATAATTTTTTATTTTTTGACATTTTTTATTTTTCGAATTTATTGTATGAGTTAAATTTCAGTTATGTATTTTAAAAAGCTTTTTGTAATAGCTCTATTCCTTAAATTTTTTTTTTTTTTTTTTTTAGGAATGACTTTATACACTACCTAACTACATATATAACTGAAATTTAACTCATAGAATAAATTCGAAAAATAAAAAATGTTGAATACCTATAATTAAGTTGCTTATGAAAAGGAAATAATTCCCAATATCTATTTGTTTTATTTTTTGCTTAGGAAATAAATATTATTTTTAAGTTTTATTTATTTCTCAGAAATAAAAGTTATTTTTTTGAGTTTTATTTTTTGTTTTTTTTTTTGGATTAGAAAAAGTAATTATTAAATATAATAAAATAAATGTAAAAATAAATAATTTAATTTAACAAATAAGAGTTTTTGCACGGACCCTGTTGATAAATTCCCACTTAAATCGATTAATATTAATTTAAGTGCAAAAAGGTGCTTTTTCTTGTAAGCAAAAGAATAAAAGCCAAAAAGCAACTGCCTGTTTAAAAAAAAAAATAAAAATTTTCGCTTGGGAATATACCTACAATTTTTGCCTGTTTTTCAAAATAAAATAAAAATGTTCCCTTGGGAATTTATAGCGGAATAATAATAAAAAAAACTCAAATTTGTTTTCAATATAAATTTAAGTTTAAAAAACAGGCAGTTTCTAAGCAAGAAATAAAACACAAAAAAAATTTAATATCTAATAAAGCCTGGTACTCTGTTCAGTATTTCGTGCGAAATGTTGTCAAACTCAATATAAGAAAAATTTCTGTGAAATACAAACGAAAAAATGTTGATAGAGTTGTACTCTATTTATATTACGAAACACATTCTAAATGTTTCAGCAACATTTTTATTTTCCATGCGAAACAAGTACAGCTCATATTATTACGCATGGAATTTTTAAGCAGCAGCCAAGGCGAAATCAACTACAGGTGGTGTCGGAACTACAACAATCCAAAAACAACAGAAACAAGACAAGGTTTTTTGCATTGCAGTGTTAGTGTTTACGGTCCAAAACGTCAACCATTTCTAACAAAACACTAACAAATCAAGACAAATTGGCTCGAACTGTCAAAATCAGATGGCGTTTTGACACCACCTGTAGTTGAATTCGCCTTGGAAGCAGCTTATAATTTTTTATTTTGTATTTGTAAAGTGGTTTTTATAACAAGCGTTTCACAAAGATAAATGTAGAAAAATTATAAAATTAATTTTTTTTTGTTTTTTGATTTGGGAAATTAATATTGTTTTATTTTTTTTTGTAATGACAATTAATAAAAACATAATTTTGGTTTTCCTTCGCAAAACAATGTTGTATAATTGCAACTAATAAAAACGTTAAGTTTTAAAACACGCGAGATAGATAATATTGATACATGTCATAATTTTCGTGTAAAATAATCAGTGTTGCTCAACAAGTTCGAACAGAATACAAGGCTTAAAGAATAAATAATATCCAGAATTAATTTTTATTACTGGGGAATAAAAAAAAATCAGCAACAAATTTTCATTTTCTAAGCGAATTTTCTTCTTCTCAGTATTTATTTATTGTATTTTCATATTTTATATATGAACTAACAATAGTTAATCAAATCTTATCCTAATACTTTATTTTATGTCCTGCCAGTGCCAGACAAAAAATTTCGTCATTTCGTTGAAAAGCGAAAAATAAAATTCAAAAAATAATGATTTAAAATTAATTTTAAAATAAAACTTTTAACCGTTACGGTCCCCTTAGAATCAAAAAAAATATTTTCTCCCCAGCACTGATGGTTAATTTTGCAAAAGCTTTTATTTTAGCACATTAATTTTATATTTTTTTAAATATTTCGAAATGTCGAAAAGTCAGAAGAAATTCATAATTGTAGGCTTATACTTGTACAGTATTTTCATACACATTTGTAACATAAACTTATAAATAATCATTAAGATTATTATGCCATAAATATAACCGACATTAAAAAGACATTAATAGGAAACTGAAATGGCAAGCTGCTTTATTTAGCAACTCGTTTTTTTAATTTTGTGTTTTTCTATCCTCTTACAACTACAATTCGTGTTGGAAAAAACCCAGCCAATTGTAGGGGAATGTAAGAAAGAAAAAATTCACTATTTATTGTTGTGTCTTTGTTGAAGCTTTGATATTGTTACAAGTAAGAGTTGAGTGTTTAAAATTCTTATTCACTTTATGGTCTTACTTGTATAATATTTTTAGCTTTTCTAAAGTATTTGGAAAAAGTTTCCTGACGAGCTGGCCTAAGCAACCAGCGAAATGCGCATAGAAACTAGCTTTCCCACAACAATAAATTTCAGTGTTTTTTTTATCATAAATTGGGATTATTAGCACATCATTAATAAATGAATTAATTAATAAATATTTCATTCCCGAAAATAATTTTTGAGAGGGGGTTCCTTTTAATACTTTATTAAGAAAAATAGTTTGAATAGAAGAGAATTTAAGAATTTGAAATGTTTTATATCTTTATAAATTTACTCTTTACACCATATTTCTCAGGCTTTGAAGAAAAAAATCCCTGAACGGAGTGCCGAAATATTGGATTCAATAAATTTAATATTTTTAATAAAAAAAAAGAAAAAGACCTCAAGCTTAAATAAGAGGATTAATTAAAGTTTTATATCTTTATTAACAGTTTTTGTGGAAGAGAAGGCCAAATATAAGACTCAAATTTATCATGATTTTTTTGAAATATTTTTTTCTAAATAACCAGCAAATCGATAAATATTCTACGAAAAAATTGTGAAATCCTTTGTAATTAAAAAGTTATATGCAAAACACTAAACCAAGGTAGGTCAAAAATACCGAATTTGAATTTTCGAAGTCGAATATTTCCTAAACTATATCCTGCGAAGACACTGATTAACAAACACTTGGATCTTCTGTATGTCTCGAGAGGTAGCGTTCCATGTTACGCAACCGTAAAGGAGAGTGGACTTGACATTTGTGTTGAAATTTGTTAGCTTTGTGCGCTGAGATAGTGAAGACGAATTCCAAATGGGTCTTAAACGATCGAAAGTTTGCCGAGATTTCTGTAGACGGTTATCAATATCTTCTCTTGACCGGCCATTTTTGGAAATTATGCTCTCAAGATAACAAAACTGGCTAACATCCTCCCCTTGATTACTTCCTATTGTTAATAATTTCTGGGACGTATGTATTTATGTATATATGTATACTAGTATATTTCACTGCTAAACAAATTTTTAAGATCGGGCTTAAATAAAGAATTCCGAAAACTTAATACCCGAAAACTTAAACTCGAATACAAGTCCATTAATTGCTATCTGAAATTTTACTCCAATCGGACTAACCGTTTTGAAAATCGAAATTACGTGTATGTTATATCCAAAATCACCCACGGTGTGTCGTTGGTACGGAAGCTGTTTGTTGCAATTTTTTGAAACGAATTTTCTCAAAAACCGTTAGTCTTACGAAAAAGTTACATTCATGTTTTTGTAAGTAATTTCCTAAGCAACATATTTGATAAGGAGTATGTTTTTGATAAATGTTTAGTACCATGAAAGGAAGCTTCGCGCAAAAATTCAGTTTCCCTAAATTGGTCCGAAGTTTTGCGAAAACTATGCTAAGCATTTTTTTAATTCAATGACAACTTGATTAACTAATAGTATTTTCACACTTGCATACATTTCGAAGGAACGCGTGGAATACATTGAAAATATGAAGCATGCATTCACACTTTGTCAGCCTATTATTGGTTTGACCTACCGACCATTAAAAAAAACTGAGTTAGATATAGCGTATATATATTTTGAATATCCCATTTCTGAATCCAAAACCTCTTTCACGAAATTTTAAATGGTTTCTAAGATATAAAGCATTAATTTTGCTCCATATCAACAATTTTTAAGTTTATCAAGTATTGTTTTGCTGTAAGCGCCACTGTATGGCGTTTGCATCAATATCCTCATACAAAAACGTACAAAACAAATTTCACTGTTGCTTTGCCTTATTGTCGTAAGAAAAAAATAGTTAAAACGAAAGCAAAATAATATGACAAAAAGAAAAAAAAATTCACTCTTGCTTTGATTCATTGTCGTAAGAAAAAAGTAGTTAAAGCAAAATAAAATTATAACGACTCAATACACAGCAGTAAGTCTACGAATGCAGCACAAAAAGCTTTTTTTTTTAAATAAATTTTGAAATGCGGTACTAAACAATAATTTTCTTTTTCAATAAAGTACTATTAACTTTTTACTTTATTCATGAAAGTAAAAAAAAAAATCAAATTTTTCTTCAAAACATATGACGGAAGTAGTGGGGAAAAACAAAAAAATTCGATCGGGTACATTTACAGAAAACTTCACGTAAACCTGCATTGTTGTTTTTATCCACTACGAGGATTTGGCATATGCTCCAAACCAATAATGAGCTGAAGGCTTGCAACATCTTACATCTACTATTAATCAAAATATGTCACCATTTCTGAAAACAACTTCTTTTTTCAAAAACTATTTTCTACAAAAGTGCCAAAATTTTAAAAGAAAACACCAAAGTGCATTGTGTTTAAAAATTTGTATAAAAATTTTTTTTTTTTTTTTTTTTTTTTTCCATTTCTTTATTTGCGATCTATTTTACAATAATAAGCAAATTTGAATAATATATAAATATTAACATAATTTATTGATTCCCATCGGAAACAACAATATAAAATATGCATGTACTAGTTATAATACATACATATATAGAGATGATTTATATTTTTACAAAATATAGTTATAAATTAACTTATATAAATCACATTTTATACAAATGGGAGATCTAATATGTGTTTTCTTTTAAGTCTTCGTACTTCGTCAGTCTCGTCTAATAGTGTGATTGCCAGTGTGTTAGAGTGATTGCTGAGTCTTTTTAAATAGTTGCAGCTAAATTTTTGTATTTCAGTTTTTACAAAAGGTATTTGGAGGTCATTATGTAATGCTTTATTGGTAACGTAAAAAGGAGCGTTTGTAATTGATCTTAAAGCCTTAGATTGAAATCTTTGCAAAATTTCTATATTTGATGTGCTGGCTGTTCCCCATAATTCTATGCCATAGGTCCAAATTGGCTTTAATATTGTTTTTAGAAGAAGTACCTTATTATCGAGTGATAGTTGTGATTTGGGCCCCAGAAGCCAGTACATTTGCTTAAATTTCATATCGAGTTGTTTTCTCTTGGCCTTTATGTGCACTTTCCATGTAAGTCGTCGGTCCAAATGAAGCCCAAGATATTTGACATTTTCTTTGCTGGGTATTGGGGTGGCATTGAGGCTTACAGGTGGGCAGTTTTCCCTTCTTAACGTAAAAGTAATGTGATTAGATTTTTGGGTGTTAACTATAATATTCCATTTAGTAAGCCAGTGTTGTAGATTGTCAAGTTGTAATTGCAATAATCTTGAAGCTTCAGTTGGTGATTGATGTGAGGATATAAACGCGGTGTCATCAGCGTATGTTGCTACAGTTAGGTCTTCTGTAGTTGGCATATCGTATGTGAATATAGTGTACAGCACTGGTCCTAGAACGCTGCCTTGAGGTATACCGGCTTCTATTTGATAAATGTTCGAAGCATCACTGTTGATTTTTACATAAAAGTATCTGTTACTTAAATATGACAGGAAAAACATATAAAATGGTGCTGGTAGAATATTTTTTAGTTTATATAGCAATCCAGTATGCCAAACTTTATCAAACGCCTGTTGTATATCTAAAAATACAGCAGAGCAATATTTTTTATTTTCGAAGGAGTCAATTATAGCTTTACATATTCGGTGGCATTGTTCAGGCGTTCCATGTTTATGGCGAAAGCCAAACTGGTGATCAGGAATGATACTGTTTTTTTCTAAAATAGGTATTAAGCGCTTAAGGAGAAGCCTTTCAAAAATTTTTGAGAAAATGGGCAGTAAACTAATTGGCCTATAGGAAGATACTACATTTTTTGGTTTACTTGGTTTTAAAACCATAATTATCTCTGCACACTTCCATTGGGAGGGGAAGTGTTGGAGTCGTAAAATAGAATTAAATATAAGTGTTAAAAAGACAATTCCTTTATACGGTAATGATTTTATAGCTTTCGCATCTATTTTATCATATCCTGGTGACTTGTTGTTATTTAAGGAAGTTATTTCCGCTTTTGTCTCATTCGGAGTGACATGTTTTATAGGCAGATCCATTTGACACGCAACATCTAAGAAATGCAGAATATCGCTGTCGTTATCATTAATGCATTGAGGCTTAAAAGTTTTCTCTAAGTGCTCTGCAAAGGCGGTAGATTTTTGTATATCAGTTCGGCACCATAAACCATTATCAGTTTTAATAGGAACGTTTGTTTTTGCTGGGCGTTTGAGATACTTTGTGGCATTGTAAAGATCATGTTCCTTGTTTTTGTTTTGTGGCTTTAATTTCCTGAGATACTGAGCAGTATTTTCGTTTCTCTCTTTTGCCAAGAATTCTGAGCATAATTTAATAGCAAGATTCCAGTTGGTTTTATCAGTTGGATTTCTTGTACGGTGCCATACTTTTCTTAGCCGCCTAGATTGTCTGATCATTTCTCTGGCTGTTGCTGAAGCTTGAACTTTAAGACCTAAGTTTCTAGAAGGCCCTTTGTCTGGGGTTGATAAAACAGCCGACTCGTGAATCGATGAAGTCAATATTTCAACAGCATCGTCCAAGTCATTCCCTGATTTAATTACCATATTGAGGTTCAAACTGCCTTCTATCCGCTCTCTGAAGACTTTCAGATTCGTGTTTCGTTTAATTAATTTGACATTTTTAGGTTTTATCTCTACATTGACATTGTAGTTGACAAGAAGGGGAGAATGATCAGAATTCAAGCTATCATCATTTGTGATGTCAAGTGAGTACCTGGAGATGCCACCATATACAACGAAATCAAGAAGGTCCGGTATTTTTGCAGGGTCTGTAGGCCAGTATGTGGGACTGCCGGCTGATAAAGTACTAAAGTTGTTTTGCGATATACACTTATATAAATTCTTTCCCTTAGGGTTAGTAAGCCTGGAACCCCACCAAGGGTGCTTCGCGTTATAGTCCCCAGCAACAATGAAACGAGGACCTAGTCCTTTAAAGAAACTTTCATACTCTTCACATTTTACGCTGTGTTTAGGGGGGAAATATATAGAGTAAATATTGATAGGCCTATTATTGCAGATTAGTTTTACACCAGCAGCTTGAATATAATTTTTACGACATTCATCTGCAAGTTCATATCGAACTGCAGATTTTATAAATAAGCCAGCTCCATTGTATAAAAATGAAAAAAAAAAAGAGGGAAACTTGACAAATGGTAACGCTGCTTTCAAAGCAAATGTCATTTGTCACACCTTGGCAAATTGATGGTAGATGTTAGATGTTGGCAAGTGTGAAAAGTCTATAAATAAAGTCTTTAAATAGTAAACAATAAAACAACGTATGGCAATACTTCAAACATTCGTTTATAAAGAATATCTAAATGACTTAAAAAATTTTTTTTTGCTTTAGGAAAGTCGTCCATCGACTTAAGCCTTCGCATTTGAAGCCAAAAATTTACAGAGTATTTTGGTCTCCACCAAATAGTCTATCAATAAAAGTGACTAAACGAACTTATACAGTTAATTGATTTGAATTTATTCACCCTTATCGTGAATAATTTTTCCCTCGTAATTTTTTCCTTTCACACGTATTTGCGATCATGAAAAACTCCCACGAAAAAAATTAATTCATAGAAGAATAATAACGTGAAAAAATGTTCACGGGGAAAAATTCCCCTTATCGTGTGTTTTTTAATATTTCTTCTTTTTTACATTCACTGAGAACTGATAGCGCGAAAAATTGTTCACTGGAGTTTCAGGATAGCATTTTTCCCTTCGAGGGGAATACAAATTTCATGGGAACAACAATTTCACTTTTTTTCACGATAGGGGTGCTTGACACTCAATTTTTGTGAATATTCGTTTTAATTTTTTTTTTATAAAGTTGCCATATTATTAAAGGAAAATATAAATATTCCAACAAAGTCTAAGGAAATTTTTTTTTAATTATGGCCTATTCAAAATGTCATAATTTTGCCGAATTAGCCTAATGTGCTGAGTTTATTTTTTCAATATCTCAAAAACTACTTCACATACCAAGATGATTGGTATGTCATTTAAAAGAGAATACTTGGGGCTACAAACAATATATGAAAAAAAATCATATCTTTAAAACTAAAACCTCCCTCAAAGTTTCAAGATTTTTAAAGAATAGTTTGAGGTATTATATGAAAAAAAAATAGGTTTTTGACTTATTCCATTTTTAAAATTTAATATTTTGCAGATATTACATTTTTCAAAAAAATACAATATAATAGTCTGGTAGTGTATAAAGTCATTTCTAAAAAATTTTAAGGAATAGAGCTATTACAAAAAAGCTTTATAAAATACATAACTGAAATTTAACTCATAGAATAAATTCGAAAAATTTTTTTTTTCAATATACTGTTTGTAGTTCCAAGTATTCTCTAAATTGATATAAATCATTCATACAAATCATCTTCGTATGTAAAGTAGTTTTCGAAATATTGAAAAAGTAAACTCAACACATTCGGCTAATTCGGCGAAATTATGACATTTTGAATTTAAGAATATATTGAAAAATATGCCAAAGAGAGGTTGTTCGATATTTTCATTGCGAAGAAAAAGATGAACACTCAAAATACAAATATTAAACATTTTATGCTTTAAAAGCAAGCAATAGTTCAGTTTTATTTATTTTAAGTGTTTAAAAAACACATAATTTATTATAGCACATGTATTCCATTAGTCATCGTCCGGACTTGCAAATTTTGTTGCAGCAATTCTTGAGTTTATTGGTGAGAGGGGTGAAAAGATTTGAGAGTGGTATTCAGTTTCATGTACTCTGCAATTCTGTTTCGTTTTGTTATTTTTCCAGTTTTTAATTTAAAGTTTATATACAAAATATAAAAAGGAGAAGAGGAAAGACAACATAAAAATACAAATATTGGAAAACTATAATTTCATAATCTGGAAACTTATTCAATTTCAAAGCAGAATAAAAAATTACAAGTCTGGATGACTTAGCAATAGAATCTGAGAGTTGCAACGGCAATAATTGCCAAACTTATTGCTCCTGAGATCGGGGGTTAATAACCGAAAGAAATTCTCGTTCATACAAAATCTGGTTATCTGTTTGTAATAATTAAGTTTTACAAAGTTGCCACATGTTTGTGTAAAAGGGGTTTAACATTTACTTTGCATTTATATACATTTATAATACATACATATTTTCATAAACATAGTTTTATCACTTTTGAAATAATCGGTTAAATAAATCTATATCATGAGTGTTAATTTTTTTGTTATCGGTCTATTCCAATAGCTAATAGTAACTAGCATAGTAACTAGTATTTAAAATATGTTTTTTTTTTTCCAAATAGTATAAGAGATAAAAGTATGGTGTGATTTTTATAGTTTTTATTTTTTGCTCATTATTTAAGCTTTTGCTTATTTATTTAAGCTTTTTTTTTTATATAAATACTACCATTAAATAATTAATAATGTGGCAATAATTATATTATATGGTTACACAACTTTAACTTTAAAATTTTAAGGTTTGCAAAATTTTTCTTAAAGTTCACTTTTTGATGAATTTGCTAGTGTGGTACAGTGATTTTTTTAAAATAACAAGTGAAAAAACGGAACCCGTCTAAAATAAAGCCCCTATTACGGTTTACAGCTCAACTCAGTTGATTTGTAATTTCTTAATTTTTTTATTATGATTTACAACTTTGCCATATTGCAGCGAGCAAAAACATCAAAAAATTACAACTCATCACAACCAGTTGCTTTAATTACAACTCAACTGAGTTGAGACCTTTTGCATTTTAAAGAGAATAAAAAATACTTTGCGAACATCGTAACATAGAATAGCAATTGTTTGCATCTATATATTTTCGAATTGCATTGATTTTCGCATCGCAATACAGAATAAGCCTCCTGCTGATATAATTTTAAATTAGTCAAGAAATAGATGTCAAGCAATAGATGTAAATTCAAATCCCATAAGTAAGGCAATGTTCAATGTTGGATGTTCGAAAATTTAAGCTAGTAACAAAAGAGGAGTAAATATTAGGGTGTTCATTTAATCCGGCTTTTGCTTTAATCGATTAATCGCTCGATTAATTATTATGTTTTTAATAAAAAAAAAAACTATGTAATCATTGTATTAGTCATTTCAATAGTTTAAGGAGATCTTATGAAATAAGCTTTTAGACAAATAATTTATTTTAAATGTTTAAGATGTAAATGATTCTTTCCATTAGTTTAATAAAACCTGACTTGGAAGAAATTCTTTCACTTATCGTTGATGTTGGAGAAATCGAAAGCAATCCATAATACAGAATATATCATTTCTCAGTCCTTTTCCTAGATTTCTCTAAATATATAAGATCTTCCATTATGCCATTAGAGTCCTGTTTTAATTTTTTGAAATTTCTTTCTTTTTCGTTCTGTTGAGATTGATATGAGAAGATATGAGAAGAAAAATAACTAAACACATACATATAAAAAGTAAGTGAAACAAAAAGCTGTTGACATCAAATAAAGATCACTGAACACCTTCTTTGTATGAAAAAATATTTTCTAAACACATACCTTTTCTATACGAGACGTTTTATTTTTTTTAAAGTATGAGTGTATTGCTAAAATAAGTGTGAGATTGGTAAAATAAGTGTGAATGCATTATAACTTGAAAGGCAAAACTTGATCGTGTAACCCTCAAGTTAAATTAAAAAAGAAATGTCAAATATATTATGATGGTTAAACTCTAAAAAATACTTTTTTTTTAAATAAATTACCCTTAACAATCAAACTGAAACAATTGGCAGCTTTAGGGAATACAACCCTGACATTATTTACTTTTTCTATTGTAATGAATTTCACTGTAAGTGTTACAAACAAATTTATGCACTTAATTGTGAAAATGTAGCATCAAATGCCACAATTGAACACCAAACCTCAAGGTTTTCTTAATTTTTAATATAATTAATAAAAATTTGAATGTGTTAATATTGAAATGATGTTCCAGTTTCTATAAATATTCATAAATTTCTTATTTATTTATAAAAACATTTTTTTTTTCATTTTTATTGAAATTTCTTGGTCATTATCATTAAGATTCTTTTTTTTTTTTTTTTTTTTTTTGTTTGTTTTTGTTTATAAAGTAGATTCTGTATTAATTGAAAAGAAAAAGTACTGGAGGGGGGGATAAATGTAATAAAAACTTGTATAACTCAATTCAAAAAAAACAAACTTAAAATACTTTGATTTTAAGAAGAAAAAAAAACACAAGATAATTTAATTTTAAGATTAAAGAATTGTTTTTTTTTTAAGAAATTTAAAGAGAATTTTTATAAGTAAAATTATTTTTGAAAAAAAAACTTTTAATAAAAAGATTGTAACATTTTTGGGGGTTTATTAATATTTTTGAATTTTTTTTTTAAGTTTCTTTTGAATTTTACGTACATATCGGACTTGTTCAACAATACTGTACTAACTCAAAATTTAAAAATTAAAACTATTTTTAATTTTTCATTAAAGGCATATGAAAAATAATTTTTAAACCAACCGTTTCATTATAATGAAAAAATTATATTAAAAATAAAAATTTGTAGCCAAAATAGCACAATATTTTGACAGCGTTTGGATATGAATACTAAGTGTCGATTTTTTTTTTAAATAGTGAAAAACTCAAAATTTTGAGTTAATACAATATTGTTGAACCATCGCGATATGTATAGTTTTTTTTTTATTAATTTCAATCTACGTATTTAAAAACTAAAGTTCTTAAATTTTCCAATAATTTTCCCAGAATTTTTGATTTAATAAGCATAAAATCCTTATAATTTCTTTAACTTAAACAATGGTGTAATAAAACTTCATTAATTAGCTGGGGCTTTAGTAAAATGTTTTTATTTATATTTGTTTGAACATAAACACCATTTAATAGTTATTATGTGGAATCAGGCTTCTTTTCTTAAAACGAGGGTAATAAGACAAGTATTTTAAAATTTTGATGGCTACAAATTCTTTGCTAATATGAAGATCTATAATTTGGACGAAAAAAAAACACTTAGAAACGAGCAAGAAATTAAAGTATTTTATAGTATATTAATGTATATTAAAGAAACAGTATTTAAAACTAAAGTTTCGACAGTGTACCGAATTTGGGAACTATTGGCAATCATTGACCCGCCAGAACAAAATGATCTTATGAGGTTAAGATTTATGTAATATCATATACATATATGAGATTTGTTTGCTTTTAAATGATTTTAGGAAGAGGGTTTCTATGGAACTTATATTTTATTTTGGACCTTCCATCACATTGCCGCCAATTTGTATGTCAAATTTGGAACGATTCGAATAATATTTTGCAGGATAATTCTGTGGTTTTCATGGGTAACCGCGTATGCCTTAAATCAAATATTTCAGGGGAGCGGAAAAAACATTCTAGATCGAACTTTGGGATAGGCATTGAACTTTTTTTAATTGGTCATTACGTAAAAAAATTGAAATTGGTTCACATTTTTTTTTTTAGAAATTTTAAGAACCAGGTAAAGAGCGTTTAAAATTAAGCACTATGGCATCAACATTTCAAAATCGAAAAAATGGACATACGCGGTTACCGTTGAAAACCACAGAATTTAGATTGCAATTAAATAAGTTTGGGCCAAGTTAAGCCTTAATACCAACATAATAAGATGGCTTATGGACACAAAGACTTCATTCCGGAAAGAAGCTTGTATGGGGGTTATGTGAAATTATTGACCATTTTCACAATTTTTAATATGCCTGCGACCTGTTTGCGCATGGACAGTCAGTCAGCCGGACATCGTTAAATCGACTTAAAAACTGATTCTAATGTGCTGTTTCCAGGTGACAAGCAATTGATTGTGTAGTAAAATTTATTAGAAAATCACTGTTTTTTGAGTGCTTTTCATATAAATTTTACTGCACAAGCAATTGCCTGTCACCTGGAAAAAGCACATAAGTCGATCGGACCACTATTTTAAGATTTTGCAAACATTAGTACAAACGGATAATACTCTATTCACTATTTTGTTAATTGTTTGGTAATTTAAGTCTAACAGAGTTTTAAGGGTTTTTTTTGCTGCATTAATTATATATGCAGAATGTTTTTGTTTCACTATTCCGAGTATCCTAAAAATATCAGTTTAAAAACATTCAATTTTAATTGCACATTGGCAAAATTGCCTTAATATTTTTTCTATTTCAACATTTTTTTTACCACTATGCGCCATGTCGCACAGAAAAATTTCATGAAACAGAAAAAGGGTTTAGAGACGCTTGCGAGGTAAACAATGTCGCACAAAAGAAAATTCAATAACAAATAACACATGGAAATTTTGTTCCCATGAAATTTTTATTCCCCTCGAAGGAAAAAATGCTATCGTGAAGCTCCCGTGAACAATTTTTCGCGCTATCAGTTCTCAGTGAATGTAAACAAGAAGAAAGATTAAAAAACAAAGAAAACTTTTTGTTCAAAAATATACACGAATATTTCAAAGAAAAGTTAAAGAAAAGTAAATATGTATTGGAGTGATAGTTTGATTGCAACATTAGCTTATTGCACATTTATGGACATAGTAAAATAATTTCTAAAATTCTGCCACCACGTCTTTGGAAAGCTTCACAAATCCTCAGGCAATCGAACTGTTGTTTTGCATTTGTTGAGTAATATACATACATACAAGTTTGTGCCTTTTTAACGAATTTTGACCTTAAAATTAATTTTGTAAACCTTAATATTCGAATTATGAGAAGAATTACATATATAAATAAGTTTCCCAGCAAAAATAAAGTGAGCAATTCAAAGGGAAAAGTGAAAAAATTACAAGGAAAAATGTTTTCAAAATAAGGGGAATTTTTTCCCGCGAACATTTTTTCACGTTATTATTCTCCTTTGAATTATTCACCCCTATCGTGAAAAACAAGTGGAATTTTTCTTCCCATGAAATTTTTATTCCCCTCGAAGAAAAAATGCTATCGTGAAACTCCCGTGAACAATTTTTCGCGCTATCAGTTCTCAGTGAATGTAAAAAAAGATTAAATATTAAAAAACATTAAAAAAAATATTTTGTTCAAAAATTTACACACGTATATTTGAAAGAAAAGTAAAAAAAAAAAAACAAAATAAAATATATTTTATTGGATTGATAGTTTGATTGCAACATGAGTTTATTGCGCTTTTATGTAGTAAGAAATTTTCTAAAATTCTGCCACCACGTCCTTGAAAAGCTTCATAACTCCTCAGGCAATCGACCTGTTTTTTGCATTTTGTTGTACAATATAAATTTAAGTTTGTACCTCTTTTAACGGAAATTGACCTTAAAAATAATTTTGTAAACTTCAATATTCGAATTATGAGAAGAATTACTTACATAAATGTTTTGTTCCCCAGCACAAATAAAGTGAAAAATTCAAAGGGAAAAGTGAACAAATTACTAGGGAAAAAGTCGTTCAAGATAAGGGGAATTTTTTCCCACGAACATTTTTTCCACGTTATTACTCTCCTGTGAATTAATTTTTTTCATGGGAGTTTTACGTGATCGCAAATACGTGAAAAGGGAACAAATTACGAGGGAAAAATTTTTCACGATAGGGGTGAATGTTTTTCATGGGAGTTTTTCATGATCGCAAATACGTGAAAAGGGAAAAAATTACGAGGGAAAAATTATTCCCGATAGGGGTTAATATGTTTCGTAAACATTTTTGAAATTGAAAAATTTAGTTTGAATTTAAGACTTAAACGTCAAATTGTGGTTACAACAACAACAAAAAACGAAATTTGCGAATTGCAGGGTTCTGTCGCATAGTAATTATAAAACTGGTATTAGGCATAGTAAAATAAACAGGTGGCAATTCTACTCCAAATGACGATTTTTTGCTCTTGCATTGTTTGTCCAATCTAATGTCACAGTTTTGTTTATGTTTACAAAAAGTCCACTTTTTTGTTGTGATTAGTGTATTTTATTAAAGTTTTTGATAATTATAATTAAAAAAAAGTAATTGACTATAATTAAATAAAAATTTACTAAAAATGTATTTATTTCATCATGTTCAGCGGCACGCTTTGATTTGTGTTGCAAATAATTTTTGACGTTAGCTGGGGCTAATTTCCAATTTTGTTGTAATGTTGTATTTGTTGCCGTAGCGCGGCCACCTGTTTTATTCACCATGGTATTAGGGATCTTTTAAATTATAAACTTAATAAAAATTCACTTTTTTAAAAAAAAAAACTTTATTTTTAACCCTTGTATAAGCTGCATTTATTTAAAATTTTCTTTACGGTGCATAAATGGAAAAAAACGGGATTCTAAGTGGTGTTTTTGCTTTAAAAATGTCAAAATGTGTGCCAACAAAAATCATTTGCAGAAAGTGGAGCTGAAGCACATCCATTGCTCACCTAAGCCTAGCCTGAGTAATTTAATGAATTTAATCAATTCAACGTGTGAGCGATATGTAGTTTTTGCAGTTATTTTAACACGGAAGACAAAGATCGACCGCCGTCAACTGCCTCGGAATCCATTTATTATCAGCTGCTTAAATCGGAACAGAAGATCAGACGTAACCTGTACCGAATACAATTAATTCGTTTAAATATTAAAAACACCAGAAATATGCGACCAGGCATAAAGCATAGTGCAGCCGAGTCCTCTTAAAAACTGTTAAGAAAACAGAAGTTGGGAAATTTTGAGTTAACCGGTAAATAGTCTATAGTAGACCAATCAAATTTCAAAGGTGTTCGTAAAAAAATGTTTATTTAAGTTTTAAAACAAAACAGGATATTAAAAATTTAATGTTATAGATATACATAGATATGTAAAATTTTTTTTTAATTGTAAATAATGGTGCCTAGTATGAACTTCGATTTTCGTCAGCAGTCGAATTAGTTGATCGAACGAATTTTCATTTGGTATTATGGCACACATTCGATAAAAAAGTACTATTGTGATTTAGTTTATTCACAGTAGTACATTTTCTATCAGCTGTCACTTTAAATAAAAAATTTTTGTTAACAAATTTAAAAAATTAAAAAATAAAACTAATATAAATCATGACTACGACGGACTTATAAATAGTACGATGATTCATCTGATGAAGATGAACGCTTACTAGCCCTGGCCTGTACCTGTAGCGTGAACTTTTGTAAAAATTCCTTTTGCCTTCAAAGGATTTTGTTCCATTAGGGAAACAAGCTTTTCCAACTGCTGCTTACTACTGTCGACTTTAGACTTGCATAAAATAATCAAAAATAATTAAGAATGTGGAATTTGCACACCAAACCTAATAAATTAACAAAAACTTGCATTTTAAACAATTTTTTTTTTAAATTATTTACACCGTCGAAAGCAAATTTGTTTTCGTTGAAAAATTCGATGCACAACGAAATTTTCGACAGTGCTACCAACTCATAATACCAAATTAACATTCGATAGTCGATGTTCGATAGCCAGCGAAAATCATTTATCGAATGTAACTCATAATAGGGTCCCATATCACATTTAACGAACCGTAAAAAAATAGCTTCTGTAGAGAAGAAGCAACATTTCAAAGATTTTGTCTCGCTCTCACTGGAGTATATAATGGTATCTCAAATTAGCTTGAACATACATTCTTGGCCTCAAAAAAATTTAAAACCAACTATGGCGAATGTTTACCAAAGAATTGTTAAGTTATACACCCAATATTATTAACATTTCATACCATATACATACGTACATTATATAAAGTTCCTTTTTTTAATATTTTTCATTATTTGAAGAATTTATATGGAACAATGTGTATTCACATGAACTTTATATATTTTTAGCAAAATGAAAAAGAACAACAATACATTAAGAGATTTTTCTCCATATTAATGCTTTTAAATACTTAAAGACAGCAACAAAACGATGATTTGTAAGGGAAATAAGCAAACACACTTACACACTTACACATAAACACATTAAATACAAAAAATACAGTTATAGTTGAAATACTCACATAATAAACAGGAGAAATTTTACTTAGATTAAGTAAGAGCATGAAAGAAAAAGAAGAGGAGGGAGTTGGACTAATAATTAACAACAAGTACAATGTGATAATGATTATCACATCTACGTGAGATTGTAAGAGTTTAAAAAATTTAAGAAAATGGATGTTGTTGTGCTTGTTCTTTTTTTCTGCTATTATTTCTGTAGTTCTAGTTTCTCTTGTTATTGTTGTCCTTCTTTGTTATGGGTGATAATAATTTTGTAAACGTTTTGCATTTTCTGGTATTGTTTGTGTTGTTGTTTTATTTTACTTTTTAGGTTGAGTGTATTAACAGAGGCAAAATAGTGTTGACAATAAAAATGTAAAGTATGACAAGTAAAAAACTGATTTAAAAAAGCAAAAATTAGATTTTTTTTTCTTAAATATGACAAACAAAGCTGTGCATCATATTAAGTGGGTGAATAAAGAAATGACGGAAAAGTTTCCAAATATGTAAGTATGTAGATATGTATGTATGTATGTAAGAAGAGTAGTATGTTTCTCGTATTGAAATTTTTATACCACCGAACTCATGAAGGATTTTTTCAAGAATTTATTAAGAATTGTTATAAGTCCGCCCGTTTTTTTTTTTAATTTTCTTTAATAAATGTGCTGTTTTCACAACACAACTGATTAAATGTGCAGTTCACTCAAAAAACTGAGTGCTTTTTATATAAATTTTACGACACGTTCAATCACTTGGCTTGTGAAAACAACACAAAAGAGGTAACAAAAAATTTGTTTTACATTTTCTTCTTCTGTCAACATTCAGTTGGTGTTGCTGTTAATTATGTGGACATTTTGTAGTTCATTTATTTTTTGCTACTTTTGTGAGGTTGCAGTTGTTGTTGGTTTTGTAAGTGCTATATCAAATTCAAAAGATTTGGTGGTATGTTTTTAAGTTAACATGTCTGTTTAATGATGATACATCATTTAAATGTCAATTTTGAAAAAAGGAGAATGTAAAAGGTTTGGGTGAAAAATGTCCATTTTGTATAGAATCGTATGGCGTATAAGTAATTTTTTAATTTTTAACTTTTATAAAATTTTTGTTACTTATACGTCAAGTTAACTTTTATTTTTCTTAAAAAAAATATATTTTTAAATTTTTATAGAACTTGGTGGGTCTTTATATGCCGCCTGTGTTAAATTTTAATGAAAAATGTATAATTATATTTAGTTCTGATTTTTTTATAGTTTATTGTGTGAACTATTTAAAATCAGAAATACTTTCAAGTTTATGATTTATTTTTATAAATTTTGAAATCTTTTTAAAAAATATGTGTTTTTACCTATTAACAAAATTTTGTAATTTTACATGTTTTGGTAGTTTATTAAAAATGTTGTGTTTGCCCAAGACTAAAGCGTATTCCCAATATCATTTAATTTGTTTACTCTTTTCTCGTAAAACACCCCTCAATTTCAATTTGTTCACGTTTCCAATAACAATATATTACAAAATTTTATGTAAATTTTGTACACTTCAAATAAGTAATTTAAAAAAACAGCTTAAAAACATAAAAACATTTATTTTAACACCCTAAAAAAGAAATTTACGACGTTTTTTCCTTTTTCCCCCAAACAATAGTTATTTTTTAAGAAATAACGACAACTAATTTTTCAAGTAATAAAAGTAAAAAACTGTAATTTCCTACAATTTTACCATAAAGTTCAAGATAATCCTTCAGTTTATTACTTAAAATTCAAACGAAACAAAAGGAAAATAAATACTTTGAAAAATAGTCTGAAGCAGAAAAAAAAATCAAGGAATTTTATTTTTATACGCAGCGATAGAAACAGAGTTTTTTTTTTTTTTGGCAAACATAGTAATAATGTGTATCCTTCGGCTATCTGAAAATCGACTAAGGCTTTAATTAAGTTACCCAAAAAAAGAAAGAAACATAAAACGCATATCAAATACGACAACAACAAAAATTGATGAAATAAAAATTCTTTTTATAAACAAGGAAAAAAAATTTCTTTCGGATATTCTAGTTTTCTTCTGCCTTAGAAAAAAATGTTAACCCTGCATGCTTAATGTCAGTCAGTTTCGAGTAACAATGTGAACTTTTTCTCTGATTTGACTGATTAAGAACAGTAATGAATTTATTTATAAATAAAAGAAGAAACAAAACAAATATAAATGTTGTTTTTTTATATACAACTAGATGACCCGTGCGAATATTTCGCACCGTTAGTTGTCATTTTTGTAACATAAAATGAAAATAATTAATAGAAATTTTAGTAACTTCAATACATTTTGTTAAAAGTATAAAAATATTAGAAATCATAATATATATGATACATATTTACATACATACATACATATGTTTAAATGCTTTTATAATACTTCTTTGAATACAATGTTAGAGGTAATGACATGATCATCGTTAACTTTTTTCCCGTACGAATCCTTAATACAAACAAAAATATCTTTAAGCGTACACAATTATATATAACTGACTTAGTAATAAAAGGCATTATAGTAAATAGCGGTATTGCCAGAATGGATTTTAATACATACTATATTATGTAGAACTGCATTACTATTAAGCGACCCTGTATTACCACACTTGAACAAAAACATATAATCATAATGACAACAGTATTATCATGCAGTTCTATATAAAATATAATTTTTATCAATGAAAATATTAATTTTTCAATTTCTTATTATTTTTCGTCATTAGTGTTAGAAATAAGCTTTAAAATGAGATATCATTCATTAAATTTGATGCGGTGGTATGGGAGATATTTGCAACCGACAAAAAAAAGTGCTTTAGAAATAATATATATGAAAAGGTATATTATTTTACTTTTTCAGTAACTTTTATGGATTTGGAGCACTACCCGTTCCACAGAGTTCATATTTCGGACACGTAAGTCGAATCGACTATCGTAACGTATAAAAAATAACCTTAAACATGCAGGGTTAAGCAAAAAAACGATGTGTAAAGACTTTTAATAGTTTAAGAAAAACAAACAAAATTTAGTTAAAAGAAGAAACGTTTAAAGCTGAAAAGAACAAAGGGTTTGAGAAGTCATCGTCCCGACTTGCAATTTTTGTTTCTGCAACTTTCTTAAATTCTGCTTTGAAATTGCATTAGTGTCCAGATTATGATATTCTAGTTTTTCAATTGTTGTGTTTTAGTATTGTCTTTCCTCTTCCCCTTTTTTATTTCATATAAAATACACACACCTACAGCAAACTTCAAGTTAAAAAGTGTTAAAATTACAAAGCAAAACAGAATTGCAGAGTACATGAAACTGAGTACCTCTCCCCAATCTGCTCATCCCTCTCAACAATAAACTCAAGAATTGCTGCAACGAAATTTTTAGCCTGGACGTTGACTAAACAGCGTGCTAAAAATTTAAACAGTGTGGCCCATAATCATAGTTAAACAATAAATTTAGTACCTTTTTTTTAACTTGCAATCAACTATAGTCAAAATAAAGGTTGATTTTAAGTTAAGAAAATATTTTCATACAATCCAAACAAACGAAGTGGCATCTCTAACCAGCAGCCATCAAATAAAAATTACAATAACAAAGCGAGATCATATTTGGTGTAAGCATAAAATAGATAAATCTTTATGTTCTAACAAAATTTCCTATGCGAATCTACTCCGTGGCTAGATTTTGACGAAACCTACTCAAAATCGAATAGTACTTAGGCCGGGATTTTGAGATGTGGATTTGGATTCGGATTTATTCGGCAAAATGTGATTGTTTTTATTATTTCATTAAAGGCCAACATTGTAAGGAAAAAATAAGCTGTTCCGTCAAAATTTTGTTTATAAACTTGGAAATGGCGGCACAAATCTGTTTTCAGATTAACTAAGCCTAGTTTAACTCAGATCTCAAAAACCCAGCCTTAGTGATGCAACTATGTTTTTTCCATATAGAACTAAAAAATACTTCCCTGCACAAGAACAAAAAAATACATTTTAATAAAAAACAAAACAAAAATAATAATGGCGGCTTGTTAAAAAAATTAAAAAAATTTGAGAAAATCAAATAAATAAAGTTGATTTTTGTTTTTTTTTTTTTTTTTTTTTGTTATGAAAATACAATCTCGCTTATGTCAAAAAATTACAATGTGAACGCACTAGATTTTGAGGAAGATTTCAACTGAAATCTACTACATTTCGTTGTAATGTAAACGGCCTCTAAGAAATATTAAATCTGTGGCAATAAGGAACAAGTGATTAAGACTATGTTTTTAGTTTTTAGGAAAGCAATTTTAAGCTTTAAAGGATTTTTTGAAAATTTAGTTTAGTTCTAATAATATCATCCTCACTTCTCTTCGGTTATAGTTTTTTTTTAAGTTTTTATACCTTAATACTACTTACGTCACAGATCGGAAGCAAACTTAAGCTTTTACCCCAAATTTTTTTGCTATAACCTCCTAAAAAATCGTACAAAATAATTGAATCTTTTTCCATCGGTACTTTTAAACATGAATTCAAATTTAAGTCGACTTAAGTCCTTTTTGCCACAGAAATATTGAAAACGATCCAAATCGATCCATTGTTTCAATTTAAATCGGTTTAAATTATCAGCTTAACCGACCTATTATTTCACCTACGTCCACACAAATGTGCTCCCGAAATAAGGATCTTGAAACAATAGCGCTCTACCATATGAGTTAAGGAACAATTGGTTTTAAGGGTATAGAAGATTTGCTATATCAGAATATAGAAAGCTTACTTGTTTTTTTTTAAGGTCTGTTTAGGGAACACTTTAATCATAAGAGAGAAAGGAGATACAAAGAGAGAGAGTAGAGATACAGAGAGAAAGCGGAAATCAGCTTGATAACAATAAAACAAAGAGTAAACAGCAGCCAAAAAAAATATGCTTAAATATACATACATATTGCCATAAATTGATGAAGCTAAATTTCAATAAAATTGTGGCTAGATTAAATAAGTTTTTAACTTCATATTGGAATTTTAAGCCAATATTTTCAAATGACAGAATTAAGGAGGTACAATTTATTTAGCATAAAGTCAAGAACGAAAAATTATCAATAAATTTTAATTAATTTCATATTGTAAAGTTCCTTCCTTCATAAAAATAATTTAATGAACTTAAGCCTAATTAAAAATTTGGATTAAAAAGAAATACATTAATTTATTTAATTTTCTTTTTTTAGGATAAGTAGGTATACAAACTTAAGATTTTTTTCCTTTTTTAAATTTTTTTTTTGTTTGAAAAATTTCGAATTTACCAAACAATTCATTTAAAAAATTTAAATTGTCGCTTGTTTGAAAAAAATGTGATAGGTATAGTTTTTATTAAGAAAAAAAATTCAAATTTACGGAACTTATTAAATTTTCATAAATTCTATTATTTTCAATACACAGGATTAAATATATACATATCTATGTATCTTTAAACTTTTACTCATTTGCTTTTCATAAGCTTCCGCCTCAGCCGTTATTTGGCTGATGAGTGTGCAAACTTTTAACTTTTACTTTTTAAGAAGGGTGGATTTTTAGGTGGTTGGTTTGGCTGGCTGCTGTGTTGTCATGTTTATCTTTAAAAAAAAAAAAAAAAAAAAAAAAAAAAAAAATGCCGATAGTTTTTATTTATAAGAAAATGTTATTTGTTATTTTTTTAATGTCAAAAGATTAAAGAAAACAGTTTTTAAAGTTTTAATTTAGTCACAGAAAAATAAATTTTAAGGAAAAGTTGAATATGAAGAAAAACAACTTTCCTATAAAATATAGGATTTTTTTTTTTTTTTTTTTTTTTTTTTGGAAAATTTCCTATAAAATATAGCAAATCTTTTGAAAAATTGGGTGTAAATACATATATATATAGCAAATTTTTCAAAATTTTTCCCTAATATAGCAAACAATTTCCTTATTTTTTTTCTATAAAAACTTTAATTTTTTTAGGTTTTCCTATAAAATATCAAATTTATTGCAAGATTTTCTTTTAAACCCCAAAATTTCCCTACACGGATATTATCCTATAAAATAGCATTTTTTTTGCAATACATCCTAATAAATAAATTTCTTATAGGAAAGAAAACTGTTAAAAAAAATTGATAATCAAATAGTTTTTTTTTAAAATACTTCTATAAAATATTAAAAATAAGCCTGTAATAACATATTTTTTGAAAAAAAAGGATTAAAAATAGAAAATTAAAAAAAAATCGTATAAATTTTAAATTGTAAATTTTTGGAAATTTCTTTAAATCTTTAAAAATTAAAAAAAAAAATAGCAAATTTTTAGTTTACTAATACATTTAAAAAAAAAACTTTCGATAAATTAGCAAAAAAAATTTTTTTTAAAACTTGTTATTAATTTAAATTGTTTGTCAAAAAATTCTTTAATAGTCTTGCCAAAAAGTCTCCTCTTAAAAAAGGTAAAACAGCCAATTAATCCTTCAACTGGCTTAAAAAGAAAATCGTTAAAGTGCTCTTATAAGCAGAGAAATAAAATTAATTTTAAAGCACTTGAACAGACGCAAAAAAATTAATGCAAACTAAAAATTTGTTACACAATTTAAAGATCTTTCGATACAAATCTCGGAAAATACATAATTTTCACACGCACACATATACAAATTTTTATCCTAAATGGAAAGGGTAACATACACTAAGTTTACACTGTTATTATGTATGAGTTCACAATTGCGAACAATATGGTTGACTGTCATACAATCAGACAATAATAAGAGAGGTACTTCAAGAATCAAGACATTTTTTGGTTTTCCAGAAATAAAAAAAAAAACTTTCAAAAGCCCTTTTGTTTTCTTAAAAAGAAGACAAAATTAAAACAAAGTATAAAAAGAAATTTTTCCAAATAACAATTTCACTTAGAAAACAAGGAAATATGAATGAAAAGAAAAAATTGCGCCTTAACTTACATTGAGCTTGTCATGTGTATTGCCTGCTACATTTAAAGGTACAGGATGAGTTGGTGTAACCGATTTTTCAGCTTGATTATCTTGATTTTCCATTTTAATTTTTTTTTTTTAAATCTTCAATTATTATTTTTAGACAAAATAACCACTTTTTACAATTCTTTTTAAAGAACTTTTTATAAAAAATTTTTTAAAGGTCCTTTTTTTATATTTTCTATAACAAAAATGTTCTCCGTTTTTATTTTTAGTTAAAAAATAATTGTAATAACGCTTTGGCGTCTACCGAGTAACTGACACCGTTTGTAGGTTATAAACCTTTCTTAACATAAACATCGAAATCAACCATTTTCATGTATGTAAGTACATGATACAGCAAGCAACAACAATAACAATTTAAAAAAAAAACAGCAACAACATAGAGCAGTAACTGTAAAAGTACAAATAAATAGCAAAAAAAAAAAAAAAAACAAACAGCTAAACAAAAATGTGGGCCACACACAAAAGAATATATAAGAGCACAACAACAAAAACAAGTGAAAGAAAACACCACAAAACAATAATAGCAACAACACTTAAAATGAACTCTAACAATAGTTAAAAAATCAAAACACTTACTTTTACGCCTTGTGTTTTGTTTCCGTTATTCGTGGACATACAAAACTTCTGATTAAAATGAGAGAAAAGCTTTTAGAGAAAACTGTTTTACCAGATTGTTGTATTTAATAGAAAAAGTCGCTACTTTAAGAAAATTGTGTCCAAAAGTTATTAATTTGTATGTGATAGAAATTGATTTAAAAAACGAAATGATTTGAAACCGGAACTATCGTTTTCAGTTGGTTTTAATATTTATTTTTAATAGATATTCCTTTTACTTTCTGTCTTTATTCTTTTAAATATTACATTATATATCAACTATGTAAACTGAAGTGTATGTTGAACAAAAAAGTTAGACTATTATACTCAAATGGATTCTAAATCGCTCGAAATTGATCACACCTTTTAAAAACGTTCGCTTTTGAATCGAACGATTTTCATCACATAGGTACCTTATAATGTATGTATATTTTACGATTTTTTCAGAAAAATGCTATCCTTTAAATAAATATACATATCAAAATTTTTTTTTTATTAATTTTTAATAACAAATTACATTTTTTGCAATAGTTGAAGTCGTAGCAGAAAAATTCCAAAAGTTTTAAGTTTTCATTGACTATTGCTTTAAAAAAAATTAAGAGTGCTATATTCGGCTATGCCAAATCTTATACATATGCTATTCACCATGGTGCGATAAGAACAGAAAGTTATATAATTACCGTTCTTTAGATATAAATTAATCTACTTTGTGCCACGCCCACATTTTGTCGGATTTTGTCCATTGATAACCAAGATGCTTGTACCTATTGCGGAAACTTTGGCTCTTGCCATTATCTAGATAAATATAAAAAAATTACAACAACAAGAGATTTGTGGGTACAATTAGAGGCATTCGTGGTTTTTTGTTGATATCTTAGCCATTTGTATAGCGAGCCGCACCAGCTAGCCTGGTAGCTTAATCTGGCAGCCCCAGATCCAGGATGCGGCATACCAATGATTGCCTATCTTAAACCTTTCTGATTAATAAAAATGGCATTAACGAAAAAGTGTCTTTCTGATATTAGTTTGCGGTATCGAATGCAGTTTATACTGTATGCTCTATTGGATCTTGAAAACGTTATTATTTTGTAAAGATACTAAGGTTGTTTACTATAGATAATTTTGTGTAAAAATAGTAGAGTGCGGCATTTTAGTAGGTTTGCAAAAGGTACATTAAATATTTGGCAAGAAAACTGTGAGATTCTACTGTATCTAGTTATACCATAACTATATCTTGCAACATTATAAAATGCCACATTGAGCCCTGACGTACAACTGATATGGTGTTGAACGGTTCTGATATTTGGGCTTCATTTAGTACTGAACATTTAAAGCCACCATAACTGTATAATGGAGCTTATCTCTTCCGGCACACCAAAATTTCGCAGTTTGGCTCTTATGCACTCTCTATGTATCGAATAAAACGCTTTTTCGTAATCAGTGAACAGTTAATTTAACTAAGAGCGCATCTCTACTGCTTGTTCAATAACACAGTACAACATTTTTCAGTTAATTGATTGCCAACTCAATTCTGTGAACTGTATGTGAAATTAGACCCAAAAAGAAGAATTTCTGCATCATTCGTTTTGTCTTCTTACCTGCGATTTGAAGTAAGTATCGATTTGAAGTTAGTACTATCGTATAGGGGAATTTATCACGTTTTAGGCCCTGTTGTTTGACATAGCTCGACAACCACTAGCCCACTTTAGTTGAAATAAATTTTAAAAAATTAAGAATTACAATTCCCTTAATCTGTTCATATATTGTTTTCCTATACAAGTAACACTTTCGAAGTTAAAAATGAATGTATGAAGGGAAAAAATTATTTTTTGCCTAAAAATTTAAATTTTTTTTTTTAAAAATACATAAAAAATCCAAAATGGAAAAAAGTTTCAAGTCTAGTTATTTTTTCGCAAAGTCACATAACCTATGAGCAAAATGAGACAAAGATCATAAAAATCGATGCACGCGTTTCGCTTTTATTCGCAATTGAGTAAATGTATGAATTTCAAAAATTTGCTCGAGATATGCACAACATTATTTGGAGAAAACATTGACACCTTTTTCATGATTCTGAGAATTAAAAAAAAAGGAATAAACAAAAGGTTATTTGATTTTTATGATTGCGGTAATAAATGTACGTAGACAATTAAACGGAAAGTGGACCTTTTTATTATTTGGGTTTTTCCGGTGGCTACCTATATGATTTTTTTACAGAAATTGCACCCACATTTAAGGGTGGTCATTATTTGGAAAGTTTTGCACAGTTTGAAACGTACAAGTGCTGAATCAGGTATATAGCCAGCCGCCCTTAAAATATGCGCCCATTTATAAGTACCTGGCAGTAAAATATTCAAAAATACGTAGTATTTATAGGTGTGCATTGATCGATTTTTGGCATTCAGCCAGTGCCGACGAACGCGAACAGTAAAAGTGATTTTTTTCCAGTTTTTTAAAAGTGAATAACAACAAAACATAAAATATATCAATATGGAAAACAACAAGTGCCCATATTTGGATGAATATTGTTACGTTTGTGGTCATATCGTCCGAAAAAGATCGAAAAAATTTGTTTACTGAGCAATTCAAAACCGCGTATTGTAATTATTTCGATGAAGCAGATTTAAGTGGTGCAAATTTTACGCCGAACACAGTGTGCAACAGTTGTTATACTACCCTTCTAAAATGGATTCACGGAAAAAGTAGAAAGGTTTCTTTTATGAAGCCAGTAATTTGGGTGGAAGACACAACTGGACATGATGAATCCAGGTGCTATGCATGCATAAATTTTCGTCCTGGATTAAACAGACAACAATTGAAAACAAAAGTATACACTGCTGCATTTACTGCCACACTTCCAGTGCAACGCCCTGCTGATACCGATGCACCTAAACCTCCGAGTGCGGATACTGTGTCCCTGCTAGCCGAAACCGTTTTCACCAATCCGACCGATTTGGATGATGCTGATTGGATACCCGATATTGAAAATAGTGCACCACAACCGCTACCACAAATCGAAATGGATTACATTGTGGCCAAGCTGGGACTATCACAACACGACTCCGAATGGCTGACATCATTTTTGAAGAGAAGAAAACTCACACAGCAAAATGTCAGCGCAACATCATACCGACAACGCCAAGCTGATTTTCAGAAACAACCTACGAAGAAAACAAGATCATCAGAACCACAAGCGTCAACTTCTACAAGGATGGATATTGCCAATAATTGAAAAAATGTTCTAAATTTTGTTTTTATGCATATTATAATTGCGTATTAATTGCATATTATTTTATTTTCATTAAGTTTTTATAAATAAAGTTTTTTTTTGCATGATAATTTTTTAATTTATATTTTTATTTTTATTTTAAGGGTGGTGGCTATAACTGATTTTTGAAATTCATACCTTTACTCAATTGCGAATAAAAGCGAAACGCGTGCATCGATTTTTATGATCTTTGTCTCATTTTGCTCATAGGTTATGTGACTTTGCGAAAAAATAACTAGACTTGAAACTTTTTTCCATTTTGGATTTTTTATGTATTTTTAAAAAAAAAAATTTAAATTTTTAGGCAAAAAATAATTTTTTCCCTTCATACATTCATTTTTAACTTCGAAAGTGTTACTTGTATAGGAAAACAATATATGAACAGATTAAGGGAATTGTAATTCTTAATTTTTTAAAATTTATTTCAACTAAAGTGGGCTAGTGGTTGTCGAGCTATGTCAAACAACAGGGCCTAAAACGTGATAAATTCCCCTATACGATAGTACTAACTTCAAATCGATACTTACTTCAAATCGCAGGTAAGAAGACAAAACGAATGATGCAGAAATTCTTCTTTTTGGGTCTAATTTCACATACAGTTCACAGAATTGAGTTGGCAAATCATGTGTTGTACTGTGTAATTATTCTAAGCCTGTTTAAATGATCAACACGATCTGTAGCCCCGAAAACCGGCTTGTTCAGGTCGCAATTTTTTGTTGACATGGGTGGTCGTCCTCTCTAGGATTTCATGAACATGGGTGGTCGTCCTCTCTAGGATTTCATGAATAGTTTCATGATAACGCATAAAATGGTAATACCTCTCCAATTATTACAGTCTGTTGCGTTGCCTTTTGATGGTACTTCTGTACTCATATTAGTCTGGTAAGGTTATTTCTTATTAAGATTCCCTAGCGATGGACGTTTAATGCACTTAAAAAATTTTGTTTCCATCTTCTCAGTTGGTCGTCTATGTTAGTAAGTAGATTTCCGAACTAGATAAAAACGTTAAAAGTTTTCCCAATATGAAAAAAGAATTAACAAAATATCACGCAGCGGGTAGATATGGATATTACGTGGCGATCTTTTCCAGAAAGTGAACATATAAAAATGTTGAGTTAATACCCTCTTGATGATCAAGTGCGATATGTCAATACAGATTATGTCAATATATATTCTTACTAACAGAATATCAGCAATTTTTATGACTCTTGAAGTCAATTCTGTAGGCGTATTTTATGGCGCATTGTATTTTGAACAAGCCAGAAAGCTTTGAATGTGATTCCTCAAGATTTAGAAAAATTGCAATTTCGTCGATATTGCAATGAAGGAGAAACATGTCTTTAAAGAATTTGCTGTATATTTAAGGCTATTTTTATATATAAAACTTTAAAATCAATCTGGCAGCCTTTTGTCCAACATATTGACTAAGTCTCTCTTTTCTTTTTTATTATGTTTCTCTCTCTCTCTCTTTTAAGCAAGAAAGCTTTTACTACCCCTTAAATATGAAAAATAATGCTTAGCTTGATGCTTTTATTTTGTTTAGATTTCTTTTTATTTTGATGCCATATTTTATCATCACCTACTTATGTTGCATTACTTTACATTACACATGCATACATACACTAAATTCCAAAACAAATTAAACCTGGCCACTACCATCCAACGCCCTCAAACTGCAAAAACAAATCCCTTAAAGACTTTGAAAAACACAACAAATCTCATAAATTCATTCAACATTTTGATGCGTAAATACAAGATGATAAAAACAAAATACCGAAAAAGAAGGAGAAGATGGAAAGGGATGGAGATTAAATAAGTATAATATAGGTATATAAGGGTTAGTTAGAGACAGTTGGTAAAACAAGTAGATATACCGTAGGTCAGAGTTAACTGGGTTGGCTTTCCCTGCTGGCGTACTTATGTTACAATTAAACACAAGCACACGCATACAACACAAAATTATGTTCATAATAAATTGTGTCAGTTAATGCATGTGCGTATGAAAGTGTGTTCATATAAAATTAATGCGCAACGAAATAAAATAAATTGAAATTGAATGATTTGCCACAATAATAATATTTTTCGGGTTATTAAAATTATAGTCCTCTATTGCTCTTCTTTAATCATAAAGCAAAGTTTTTACTACAAACTCTTAACAAATTAGCTGGAATATTAACAACTATACTATAGTAAAATGAGGCAGGGCAAAGTTTTTTAAAATTGTGATAGAAGGTCAGAGGAAATATCTTTTTTCCGTAGTTTTTATTACACAACTATTAAATTGAAAAAGAAAAAACAGTGCAAGGATGCGCAAGTTTAAAAAAAAAAATAATTTTAAAATTAGGAGGTCCTCAAAAAACTTGTAATGATTATATTTCAATGCTAGACTGATTCTAGTGAAGTTTAAGAATAGTCTAGTTGTAGTCAAGTTGTATTCGAGTCATATTTTAGATATAGTCTAGACACATTCTTTTTATAGTCTAGTGACCGTTTAGTCATAGTCTAGCCTAAATCCTAGTCTTTACTCAACTCCATAGCCTTTATTTGGTTAAACTTATCTGCTGCAATACTAATCTTGAGCTGGGTTTTTGTATTTCAGCTAAGTTTCCTAGACTACACTCTTTATTATAGTCTCTAGGCTAGACTTTATTTAAGTTTCTAGATGCTGCACGCAGAAAAAACATTTATCAATGTGGTCACCTCTAACAAAACGGTTTTTAACGAAAGTGGAGTTTTTCCAGAGAAAAAACATTTTTGAATATGGTCACCTTCAACAAAACTATTTTTAGCGAACATTTTTAAACGTATTATGTTTACCCTTAACAATATTATTGTCACCGGCAACAGTATTAATAATATGATAAATTCTCCATTACGAAGCTACAACCATAGTTTGATTGCTTCTAAACATGCTATGGTTAAATATGACAATAATTTGTTTTTAGTTTAACAATTGTATTTTGCTCTTTTCTAAGAGCAACATGCTGCTATGGTTGAAAAACAATCATGCTGTTATAAAGGGTTAAACATAATTTTCTTATTATTACCCATAACATGTTCGGAGGCAACCATAATTTGGTTATGGCTTCTTGATGGAGGATGAATTTAACCATGATATGGTTGCCGGTGATATTAATATTGTTCAGGTTAAACATAATATGTTTGAAAATTTTCGTTAAAAATTATTTTTGCTGGAGGTAACCAACCATATTCAAAAATGTATTTTCTCTGGGTGAAGTGTTAATTTTAGACTTTAGAATAGTCTTCAGTCCAATCTTAAGTGTTTAATATAAACTCTATTAAAGTAACTAGTTAAACTTGTAGTCTTGTCTACTGAATGTCTCTAGCCTACTATTTTTTCCAGTCTCTAGTCGAGTTCTAAGTTCACTCTAACAGTTCTGGTTGCCAGTCTGGTCTCTGATCTGATCTCTACTCTAGACTTCAGTCAGTCTAGAGATCGGAAAAGTTTTTAATCTGGTTTCTAGCTTAACACAGTCAGCATTTTTTTAAATTATTGATCACATTCGAGTCTTTTTTTTCTCCTCTGCGCGATTTAAATAATCATTTATGCGCTTACAGCGCGGGCTGACTGACATATTTAATACGAATAAATTTATAAAACTTACTTGCTTCAAAATCTATAAAAAAAAAATTGTCCCGTTAGAAATAGTAACACCACCAAAATAACCATTTTTTTCATCGTAAGGCTGCGCTACATATAACTGCAAAATAATGTTTAAAATAGTCACATTTCGATCATCTGCATGATCAATTTATGATTGCCCTCATTCTGTATATTTTGCTTTGGTTTTTAAGCAAGTCACTTTCTAAGCATTTCTGCGAATAATTTTCGAGTCTGGTTTTAAGCGCAGAACTGATTAATCAGTTTTTGGTCATCTAAGGTAGTTTTAAAACTCAGTTTGGTGATTCGATCTTCCACATGCTGACTAGGAAGGACCAAATAAACTAAACGACACAAGCAGCTTTATAACAACAACGAGACCCCGCAAACAATTTCAATTGAAAAATAATCTTAATCGTTTCCCATTTAGCAAAAATCTATCGCATGTGTTATTCAATTCTTATTGATGTAGTTACATCGTTCGGGAAGAAGTGTTGCACTACGGTAATATTTACATTAAAGCCCTATTCACGTAAAACGCAACGCCAAAGAATTACATTGAAAGCACAAACAATGTCATAAACATTTTGTAATTTTGTTGTTGCTTTCTACAGAAATTTACATTGCGTTTTAAAATTTCAAACGCTGCATTGCTTGTGGCGTTGAAAATTTTAAAAACGTACATAAATTTCTGTAGAAAGCAACAACGAAATCACAAAATATTTATGACATTGTTTGTGCTTCCAATGTAATTCTTTGGCGTTACGTTGCGTTTTAAATGATTAGGGCCTAAGAATCTAATTAGTGTCTATATTTTATGACGAATTAGAGGGCTTTGGGAGTTTAATATCATTTAAATTTAGTTGTATCGCTTTTGGCTCCAAACAGCAGTCTTTTGAAGTTAAATTTTTTCTTATTGTTTTTTATAATAAAAAGTGGGCCATTTTACTGTTTGTTTATCTTTGTTTGATTTTATAGGGAAAGTCTGAGTAACATAGAAAATAAATGAGGTAAAAGTTATAGAAATGCTAAAAAAATCTACAGTACATTTAATTAAAATATGTAGCTATTAATGTTTTAAAGTTAAAAACCGAAGGTGCACAAATTTTTTATTAAAGGAATTTACAGAAAATCACAAAATTGTTCGAACACTAACTTTGTAAACTTTCATCGTATTATAACTAGCACATTTTTTACGGCTTTACAAAACTTATTTTATAAACTTTCTTCACTGATAACGTGAGGGAGGATCACTCGAAAAGTTAAATAAAATCACAAATTTTGCACAAACATTTTTTGTCATTAAATAATCAAACAGTTTAAAAAAATTACTAAAAAAAATACAATTATCAATTTATTTTTTTTTAATTTCACTTTCATTGGCTCTAAAAAAAATGAACGTATGAGAAATTATTAAAAAAAAAAATACCCAATCTAACAAAACATATGTATTTAAGGAAAAATCTAAAAAGCTAAAAATCCTAGCCTAGTGATTATGCTCCAAATCGAACAGAGGATTAACTCCAAAAAAAATTAAGTTGTATGCCCAAAACATACATGGTAAAATATATTTGTGGCCGTTTCTTGTTTTGTTCAGGCAAAAGAGTACGATCAAAAGAAAACTGAAATAAATTTAGTCAACTAGCTTAAAATAATTTATACGTCATAATGAGCATATTAACCCCTAACCCAAAAATTATTGGTTCACTTGTAGTGAATAAAAAATTATGTATTAAAAAATGTTAAAAAAAATTTTTGAGGATTAAAATAAGCTTTTTAGAACTGTCCGTTCGTTAGTATCCATCAATGTGACATTGTTTGAAATGTCAATTTCTTTTACTGTGAAGGCACCTTTGTAGACCGCATCCAGTTTGTGTCCTGCCTCGTTGCGGACTAGGACAGAGTCATTAATGTAGAGTGTAATAGGATAGGAATTGTCATTGGATATCTTCTGACTTAGAAGTTTAGCATTTTCAATGAGGCTAGCGGCTCGACGTTGTGCTACTTGGAGTCTAAATTTAACTTCCTTTTCATAAGCGTCAACGTTATTTAAGTGGTTCTATGCTATTGGTCAAATCTAACTCTCTTGGAATTTTTCCGTATATCAATTCAAATGGACAATATCCATGAGCTGAAGATGGAGTTGTATTATAACAATATACAAAAAATTTTAACCAATTATCCCAATCTGCTTTATTTGATGAAACGTAACATCTTAAATACTCGTTAAATGTTCTGTGAGATCTCTCAAAAGTACCGAGTGTCTCATGATGGTAAGAAGTAGAGTGTAATTTCTCTATTTTTATTAGTTTGCATAGTTCCGTTAGTACTTGATTTATATTTCCGTTACTATGGTGTTCATTGGGCCACATATTGAAATAAAATCTTCCATAATGGCTTTCGCAACATTTGTGGCTGATTTATTTATTATTGGGATAGCCACTATATATTTAGTTAGATCTCACATTATAGTCACAGCGTATTCATTTTGTGAATCAGACCGTGAAAGAGGTCCTATAGTGTCGATTATCACTCTTTGAAAAGCTTTGAGAGGAGTAGGTGTTAAATCGAGAGACTCCTTGCATTTAACCGTGGTTTTGTTGGTTTGGCATTGAAGGAATTGTTTAACATATTTGGCTATATCTCTAGTCATACCTTTCCAATGATATTGTAGTCTTATTTTTTTATCATACGAGTTATGCCGGGATGTCCACCTGTAATGGGATCATCATAATATTTTTGCATAATTCTCAGTTTTTCAGAATCGGAAGAAACTTTAGTAAGTTTCGGTACGAGCACAATTGTTATATTGAAATCTTGCAAGATTTCATTACATTTAATTTTGAAGATTTCAATGTTAGTTCCTAGGTAAATAAGCATACTGTCATCTAGTGAGAGTAGCAATGTTGTGAGACCAATATTATTAGCTATTTGTGCAAGCTTAAAATTGGAAAGAACTTGCTTTCCCTTACAGGTAATTACTTTATCTTTAGTAAAATACAATCTAGGTATTTTACGGTGCTCTTGGGCATTTATAGCCTAATAAATTTTTAAGTTTTTGGATTCTGTTTGCAGTATAGAAGTGTTATTTTGAATTGATTCGCTTATTTTAGTCTGAAGTCTTGTTGTAACCTTCAGTACTGTATTGACTTCAATTTTTTTTTATATCCTGAAACTTGTTTGGTCTGTTTTGTGCACTCATTTGTACAACTTTCGTGTACTAGAACGATTTTCGGTAAAATTTGGATCTCGCGATGTCCCAATTTTAAGTACAATATTATAAATATTTCAAATATCACTTTTTTAACATAATTTTACGACAGATCACATTGCAATTTAAACACAAACTGTGTTCTTTTAGACATTTTGCTTTTGAGGTATTCACTATTTAACAGCAAATCGTTGCGAAGACGTCAATATAATTTGGGAAATGTTCAATTCTGCCAATGTTGTAATTGTATAACTGTTACAATTGTCTGAACAACTCTCTAATGTGACGAAAACGTATAATTTAATAACTCATAATTCGATTCTAACGTATGTTATTCTAACTGTGTAACTATCAAATGTGCCGAAGTAGTTAACATTCGTAGACAATCAAAAAACACTCTACCAATTGCTTGGAGAAGATATTTGTATGAATATTAAAGCTTTTTTAAATTCACACAAACATGCTCCATACTTTTTTTTTATGTTTGTGCAACCGATTGTGTGGTTTATTTGACCCTTTAGACCCAGTCAACAATCAAATTCATTTTTATTTTCTGTGCCCTTCTATTTATTACACACATACATATGTATGATTTTGTGAAATGAATAAGCGTAATGAATAAAAAAAAAATTCTCGTGAGCGTTAAGTTGCATTGTTTTTATTGTGTGCTTTGTTATTTACTTATTACTTATGTGTGCTTGCATGTATAAGTCTCATTATGTGGGGGCTCTGTGTGGTTGTTTGTGCTTTTTGACAGAGGGCACAAAAAATGTATAACAATAAGGTAATTGTACCTGCATTTCATTTCCTAGTACTAACGGGTGTTTTTGTTCTGGTTTTTACCATTCATTGTCTTGACAAAACTGTGAAATTAACTTACACCGACAAACACAGGCATTTACGTGAAATACTTATGTTTATTAACGTGAAATACGTATGTTTATTAAGGTTGAAGAAACTGTTTAAATTAAACATTAAAAAACGGTTGATTTAGCTTAAAATTTGAGTTTGATATTGAAGGAAAAAAATGCTAAATGGTAAATGCTAAAATCTATTATTTTAAGGTTGACTGTTTTTTTAGAATTTGTAAATTTTTTGGTTACAAATGACCTTGGTTTATCAAAAACCAAAATAAATGTTTGGTTTTAAGAATTTTCTTTACGGCCTTTTATTGGGCACTTTGAAAAAACTTTTTCTAAAAATTATGTTGGCTTAATTCGAAATTTTTCTTTCATTTCCTTTAATTTCCTTTCCTTTTTTTTGTTGGTTTCCTTTAAAGATTTTTTTTTTTTTTTTTTCATTTACTTAAGATTTAAAAATTTTTTTTTTTTGGCGTTTATAATGCGTGGTGTTTTGGTTTTAATCTCTTAAATTCAATCTGTTGAACTGTCAATCTTGTGTAAGTTAAATTTAATTGTGATTTCCCACAAACAGCAGTCAGTTAACTGTCACCCTCCTATTAGCAGATAACAAACAAATTTTAGAACACAATCTTCGGGGGCGTATGAAAAATGAGAATGAAAGTTTTCAAAATTTAAAAAAAAATTATATCAACAAAATACAAATTTGAGGTTAATAACACCCCAGAAGAAGGCATAATAAAACATAAACTTGGCAAAACAATTCATATAACGACTGTAGGATAAATGCTTTTAATAAGTTAAATTAAATTATATTTTATACGTATAACTATCTCCACATAGTACAATATTGAATGTGGAGATAGTCATACATGCGTCTCTTCCCAGTAAAAACTTCGCTTACTTTTTCAAAAAGAATAACTTCTTTCACTCATTATTTAGTAGCTTTCTTCTATAACTACAGCTTTAACTACTTCGTTAACTACTTATTTTCCAGATGTATGTTGGTAAAAAATAATGACTAACTTTTAAATGCAAAATTAAAATTCATTGGTGTTTTCAGTAGAATTGTAAGTAGTCATTTTACTTTTTCCTGATTACTCAACACATTTGGGGTATTCATAAGGTGTGCTATCATGGTTTATTGTCATAATGTTCTAACATTTTACAATGGTTTAAAAATATTGTTGTTGGTTTGTAAACAAAAAGTGTCTTAAATAAATAGAACGTTGCTTGCTATGTTTATTGTGCTGTCGTAATTAATAGCTCATTAAATTATGAGGGGTTGCACACAACAGTCGTATTATTTCATGTTATTATTTTAAGACATATGACTTTATTAAACCTTGTGAATCCCCCAATTATTTTGTAGGCGAAGTTTTTACTGAGTTACAAATATATTTGCAACTCATTCCTTGGTTCCTTGATATCCGATATATGTATATCGAAATATTGGAGAAAATTACTAAAGTAATTTATAAAGTATAAAAGCTTTATAAATTGTAATTTGACTTAGAATACACATTAGAATTAATATAAAAATTTATAATAAAAATTAAACTCAACATGAGAACTAAAATTTCCAGATTCTATTTATATATTTTTTACAAATAATTAGCCTCGAGCTCGAAAAAACTTTTTTTTGTTTTTAATAAGTTTAAAACATGCTGAAAATATTTAAAAAAATATATCACACATTCGTCTTAAAAACAAAACCATAAAAAATTTTATGAAAACTGGTGCTGGTTTCTTTTATCGTGCGAATTTTTAAATATATTTCTACGCTAACTTAAATTTTCTATAATACATATCGCACCGGTTCCTCTTCCGGGGGCCAACTTAAAGTTTACAAATTTTGGAATAAAATGATATACAGCCCTGCAAACAATTTCGATCAAAAAATTATCTTAATAGATTCCCCATTTATCAAAAATCTATCGCATTTGCTATTCAATTCTTTTTGATGTAGTTACATCGTTCGGGAAGAATCCACTTGGTGTCTATATTTTATGAAGAATTAGAGCGCGTTAGTAGTCTAATATCCATTTAATTTTGAAGTATCGCTTTTGGAGCCAACTCTTTTGTAGTTAAATTTTTTTCTTATATTGCTCTTTATTATAAAAATGGGGCCATTTTATTGTTTATCTTTGTTTGTTAGGGAAGTCTAAGTAAAATAAAAAATAAATGAGTTTTACTAATATTACAAAAATCTACAGTACATTTGATAAAAAATTTTGTTAATGTTTTAAAGTTAAAAGCCTAACTTCTTAAAAGAATTTAAAGAAAGTCACAAATTTGTTCAAGCACTAATTTTGTAAAATTTACATAAAATTATAACTATAAAATTTTTTTTTTAATGCTTTACAAAACTTATTTTACAAAATTGTTTCACTGATAACGATGATTTTCACAAGAAAAATTAAATAAAAGCACTAATTTTACACGAACATTTTTAAAGTCATTAAATAAGAAGTAAAAAAATCAATTTACCCAATCTTACCGCAAAATAACAGGGTTGCTCTGGAAATCGAAAAAGCAAGAATTTTGAAGTTCTTTTCAATACACTCTTAATCAGGGACCGTAACTGTTATTCCTTTTTTTCATAAAAGTCAGATGATAACAGTTATTTTTTGATTTTTATTTTCTTGAACAATAATAATAGTTATTTTTTGATTTTTATTTTTTCGATCAAAAATAACCGTTATTTTAAAATTTTTATTTTTCCAGCAAAAATAAAAGTTATTCTTTAAAGAAATGTACGTGTTTAATTATTTCGTTGACTTAAAATACTTATAAGATATCCCAATGATTATCACACATTAAAATAAATATTTAAAGACAACTCAATAATTATAACACGTACATTTCTGTAAAGAATAACTTTTATTTTTGCTCGAAAAAATAAAAATCAAAAAATAATTGTTATTTTCGTTCAAAAAAATAAAAATCATAAAATAACTGTTATTTTTGATCGAAAAAATAAAAATAAAAAAATATCTGTTATTTTTTTCATAAAAAATTAAAATCAAAAAATAACTGTTACTTTTGTCAAAAAAAAAAATAACAGTAATTTTTGATCGAAAAAATAAAACTTTAAAAATCATAATATTTTATCATAGAAAAGTTCATAAGAATCAATATGGTATACTTGAATCAGTTTGCCAGTATTTATATTTATATAGGCTTTTTTTGTTTTAAAATTTTAAAATAACTGTTATTTTCGGTCCCTGCTCTTAATCCAATTTTTTATAAGTTTCTTATAGAATTCTGTTTAATAGGGAAACATTTGTATTGTATTGTATTTGTATTTCTTTTACTACAAAAATCTTATTAAAAAAACTTCTTCAAGATCTTACGTTTTGCGATTTTGATTTCCAGAACACCTCTGTACGTTTGGGTTGTTCATTTATACAGCTTTCGAGTACTAGAACGCTTTTCGGAAACATCAGGATTCAGCGGGGTCCTGATTTTGACTACCTCATTTGTCAATTATTTCAAATTTCACTTCATTAAACCTAATTTTATAATTTTTACACGCACGCACCACCAATCAATCACATTGCAATTTAAATACAAGCTGTCATAATTTACGCAATTTGCTTTCGTACTATTTATTCACAATTTAACAGCAAATCGTTGTGAAGAAGTCTATTTTATATGATCAATGTTCGATTGTGCAAATGTTGTAATTGTGTAACTGTTACAATTATCGAAACAACTCTTTAAAGTGACGAAAATGTATAATTTTAGAACTCATAATTTGATTCTAACGTATCTTATTTGTCGTTAATTTAGCCAAAATCTTCTGTTTAACTTCCAAATGTGACGAAGTAGCTAAAATCTCGTAGACAGTCGAAAAACACTTAACCAATTGCTTGGAGGAAGTTATCATATCTACCCACTGTAACAATCTTAAATTATTTTTACTCTTGTGCCGACAAACACAGTTGTTGTACACGAGTACATATTAAAAAAATAAACAGTCTTTTGACTCTTCTGAAACGTTATAAATTTTGAGTTAATCCCCTTAAGAGGAACCGGTGCGATATATACATATGTGTATGTATGTATGTATGTATGTATGTATAATGCTATTGATTTTTAACCTAAACACAATTTCGCTTAAAAGTTTACTTTAAACAAAAACAATTTTAAAATTAATGCCTCAATAAAAGAAGCATTTGCTTTTTTTTTTTTATTTGTATAAAATTATCATAAAAAAGAACTTTTGAAAGAACCATAGATGCATAAAAATTAAACACACACACGCACACAATAAAACAAATACACATAAAATAAAACAAATATGTACACATACAATACAAATATTCAAATTTGCAACTATATAAATGTTTATTAAGTGTGAATGACATTTAACACAAACACAATACGAAATTTCTACTGCTAAAATTGTTCGACATGCTTTAAAAAAAAATTTTTGTTGTTGGCGGGAATTGCGATAAATGAAAATAAAAGTTTAATAACAAAACAAAAAAAAAATATATGTTTTGACAGATATTTAAAAGTATTAGTATTAGACTAGCTACAGACTTGGTTTTTTTATGTATTGGCACTGAAAACCGGTACCTGTTTCCATCGGGTATATCAGATTAAGATTCACTAAAGCCACATTCACTAAAGCTGCGGGACTAGACTAGAGACTAGTCTTGAAATTATTTTTTTTTTTATACCCTCAACACACTATGGTGATTGAGTAATCGACATTTTGAAATTTTTAAAAACCCGTTTACGGGTAGCCAGACAAACGAACTAAGTCGATCGGTACTAGGGTATTCATTCAGTTAACCGTTAATCGGTTAACCGATTAATTTCTACCCTATTAACTGAACGGTTAATTTAAAATTGCCTTTTTTCGATTAACGATTAAACCGGTTAATTTCAGTCAATTAACCGATTAACCGATGTTACAAAGTTTTTAACTTTTTGCAGTATTATAACATATTTTTTTGTGCTTTTTATTATTTGTTTCATCTCATATACAAAAGGTATGTGTTAAGAAAAAAGTTTTTCATACAAACAAAGAAGGTGTTCAGTGATCTTCATTTTAAATAAGTGTTGTGTGTTAACAGCTTTTAGTTTCACGTACTTTTTATACGGATATGTTTAGTTAATTGTTTCATCTCATATTTTCTCATATCAATCTTTTAACAGAATTAAATGAAACTATTAGGAGTGTTAAACATTTAAAAAATGAAGACAGGACTCTAATGACATAATGGAAGAGTTTATATGTTTCGAAAAATACAGGAAAAGGACTGAGAAATTAAATATTCTGTACTATTGGTTGATTTTGATCAACAATCACAATCAACATCTACAATAAATGAAAGAATTTTTTCAGTCAAGTCTTATCCAAATTAAACAAAATAAACACTTGATTTTTGTATAAAAGATTATTTTATAAGATATTCTTAGACTATAGAAATAACTAATAAAATGATCTTACAGTTAATTTTTTAATTAATATATATGAATTATTCTTTTGTTTGTTCGTTTTAGTTCAAGAATTGTTATGATTGTTATGTTATTGGTTTTTTTTTTACTAATAAACTCCAAATAATAAATGATTTATACATTTTTATGTATTGAAATTACTTTATTTATAAAAAAAACTTTATATATCGGTTAACCGATCAGTAACAATATTAACCGATTAAATCAAAACCTCGGTTAATTAATCGAGCGTTTAACCGATTAAAACAAAAGCCTGATTAAATGAATACCCTAATAGGTACACTAACTGCCTGAAACTTTGTTTTTGTTTTCAATATAATTTCTCACGCGAAATTTGGTTTTAATTTTTTTAAAAGAGGCAGTAAAAGGTGGGTCTAGAACTCATAATATATGTATATATATTTATTTTTTTTATCATAGTTGTTTTTTGGAATACAATTTTTTATTAAAAGATTTTGTTTGTTGTGCTTAATTCCCTTTTTTTTTAAAAAAAATTTATAAAAAAAATACTAAAATTTATTGTTGGAGGATAAGCTGTTCCTATGCGCATTTCACTGGTTGCTTAGGCCAGATCATCAGGAAACGTTCTCCTAAATAATTTTAGAAAGGCCAAAGCTATCATCAAACAAGACTACAGAGGGAATTAAGCACAACAAACAAAATCTTTTAATAAATAATTCTATTCCCAAAAACAACTATGATAATTAAATTTTTGCAAGTGCACGTGCATAAAAAACTGAACTGACAAATTGTTTTTATTTTGATTTCTTGCGAAAACAATAAAAGCAGTTTGTTTTTGTTTTTAAATTGTTTTTTCTTTACCCACTTACAACTACAATCAATGTTGGGAGAATTCCAACTGGTTGTAATGGGGAATGTAAGAAAAGTTAACTCATCACTGATTTATTGTTTGGTATTTTGTTTAAGCTTTGATATCGTTGCAAAAAAGACTTTTTGAGTGTTTGTAGGTAATTCTCATTCCCTCTGTAGTCTAGGAGACAAAAAATTGTTGCAAATTTTTACTGGTAAAACTTTATCTGACAAGAATTTTTAAAACACCAGGTTCATGTTTTTGTTTACAAAACAAACTTTTGAACATGTCCAACAAAATAATATTCAGTTTTCAAATTAACCATTGTTCAATAGCATAAGACATATATTTTTCCTAAGTTTAAGGAACAATAATCATGTGCAAAAAGGCTGTGGGAAAAATCGCCCAAAAAAAGAAATGAAAAATCGCCCAAAAAAATTCCATGTAAAATTGGGCCTAAATTCATATGAAAAGTGACTTAAAATTTTTGGGCTATTTTTCGTTATTGTTGGGTGATTTTTCGTTTTTTAAATTTGGTGATTTTTCATTATGAAAAAAATTTAAATTTATTATTTTTAATTCATAAAAAATCCTTTGGAAAAAACATTGATGATTTTTTTATTGATTCTTTATTTTGCATGAAAATAAAATAAAGAATCAATAAAAATTCATATTACAGCTATTCTTTTTTGGATGCTGATTTTATTTTTAAATTTTATTCGAAATCCGTTAGATTTAAACTATTTTTACAGCTTATTTTGACCTACGCTGTTCATTTTGCGAATGGCGCAAAACAATAGTAAAGTATAATTTTGTTAGTTTTGCAAAACAATGAACCAAAAATATGTGGATGTAGAGCAAAGTCAATACTTAAAATCTCAGATTCCATACGAGACCTTAAAAAATGGATTTTGGAATATGAAAGAGAATATTGATGCCATATAAAACCCATTCCTATCTCACTTTCAAAAATGTAAAATCAAATTGCATATGTCTGTCAAAATTTACAAATACAGAATTACAGATTTATAATTTTTGCTTTCACACGCAGAGAAAAAACATGTTTCAATATGGTCACCTCCAACAAAACTATTTTTAAAGAAAATTTTAAACATATTATGTTTTATTTAACCATGTCATTGTCACCGACAACCATATTATTGTTAAATTAGTCCGCCATCAAGAGACCACAAAGATATTATGGTTTCCTCTAAACATGTTATGGTTAAATATGACAATAATTTGTTTTCAAATACACAATAGTATTTTGCTCTTTTCTAAGACCAACATGCTATGGTTGAAAAACAACCATGCTATTATAAGTGTCAAACATATTTTAGTTCATATTAACCATATTATGTTCGGAGGCAAGCATAATATGGTTGTGGCTTCGTGATGGAGGGCTAATTTGACAATAATATTGTTGTCGGTGACAATGATATGGTTAAATTAAACATAATATGTTCAAAATATCCTTAACATTTTTTTTTTGTTGGAGGTAACCATTTTTTTCTTTGGGTGCAGACGTTCGTTTTTAGTTTTATCTGACATAGCCTAAAATCGTTCATAACAGTATATTATTTATATAATTAATATTTATATTCGCTTTTAATTGTATTTCAGTTAATTAAAAATTTTGTTTTTTCCAAGCTATGTGTAACTAAATAAATAAATAATGATTTATGCCGCCACAAACAAACGACATGCAAAACAGCTGATGTCAAATCAAAATAGACACGCTCTAATTGAAAAATTGTACACTGCTAATTCCATTCGACATTTACATGAGCAAATTTTTTTTGCTTTTACACGACATGTATGCATTTTGCAGGGGAAAATTTGACAAATACAGATCGTGTAAAAGCACCTTAAGCCATAGGAGATAACTCTGTGTGTTGCATAATCGACAGTTTACAAAATGGCCGCCAGTTAAAAAGTGTTGCCAACTTAACGTTATATACCCTGTACATTGCGCAATTCTTTCAAAAAATATCTTTCGAATGATGTATCTTTTGTTCAAATCCGATGTTTTCTGTAAGGGTAAAAGGGATCAAAAGAAGTCACCCTGCCTATTAATAATTATGATGATCAGGGTAACAAATTGCTTTTCAATTGCAATATTTTTATGCGGCAAATTGTTTCCGAAGTGCGTTTCAAACAAAATTTTATTTTTTCTTATTGTTTATTTCTTGCATTCACAGAAAACTATCCGCCTGGCCCACATTGTCGACAAGAACATTTCTTTCGAATATTTATATTGAAAACAAAAACAAATTTCAGTTTTTTATTATTGTTTTCAATATAAATATGCGAAAGAAATGTTCTTGTCGACATTGTGGGCCTCGCAGTATATGTTTTTTCTTCTTATTTATTTCTTGACATTTACACAACATATACAGCATTACAAAAACAACAAAAAATTTTAGTTTACGATAGATGCCAAACTCCATTAAAAATATGAAGTAAAATGCCAACGAAACTAAACAACACTTTTAACTTATGGAGTTTTACATCCATTATATGTATGTATGTAATACATACTACGTATAATGATGTACAATTGATGTCAAACTCAATTAAATTTGAACTTGCTACAACCTTATAAAATTAATTCGTCTTAATTGCATGTATCAGTAAATGTTGTTGACAAAAAAACAAAACAAAAAACTAAGACCCCGTTTTTATATTGGCAATTGAAAGGCAGACAGATGAAGTTTGTAGATAAAAGAGGAAAAAAGTAAAATGTGACACGCATACAGCTTCGCCCCATTACAAACACACTTCATCTGTCTATCTTTGAATTTCCAATATGTAAATGGGGCCTTAGGAAAATAAACAAAAAAATTTTGTAGACGTTTTAATATAAAGTAAGTAAAAAATAATTTTATTGGCAAAATAAACAAGTCGGAAACCGGTCTATTCGAGTTTCGAAAAATCAACATTTTGAAAAAACCTACAACCATAATGCGGAAAAAAACGAATGAAAAACCGAGTCAATCACCCTAGTACAATATATATCGTCGGTTGATAATTTAAATGTCGTTTGTGGATTTTTTGCGGTTTTGAGTTAAGATCGATTCCTTAGGTTTTCCGACCTGATCTTTAATTTGGCGTAATCAGTTTTTCGATACCTCATACGGGTTTCGAGATATGGAGTGTTGAGTTTGTCGTATGTGGTATTTGCTGAAGCAATTTTCAAATTAAATGTCGTATGTAACTGCCACATACGACAAATTTCCATATAAAACGACCAAAAAATTAATTTATTATTTAAATGTCGTATATGGATTTTATAAGAGTTCAAACTTAAAACTCAATTTACTCGAAACTATCGGAATCCACATACGACAATTAAATTATCAGCCGACGATATGTATTTATTTATATGTTTGTCATTCGTATGTATATACACTAGTGGCATACGGCAAAGCAGTTCAAAAATAAATATTTTTATCGTTGTTTTGAATGAATTATGCCCGAATTTTATTTTTATAATGTATGTAATTTTTTTTCGAATAAAAATTTTCTAAAAATGTAGTACTTTTTAGCTGGCAAAAACTTAGTCAACTATTCATTACTATTGGTTTCTAAAGACTACTACATTTATCTCCTAAGTTTTTTTTTATCGCGGAATTTCGCTTTTGGTTTAGTTTATTTAATGACCTAAACCATTTTTGAGTTACGAGAATATATGTTTCGAAATAACGATAAATCTCGAAAACAAGAGCTTTCCTTAAAAACGGTAAGCACCATTGGATTCAGCGTACTCAAATTAGTTGAACCCGCCGGGTGCCCCGCTTGACAGTTTTTTCACATAGAACAGTGTAATTGAACTGTAAAATTATAACGGAAACAAATTCTTGAGTTGCTTTAGTTCGTATGAGTAGCAAAGTTAATTTAACGATGCCCGCCCAAGAACTATGTTGTTATTTATTTAAATTAAATTTTTCTTTTGAAATTCGGCCAGTTCGGTCCATAAATGAATGAGCAAAAACTACCTATTGTTGTTTTTTGTTTTAAAGTGTAGATTTTTCTGTTTGATAATGTGTGCTAGAGAATGAGTGGTCTAAGACGCCTCATTAAGTTGGGTGAAGGGTATTAATTGTTCGGCTTAGCCGAATATAGCACCCTTATTTGTTTTTATGCCCGTCACCACCACTAGTGGTGAATGAGGGTATACTTAGTTTGTCATTCCGTGTAGAACATTTTTTTATACATCTAAGACCCCATAAAGTATATATATTCTGGCCCCTTCAGTAATTCTAAGTCGATTTAGTCATGTCCGTCTATCTGTCCGTCTGTTGAAAACACGTCCACTGTCGAAAAAAGCAAAAGAAAAGAACAAACTTCGTCTCAAATAGCTTGTCGCTATTCTAAGCAGTTTGGGATTAAAATCCAGCAACATCGGTTCAGTAGGATCAGAACTATGAATCAAAATGTGGAACCACCACCCTAAAAAATTGATAATTTTGATACAAAAACTAACATAAATGGTGGAATAATGCACGGAATGATATAAAATTTTACACGATCTTGCTTTATATGACTGCAAATCATACTGTTAAATTTTGTGAAGATCGGTCCATAATTGACCATAGGCCCCATATAAACCCTTCTCGTGGAAAACAGTTTAGTACGCCTAAAACCGAAATAAATAACGCTAGCATACTTAAATTTGGTACGTCACAGTTTTATAATACCGCAAATAACAGTGTAACATTTTTTGAAGATCGGTCCATAATTTATACTAGGTCCCATATAAACCCTGCTCCCGGAAAACAGCTTAGTACGCCTAAAACCGTACTAAATAACGCTATCATACTAAAATTTGGTACGTCACAGTTTTATAGGACCAGAAATTACACTATACAATTTTTTGATGATTGGTCCATAATTTACACTAGGCCCCATATAAACCCTACTCCCGGAAACAGTTTAGTACGCCTAAAACCCTAATTAATAATGCTATCATAACTGAATTCAGCACGGTACAGTTTTGTACGACTAGAAATCACACTGTAAAATTTTTTCAAGATCGGTCCTTAATTACCACTAGGCCCCATATAAACCCTACTGCCGGAAAACATTTTAGTACGCCTTAAACCGTAACAAATTACGGTATCATACTAAAATTTGGTACGTCACAGTTTTATAGGACCAGCAATCACTCTGTACAATTTTTTTAAGATCTGTCCATAATTTACACTAGTCCCCATATAAATCCTCTCGGAAAACAGTTTAGTACGCCTAAAACCGTAATCAATACCGCTATCATACTAAAATTTGGTACGTCAGTTTTTAAGGACCTTTAATCACACTGTAAAATTTTTTGAAGATCGGTTCAGAATTTACACTAGGTCCCATATAAACCCTACTCCCGGAAAACAGTTTAGTACGCCTAAAACCGTAATAAATACAGTTATCATAATGAAATTCGGTACGACACAGTTTTATAGGACGAGAAATCACAGTGCCAAATTTCGTGAAGATCGGTCAATAATTTACCCATATAAACCCTACCCTTGGAAAACAGTTTATTGCAGCTAAAACCAAATAAATCCCACTTTGGGAAAATAATTTAATTCGCCTAAAATCATAACAGATATAGGATATTGCGGAAAATTTCTTCCAGCTTAGATTCATATGGCCAGAAAAAATATCATGCAATTTTGTGAAATTCACTGTTAACGCTAAAACTAATTACACTTCTGTATTGAAATTTATCCTAATTAATTTTTTATAATACCAGAAATTAGTTTTCAGAATTTTGGGGTGATTGGTCCATAATTTACCATAGGTCCAATACAAATTACGCTTCTGAAAATTAGTTTAGTTCGGCTAAAACTGTTACGAATCATGATACTTTACTCAAGCCAGTTCAAAGTTCTAACAAGAAACGCATAAAACTTTCTTATTGTCGGTCAATAATTTAATTCATGTCTAAACCGCAACTAATTTTAATGCTGACGCTTGTTTTTGTGAAGCTTAGTTAATAATATTTATGCATTTATTTTATAGAGCCCACTCCTGTCAGTGGAGGATATCAAAGATTCGGCACAGCCGAATATAGAACTCTAACTTGTTTTTTTCTTTTGCTTAAAACTTTAAATTATTTCATGAATCACAAACAAAAGAATTTCTAAAACAAGTGAAAACTAAATAAATTAAATAAACAAAAAAAAAAAAAAAAAACGAAAGAGGAATCACAATAAATACATAAATAAATAATGTTATAACATCGAAACCAAAAGCTTAAAAGTTTTTTTCCCTAGTCACATTAACATTCCAAATAACACATATGCCACCAAACAGTGGGAATAATACTGGCAAAAAAAAAAAACAAAAAAAAAAAACAAAAAACCTATCAAATTATTTTGAAAAGAATAATAACAACGTAAATATTTGAAATCCTTAGATAATAGAAAACATATTAAGAAGAAACAGAATTCTAGAGGTCTGGTCTTAATAATCAAATTTAAATAAAATAAAACTAAAAGAAGCAAATTAGAAACAATACGAAATGTTAAGTTTTGTTGGATTGAATCTTTGACAACGAAATAATAAAATTTTTTCTTTTATTTCTTAATTTTTGTGCCAACCACTAGATATTTTATATTTTAAGAAAAAAAAAATAGACCAAAATCATCTTATTAACATCGCCCCCACGGCCATTTCAAGAACGCCGTTGTTGTTAGGAGGGCCTCGAACCTACTTATCACTATAAAAATGATGATGATCATAATGATGGGTGACAAAAATCAGCGAATGACTTGTAATTTGAAAATTTATTTTACTACATCTATTTCAAATGTTTTCTCTTACTTTAATAATTTATATTAATGTCTGTTCAAGGCTAAAATCATTTACAATATTTGAAAAACATTTCTTAACTTAAACAATCTAAGAACTTGTAAAATTTAATGTGAATTGGTAAAATTAGTTGTACAGTTTTGTAAAAAAAAAACAAAATTGAGAAAAGAAAATAAAGCGCCATTAAAACAGCGTTGCCGATTTCAGTGTTATTATCCAAAAATAAGACAAAAAATTTTTTCTGGGACTATTTTTGGATCATGAAATTTTTGTGTAAAGGTGGATTCACCCATGCGTTCCGAACAATATTTTTGTCCGGAGAAAAATTCATTCATTGTCAAATTGCATTATTTTTCAAGATTGCATAAATGCATTGCTTAGTGTGTACCCAGCATTACAGATGATGCTTTTACGAACATTAAACTCTACCAATGCGCAAGGGATGTCCAACAACTCCATTTAAGCTTCGTACAGACGGTATTCAGATTTAACAATATTGTCAGTAAAATGTCTAAAAATGTCTTACAACTTCCAAAGTTTGGCAGTGCCTTATTTTTTTATTGTCAGATGTGCGAAGTTTATGCATCTGACATTGGCATCATTGTCAGAGACCTTTTTCTATTGGCAACGCTGCTAATACATACGTATCAGGAATGGAAAATTGGGGTTCGGATTTTGTACCAACTTCAATAACAAAACATAGTTTTGAGACTATGGCGGTACCAATTTTAAATTTTCTGGCTAATCTCTTGAAATATGTATTTAAGGCCGGTATTCCGTCTCCTATTTAGTCGCACGATATGTCAAAAAAATCGTGTGTTCCCATAATGTATGACAGTGTGGCTTATAAGCGAATTGAGTGACAATTTTTTTTGAAAAGTCTGTCCGACTTGCAAATGTTTATGAAAATTTTCATAAAATAAAATGATAGATTATATGCGATCAAAGTTGCATTTTCTTGTAAAGTAGATGAGTCATTTGAGTTTGCATCTTTTTTGTGGGACAGTGTGGCATCGACAGCAGATTTTGTAGACATTTTTTTATGTCGGATAGAATTCCGTCAGATTTTCGTGTGAATCAATCGTACGATTATGTAGGATAGTGAAAGAAAAAACTATTTTTATTAATTAAGAATTTTTTTAAAGATAGCCACCAATATATCAAAAAAAAAGTACAACTGCATTACAGTTTCCATCCCTGATATACATGAGTGAAAAGAAAAAACCTATTTAAAACAACATAAAAAAGTTAAAATTCTTGCTATTGCTTTTTCTCTTCAATACCAATACTTTCACTTTCCTAATTTATTAAAATACACCCAATTTTCACTTTCATACAATGTCTAACAACAGATTTGGCAATTCTTGCCATGCATTATCTGACAACCGTGGGAACTGACAATTTTTGTTAGCAGATGAATTTTTGTCAGACAATACTGCCAATGAATTTGTATGGTTTTTTACAATCGTCTGAACTGAATGGGAGCCATTTTCTTTGGCAGTAGATTGTCACCACATTGCCAGATCTTACATTATTGTAAGATCTGACCACCGTCTGTCTGTACGCAGCTTTACAAACGTACCCAAACTTATACTACCAATATTTCAAATATACATATTTTTATTTTGGATTCATTGCTATTTGTAAAAAAAACTTTATAAAGTTGTTTTTTTTTTTTTGACAAAAAAAATTTTAACAATTTATGGTTAATGACAGCGATATTTTTATATTCGAATTTTTTTTAAAATATATTTAAATTTTATTGGAAACGGAAACTTGACAATTAATTTTCAAAAGTTATTAGAAGTTAGTGTTTTCGTCATTGTCGTGATTTTCAACGAATTTTATCTGGCAACTATGATCGTAACTTCGCTTCTAAAAATATTTTATGAGTAAGGTGAATTGTTTTAGAAAATAAGGGGGTTTAATGACAATTATTTTAGTCTACTTGAATAATTCAATCATTCGCAACTTATTTAATAACAACTATACATTGTATATTTATCTTTAATTATACATACATACGTACATAATTTTAAATGTTAAATTAAGCAAACATATGGATACATTTGCAGGCGAATATATTTTAAATTAAATTTTATTATCTAGACACATTAAAATATTTTCATAAAAAGAAAAGAATTTTAAACAATATACTTTTTGTATTCATACACATACGCGAGCAGCTAATAATAAATGCTTAAGTAAAATATTGTATAAAAAAAAAGAATGCAAAATTATACTAAAAAAAATATCTACGCTCTAGTAATATAATAAAAAAAATAACGAACATTGGTTTAGTTGATATTAATTTCAAAACTAAAATAATAAAACAAGATTTGAATTAAGTTTGAAACAGTATTCACCACTTACATACATTTCATTATTTGCACGTCTATTTTTGGTGCTTTTAAACGAGAAATGCATCTATAAAAACTCGCTTAGTGCTGGGCCCAAATCGTCGCACTCGTGATCGAATGAATTTTCTAATCGAATAAAACTTCGTGACGTATCAAAAACGGGTTTGCGGCATTCGATAGCTTTCGTATCGAAATTTATTTAAAAATGTTATAGGTTTTTTGTTTTGCTTGGAGTAGAATAAAAACATATGAGCATTATAAAATGTCAACGAAGAAATAAAAAACAAAATTAAATAACAGAGGTAAGTAAACATAAATTTTTAAAAAAATAAATATATGTTGATTTAAATTTAATATTTTTTATAGAAAATGGATCCCTTGCTTTATTTTACTTGTCTCCATCTGATGAAGAAGAACAACATACTGTCATGCGCACGAGAAGGCAGATGCGAAACAAAAGCGATCCTCTATCATTATCCGCTACAGCGTAAGAATAAAAAATATAATTTATAAATAATGTTATTAAAAATCTATGTTCTTAGGTTTCGAAAACGATTTATGCTAGGAATACAACTGGGGCGAACGACGAATTTTTGGCTGCGAATATTCGTCGCCAAAAATAAAAGACGTTTATGTATATGAAAATGCACACAATCAGGGCGCCGGCGAAAATTCGCCAGACGCGGCGAACTTTAAATAGATTTAATTCTATTTCATACGCCGGCGAACGACGAACAAATCAGTACTAGGTGACCATGTTTGGTTTTAGTTAAGAAGTAGTTTAGTAAATAAAGTTACTTTTTACTTTAATAATTGTTTTTTTATTTTTATTGTATAACACATAAAATAAGTATACAAAGTATTTGGCTATAAAAATAGTTTTTAGTTGTGTTTTTGATTATGTTTTTATTTTTAAGCATTATTTTTTTGAATATGGTCACACTATTTCTCTCTCTTTGCACAAACAGTAATCAACTTTCTCAATTATAAAAGCTGCCAGCTATTCGTCGTTATTGTGCTTCATACGACGAATTTACTCAGCGAATTTTTACGGAAAAATTCGTCGTGTTGGGCGAAATTCGTCGTTCGTCCCAGTTGTGTTCCTAGCATTAGGTTGACGAAGGAGGCTTTCAACTTTGTATTGTCTCAGCTCGAATTAAGAAGCGACATGTCAACAGCAGTGCCACCCAAACTTCAACTAGCAGCTACATTGTCGCTTTTAGCAGGCGGAAGTTTCCAGCACATTGTTGGAAATGATTATTTGGTGGGTATGTGCCAAAGTACAGTATGTAACACTACCAGACTATTATCTTGGATCTTCTTGTTATATTTTACCTTAGCTTTCCGTTGGATAGCAATGAACTATATTGTATGTACAGAAAAATTTACAATTATTAGACAATATACTTCATTGCTATCCAACGGAAAGCTAAGGTAAAATATAACAAGAAGATCCAAGATAATAGTCTGGTAGTATATAAAGTCATTTCTAAAAATTTAAGGAATAGAACTATTACAAAAACTATTATAAATACATAACTGAAATTAAACTCATAGAATAAATTCGAAAAATAAAAAATGTTGAACATAATAAAGTTGCTTATAAAAAGAAATAATTCCCAACATCTACATACATTTTTAGCTATTTGTTTGAAGAAATCTAATAATCATTAACAAAAAGTGTATATATGGTTTTTAAAAAAATATTTAAATGTTTTATGAATGCTCTTAACCTATCGAATGACATTTCGATTGAAGGCATTCGATCGACTACTCGTTATCGTAATCTCAAATTTCGATTCATGTTTTTTGATAACGAATGGGGCGATTTCAAAAAGTAAAATTTCGATTAAAGTCAGTCGGTCACGAGTGCGACGATCTGGGCCCTGTTTCACACTCTTCAAGTTTAAGACGTCAAGTCTTGAGTTTTTAGGAGGGAAGTTAAAAGAGAATATCATTTCTTTTGCTCTCTCACTCTCCTAAAACCTCTTGAGTTTACAGCCAAGCAGTGTGGCCATTTTGGCATTTTTGCAGCTAAATTTAGCATTAAAAATTTTTATTTAGCTGCAAAATTGGGTGCGTTCGTAAATGCATCACTGCGCTGCATCAGAAAAGCAAACTTTTTTTAATGCCGATAACAAAGTAATTATAATTTTTTTTTATTGTGTGACTATTATTTTTGTAGAGTATTTGCCAATTTTTTGGTCCATATCTGCTTCATTAAAGTATACATAAACATTTGAAATCACTGATGCAGCGCAGTGATGCATTTACGAACGTACCCATTTTCATTTAGCATTTTTGGAAAATGTTTTTAGCTTTTTTTTAGCATTATTTATTTTAAAAATTTGGATGAATAGTTTTATTAATTTTTCTAAAAAAAATTTTATAAATTATAAAAAATTTTGACTAAAAATAGTTGTACCCAAAATGAAATGTCGTATGAAAATAAATAATTCTAATGTTAAGAAACATCTTACCAGTATTGTTAAAAAAAATAGAATATTCAGGAAATACATATTAGAAACGCCCTTATAATGTTGGTTGTAAATATTATTTGCCCTTTGATATTATCATATAAAAGTACAAGGAAATTTGACTTTGTATTTAGATAATAATTTAATAGTGCAAATGTTTGAAAAAATAGTTTGCTCTAAACTGCTGAAAAAATAATTATTCAACTCTTCTTACACTATAAGAAAAAAATGATCTAAGAATGTTGTACATCATAAAAATAAATCGTTTAAATTTTGCATATATCAGCGGTTTGCAGGCCCACTAAATTAACCATTTAGTCTACCTGTGCTACCTATTTACAGGTTTTAAAATGCGTTACCAAAATCTAGCCATTTGCTTAAAACATTTATTTAAATTTCGTTCAAAAATAAATCACTAAAATGTATTTAGTTTCGAATAACATTTCATACTGGTAATACATTTTTAACTAAAATTTTAGCCTTATTTTTAGCATTTGTTAATATCATATTTAGCATTTTTTTGGCCAGATTTAGCTGTAAAATTTATTTTTTTTCTGCTCCAAAAGCTCTTATAATGCCTCAGAAAGGCAAAATATGCGCTATAAACTTAAAAAATGCTCTTTTAACTAAATTATGCAAAAAAAAAAATGCCGTAAAGGGTAAAATATGCAAAAATATGCACTAACAAATCAATGCCAAAATTCATAAAAAGCTTTAAAACGGATAAATATGTTGTTTCTGACTTCATTGGTCGCACAAGAAAAAACATGTAATTGCATATTTATAGTTTCCCTGGTTGTAATAAACAGTAATAACTCAAAATTTAAAAATGTTAAAAATTATTATGATGCACCGTATCAAAATACATATTTCTGGAACATTTTATCAACAAAATTCTTAAAGGCGTTAGTCCAAGCGCTTTTCGATAAATAATAAATAACAAAAACAAAAAAAAGAAAGTTTTGTACGAGTATTTTTATTTTTGCTTATCAACAATACGTTTGCCTTTGTTGTGTTTTAATAATAGATAATCTGTATGTTTTCTTTTTGTTTCTAAAATTTTGTTTTGTTTTTTTAATTATGGTTAGTTTTCAATGTAGAGTTTTTGGCTTCATCTGTAAAATTTTTTCAATGTTACTTAGGGCCTTTTTGAAATTATATGACGAAATGTTAAAAAAGAAAAGTTTAAAAAGGCAGTGAAGCAAACGAAATTTGTGTGGCCGTTATAGATTTGATTTGTGAACTGGTTTATGAAAAAATAAACGATTTTGATAAATTTTAAGTCGTGACTGTTTATGATTTTATTTATTAACATGATTATAAAAATCATGTGTTTCTTTAAATTCAGAATTTATATTAACATTTGTACTTAATATACATACAAACATATACATTTTGGCTTTTTATATTACTTGGATTAAAATAAACAAATAATACACTTAGCAAGTTTTTTTATTTTGATTAAACAGCTGCTTTATGGAATTTAGTAGAGCTACCATACTTTTAACTTAAATACTAACCAAACACTTCCCAGCGGCGAAACTCAGAAGACCTTCTTACTTTAGCCCGTATTAAATGCCTGCTTAAAAATTGTTTTGATTCAATTACCATTATCTTATTGCTAAAGAATGTCTCATAGAAGGCATTGGCTCTTTGGTATGAAAGATAAGATACAGATTCCACATTCCCTTCTATGAGAAGGGAGAAGAGAAGGAGTAACATACATTGTTTTGTTTTTTGCCAAAGCAAAATTATAATTATTTTCATCCAGTAATCCTTCTTATGCGGAATGCCTACCCCGTAATGACAACGTGTATAAAAAAGATATGAGTATTGAATAGATCGGTCAGGCCTTGTACATCCAAAAGAAGGAGTACAGAGGCCTTCTAGAGGCCTCTTTTTTGCCGCGCTTAATGTGTTAGTTAGCAAATGTGCACTTTAACTTTTTTTTTTTGCATAAGGCGGTAAAACTGTATTTACATATAACTTGAATTTAATTAAAACCAAATAAGAGTGCTATATTCGGCTATGCCGAATCAAATATACCCTTCAGCATGGCGTGATAAGAAAAGAAAATTATATAAATATCGTTTTTTAGATATAAATAAATTCATTTTGTCGGATGTTGTGTATTGATAAGCAAGGTGATTGTATCTTATTTCGAAACTCTGGCTCCTATCGTTCTCCAGATACACAGAAATCTTTAATGTCTTTGTATGGGAAGTGTCATGCCCACTTGTCCAATTCCGCCAACAAGTTGGACGTTGCAAGATGATTGTACCAAATTTGGAAACTTTGGCGTTTGCTTTTCTCCAGATATATATAAAAAAATACACAACACGCAGAAAAAAAATATGGTTGGAAGTAACCATATTTTAAGAGCAACACACTATGGTTGGATTTTAACAATGTTTATTTATGTTTGCAGGTTATCATAATTTAGTTAAATCTGACCGTAATATGGTTCAAATTAACAAAAATTAACCCGAAATCAAACATAATATGATCAGAATTAACCATATTTTGGTCAATAATAGCCATAATAATGATCAAAATAAACCATATTATGATCGAAATTAGCCATAATGTGGTCAACATTTTCCAGAATTCGGACAAACGTTAGAATATTGTGACCAGAATTAACAACAACACGTGAAATAAATGCCATACAGATGTTTGTTAACCGCTGTCTACGAAGGATCCTTAAGATATTCTGGCCAAGCACCATATCAAACATTCAACTATGGTCACAAACAAATCAAAGTCCAATCAACATCGAGATCTTTAAGCGAAAATGGCGCTGGATTGGTCACACGCTCCGTAGACCACAAGGCGACCCTACTAAAACTGCTATTGACTGGAATCCCCATGGAAATACACGAAGAGTTCGACGCCCGTCGCACTCCTGGAGACGTCAACTCGAAGCTGAAGTAATCCAAAGTGGGCTAAGCTGGAGGGAAATCAAACACCTAGCATCAAACAGAACCGAATGGAAAGAGTTCGTTGTGGCACTTTGTTCCTTATAGGAACCACAGGACATAATATATATATATATATATATATATATAATTAACAATAATATGGTCAATGTTAACCATATTATTGTTATTTATTTCATCAATTTATTCAATTTGTTTATTAAGTGTCAAGTTATAATTTTATTTCGTTTTTTACTCCTGTTACGTATTATGTTCCACTTTCAAAGGTAATCTCCTTTAATTTATTCTCCAGTCTGTGACGACCTTCATACTACTACGTAAATTTTTTATTTTTATCAATAATTAAAATCAAATGAATGAGAATTTTAAGCAAACCAAGCAAGTATGTGATTGAAAAGCATTCAAGTACATATTGTAGAGAGCAAAACAATCATTATTTTGTTGCTTTAAAACATAATTTTTCAAATTTAAAATTAAACAAACATGGGTTGTTCACGGAATGCTGGTTATCAGATTATATGGTTATTTAGTTATTTTCACAACAATAAGATATATTTATTTATATTTTTTTTTAATACATTTTGTTGCTGTTAATATAACAACATAACCATATAACCTGAAAATCCGTCTCTCGTGAACAGCCCAACAATGTTCAGAATATTATCATTTCAAACATTTTATTATTTTTATTAACCAAGACATGTTTGGAGACAACCATAATATGGTTATGGCTTTTGGATGGATGAATTTAACCATAATATGGTTGCAAGTGACAATAATATGCCTAAAGTGACCATAATATGTTTAAGTATGTATATTGTAGTAGCTTTATTTTATTTAAACATTATATTGTTAAATTCAACCATATTTGAAGTTTCAAGAGACGTAAACACTTTATCAATGGTGAAAAAAGTAATTTTGAAATCAACAAAAGTTTATTTGTTGCCATTGCGGGGATCATATGTTTTTTTTTTTTTTTTTTTTTTTTTTTTTTTTGCCAAACTTGAACCATGTTTTATCTCTGCGTGAAGGAATTCATGCGAAAAATTAGAGGTAGTTGTGGTTTTTTGCTCATATTTCTGGTACGATCATGCTGAATTTCAATAGCAAACAATTAAGAAATAGGTATGTGACATTACTTTATAACTACCTAGTCCTCTTCATATATGGGGTCGAAGCCCCCATTTCAGCGGGCAGACGGTCATACAGGCGGTCATCGTTAAACAACTTCGCTACCTATAAGTACCCAAAATATATGTACTTTCTTGGGTCTAAGATCAATATTGTAGAAATTGCAAACAGAATGTAAAACTGGTATGTATATAAATAAATGTTTAGTTTTGGTGAAGGATATAATTAACCAAATAAATTTTTAAATACGAAGTCAAAAACTGGTCATTAAAACGGAGATAAATTAAACAAATTTCTTTATATAAAAAAAAACCTCTGAGTTTTCTTCGGAAAATGTAAAAAAAAGATATATATGTATGTACCTATAACTTGTACATTAAAAATTGATAGTCTTAAATTTTTAAGTTAAAATTATATCATTTTATATGATGTCGAATGATATTAAATTATAAAATTTTTGTTTTCCTATTGTAACTACTGTTTTAAAACAACAACGCAAAAATGTTTCCATTATGTTTTTTTCCCAGGAATATGTTTGCCTTATTTTGAGAACAAAACAAAATTTTTAAATATAAACAAAATGACTTTGTTATTGTCACACAGCGAATAATTATCAATTAAACGCAAAAAAAAATATTTACAACCATAAAAATGAGTGCCTCTTAAACTGTACAAATATTTTTTTTTTAAATATAAAAGCATCAAATGCAAAAACAACAACATTTGCTTTTGGCGGGTGTTAAAGAGAAAAAAGAGGTAGATATAAAGTTGCCAGTTTGGAACAATTTTATTTTGTTTAAGCGGTTTTATTCTATAAAGGAGGACTGTTTAGCAACCAAACATTTATTTGGGGTATTTTGTGAACAATTTATTTTGATAGCACTGTTTTATAAGATCTGTCAACACCAAGAATGATAGAAGAAAGATTACGACAACACGAACTCAAAAATTGAATTTTCTGCGCAGGTGGGTCAAATGACGTCACGAAACATACACGAATAGGTAACCCTAGCTTCGGTTAAGCTACGTCATCTAACGGGAAAACATGCGCATGGCGTAATCTCTTTTTATATCATTCTTGGTCAACACTACATCATTACTTTAAACTCTTTTACTCTAATACTGTTTGTTACAAAAAAAAAATAATACAACTAAAAATAGTTTTTTTAAACAACAAATTACATTTTTATTTAATCATTGCTCTTGTCAACAAAAAGCCTCTGCTATTATATTTAAGCTCCATTTTTTATCATGAATGGTCACATAAATTTATTTTTAGATTCCTAAAGAAACTTCCTATTCAAAACATAGTTACATACAAACCTAAGTATGTACTCTGCCCACTGTGGTGTCTACTTATGGACATTTAATGTAAATAAAGATTATTATGCTATAAACGACAGCTTTGGAATAAATGCATCAAGTAGCAACGAGCATGTTTGTAAATGCATCACTGCACTCGCTGCAAATGAAAATTTAAATGCCCGAAAATACTTTGGTAAAGCAGATGACGCACAAACACGTTTCAAATACGGAGTAAAAATATGGCTCCTGCTATTAAAGATCATCAGCAAACTTGCCTTGGCAGTGTAAAGCAACGTTTGCGTGTCTGATTCACATCAGTGATGCATTTTCGAACAGGCCCAACTTCTCAGATCAGACGTTTGCTGGCCTAATTTTTTGTTGTTGTTCGTTTTGGGTATGCTGAATGTTGCTGGTTTATAAATAAACTTAAATGTAATTTTACTCTTTAACAGATTAACAGATATACATATGTATGTATGTATGTACATAGTTTTTTGTATATTTGCTTTTTTCAAAAATAAACAACAATTGCAACGCAAACGAACAAACATCGTCACACAGGCAAAAAAAACACACCCACTTTACTTTTTTTATCTTAATAAATGGCAATAAACAGCAACAATTACAATAAATAAATACAAAAAAGGAAAACAAACAAGAAAAACCACTAATAAATAATAACCAGAGACTTCCATCAATAAATAAATAGAGCAACAATAACTTATCGACCCCTACAATGAACTTGACCTCTCTCTCATACGGGAGCGAAGAGAAAAGTATAATAGAATATCAAATAAAAGTGCCATTTTCGGCTAAGCCAAATTTTATATACCCTGCACCATAGTATTTACTTCAAAAATCCTTGCTCCGGCATCATATTTGTATGAGAGCTAGGTGAAATAATCAGCTTTAATTCGGTTGTCGTAAACGACTAAGTCGTTTTTTGTAGTAGATAAAAAGAACACAGGCTGTTTGTTTGTTTGTAGAAGGAAATCGTAACCGCTGAACCGGTCTTTATGAAACTTTCACAGTTCACAGTGGTCGGGCACCTCCCATACAAAGACATTATAGCTTAATGAACATACATATATCTGTACATCTTGACATTTAGTTTAAGAAAATGGTTTTTAGTAGTAGGTGTTGAGATTTCCCTTAAAGTCATTAATGTCTTTTTGAAAGCAAGGCTAATTACATCTGGCAGTTTTTCAAATATACAGGTCCGAAAAAAGGATCACTGGAGTTTCTTTAAAGTAACTATTCAGGTATTAAATATATTCAATATACGTGATAGCAACATTGTGCAATAGCCACACTATATAGTAAAAAACTGCGTACTTTGAGCCCAGATTTGGTTTTTAAATATTATTTTTGTTGTTAATTATTTTAAAAGTTATTTTAAACAGGTACATTTTTTTGGCTCCATAAAATAACGTCATTTAGAAAGCAGCTGTACAGGTGGGTAAAAACCGTTACTTACTGTTTCGCACATTCCTTTTTTACACCGGTCATATTAGTTTTAGGTGTAATAATTTTAATTAAAAACATCTACAAACAATTATTAAAAACCCAAACATTTTATGGCTGACAAACGCTTTCTTACTCATTTCTTACACCTATGCAAGATAAGCAAAAACAGAAAAAAGGTGAAATTGTAAAAAAAACCCAAAAAAAAAACATGTCGCAAAAACGCGAACCGTATTTTTCAGGCTTAAAGTCCAAATTTCCAATTTTATCCTGATATATAACATTTTTAGGATCGTGACTACCTTCACTTTCAATAATCTTTTATTTTTTTTTTTTTACAAAAAAAGTGAAACAAAATCTTTTTTTTTTTAATTTTGAACGAATTTTTTTTATAATATAAGTTTCGATATTTTAATCAGACTTAAGTTCATTGAATTTAATTTTCATTAAATTATTTTTATGAAAAAAGGAATTTTATTTAATCGAAACTATTCAGGGCAACCTGTCCGTGAAAACCTGGGTTCAATTCCCAGCTCAGTCAAGAATGAATTCAATAAATTTTAATTCATTTCATGTTGTAAAATTCCTTTCTTCATAAAAATAATTTAATTAAAATTAAATTCAATGAACTTAAGCCTGATTAAAATATCGAAATTTGGTTTAAAAACCATTAACAGTTCAATAAAATAACCACAATACTAATTATAAAAATATAAGTTTAAATTTTTCTTAAAATTACTATACGAAGCTATTAATAAAGTATCAAATCAATGTAAAATCTTTATTCGTTAAGCCCCAAAAAATAGATTGTAAACATCTCAAAACCGTAAGAAGTCAATAAAAAAAGCATGCAATTTAGTCAACTTTCCTGACTTTAACAGTGGCCCAAAACGACAAATCTCAAGTAAACGACTTGAAAATTTACTATACTATACTATATATATACTATAATTTAGTGTTAAATTTATGTTCACACAAGAGTTCTGCTGGCTTAATTTGATCGTTAATCTGTCTTTGCTGGACATTTTTTAGCGCTTAATTGGGTGGAATTTCATTTGTATGGGAGTTACCCGAAAAATTGGACCGATTAAAGTCCAAGTCAACAAGGTTCGTTCTTGCTAAAAAGATTACGGTATACAAAATTTCATATAATTTCGTTGAAAATTGCACCTGTACTTTGTTTACGAATACATTTTTAATATACAATATATATGTATGCTGCACCCAGCAAAAAACCATGTTTAAATATGGTCACCTCCAACAAAACTATTTTTAAAGGAAATTTTAAACATATTATGGTTAAATTTAATCATTTTATTATCACCGACAACCATATTATGGTTAAATGTGTCCTCCATCAAAAAGGCACAACCATATTATGGTTGCCTCCGAACAAGTTTTGGTCAATAATAACTAAAATATGTTTAACACTTACAATAGCATGGTTGGTTTTTAACCATAGCATGTTGCTCTTGGAGAAGAGGAAAATACTATTGTTAATTTGAAAACAAATTATGGTCATATTTAACCAAAACATTTTTAGAGGCAACCATAATATGGTTGTGGCTGCTTGATGGAGGACACATTTAACCATAATATCGTTGTCGATGATAATAATATGAATAAATTTAACCATAATATGTTTAAAATTTTGTCTAAAAATAGTTTTGTTGGAGGTGAACATATTTAAACAGGTTTTTTCTCTGCGTGTGGTATAGAGTATAAACAGTATGTAAATAAAGGAGAGAGTACGTACTTTAAAATGGTACAATGTTTTTTTTAGGAAATATTAGGAATTCCTTAAGGTTCTAGTCCATCAACTCTTAAATTTATTTAAAATATAACACATTTTTAAAAATAATATAAAAGCGATTTTAAAAGCAAAAATATGTCTAATTGAAATTAAAGCTATGAAACCATTTTAACAAAAACCGTTTATTTCAGAAAATAAAAAGGTGCATATTGAGTCACCTTTATATATGTATAGGGAAATTGTTTACGCAGATATCTGAATTTTTGGCTGAGGTTCTCAGGTATTAACTTTAATATAAGTATTTAAAATTAAAAACTGGCAGTAAACTAAAAAAGACTTTTGGCCACTATTTCAAAAATAGCAACACTGTGCGCCGGAACAAAACAACTAGTATTATAATAAAAAGGAACGAATTGTGATATGTAGGTGAAAACATGACATATCACTTATGCAACTAGTGATAGTGTGCTTAAAGTATTGTTACTACAGGTAGTTAACACAAAACTAGTGATATAATTGGATTTTGTGCTGGTAGTGGCTGATTTTATCTAGTTCTCTTACTTTATATATATCATATTTATATGGTTCACTCGGGACAATATCTACTACAAGCATTTTTTTGAATGTGTCCATTTAGGTTATTTCAGTCAACTGATATAAAGTGTCAAAAAGGCGCCAATTAACCCCTCCCAGGACATCGCCATGTTAAAGTCACAAGTTCATTTTATATAAAGATTAGAAATAGAACCGGTCCCTACCCCTTTTGAATTTTTCCTAGGGAAAGGCCTAAAAATGTAGAGGCGTTCGGAGATTTTCTGCCTGAATTTCAATAGCAAACTATTCCGGACTGTGTGTGGTATAAATATATAACAACCCATTGCTAATCATATTTGGAGTCTTCAGAAAACCTATTTCAACAAACACACGGAAATCGTTTAATCAACGTCGCTAATCATAACGACCCAGACTAAACCTACCTTATAGGGTTTGATATCAATATTGTAGAAATTACAAACGGAATGACAATCTTATATATGCCCTTTCCATCAGTGCTGAAGGGTATTAAGATAGCGTCTCTTAACCTCCCTTTTAAGTAAAACAAAAATTTGTGTCGAACACATTTGTATGTATGAATAGATATGCATAATATCGAACTTGGGAGAAATGCCGTTAGTTAAGTAACACATTTTTTTGTAACTATTTATTTTGCATATGCATGAGTTAAGTATGGACAAATGTAAGAAATTGTGTAAAAATAGAAGTGTAAAAAAATTGACTTTAGAACTTTAAAATTATATACATATGTATATGTATACCTATAAAAAAATAAAAATTTAAAAAAAAAACACCGAAGTTTATATTTGTATTCAGGGATTGCAAATAACAATTACTTTTTCAAATGTAAACTAAAAAAATCAAACTAAAAGAGAAGTGCTACGTGTATTAGATAATCCTTGTTACATGGGCTTAGGAAATAAAAATTATTTTTAAGTTTTACTTTTTGCTTAGAAAATAACAGTTACTTTTTGAATTTAATTTCTTTGCTTACTAATAAAAAAAAAAGTAATTTTCTGCGCTAAAATTAATATAACGAAATTGAAATGTCTCAATTTAACTTTTAAGCGAAAAATAAAATTCAAGAAAAATGATTAAAAATTTATTTTTATATATTTTGAGAAAAATTATCGATAGGATTTTGAAGAAAATTTTTAATATTTAAAAATTTTTCTTTTGATATTTTTAATTTTCTAATCCAAAAAAAATTTTAGGAACGTGAATTTTCGCTCGACTTATGGTCAACATAATCTGCCTACTGAGCGTACTATTCGCAACACCATCAACCATTTTAAGACCAAGCATTCATTATTGGATAATATTCGACCGAATAGAATACGTCCAGCACGCTGTGAAGAAAATATAGCGGCCGTAGCTGAGAGTGTACACGAAGACCGTGGAGAGTCGATTCGGCGCCGCTCGCAGCAACTCGGACTGACGTATGGAACGACTTGGCGCATTTTACGTCGAGATCTTAAATTGAAAGCGTACAAAATACAGCTGGTGCAACAACTGAAGCCGCTCGACCTTCCCAAGCGACATCGCTTCGCTCGATGGGCTCTTGAAAAGTTCCAAGAAGATTCTACGTTTTCAAGGCAAATTTTGTTCAGCGATGAGGCCCATTTCTGGCTCAATGGGTATGTAAACAAACAAAATTGCCGCATTTGGGACGAAGAGCAACCTGTAGAGATTCAAGAGCTGCCACTTCATCCAGAAAAAACAACGGTTTGGTGTGGTTTGTGGGCCGGTAGAATCATCGGTCCATATTTCTGTAAAAATGATGCCGGTGCGAACGTAACCGTCAATGGCGACCGTTATCGTGCCATGATAACCGACTATTTGATGCCTGAAATTGAAGCTCGTGATCTCGGCGACATTTGGTTTAGCAAAACGGCGCCACTTCCCGCACATCGCATCTGTCAATGGATTTATTGAGAGAACACTTCGGTGAGCATATAATTTCACGTTTTGGGCCTGTCGATTGGCCACCAAGATCGTGTGATATCACACCGTTAGACTTTTTCCTGTGGGGATATGTAAAGTCTATAGTTTATGCGGACAAACCCGCTTCGATTCTGGCTTTGGAAGAAAACATCACGCGTGTCATTCGCCAGTTACCAGTCGAAATGCTCGAACGAGTCATCGAAAATTGGACTCAAGGGATGGACCATCTGCGACTTAGCAACTGCCAACATTTGATAGACATAATCTTAAAAAAATAAATGCCAAAGAATGTTCCTTCAAATAAACATTCCCCATTAAATTTGAACTTTCTGTGTTTTTTTTTCTTTAAAAAAGTAGGGAACCTCGAAATGGATCACGCTTTACAACTACGTATTCTGTTGGCACTACTTTCAAACTGCCGTTTTTAACATTTCACAGCTTGCAGCGCTATTCGATACGTTGTTCTACAGCGACTATTCTATTCCCCACCTAAGAAAAATATCAAAAAAGCACACCGAGAAAATTAAAAACGGTCGATTTTCAGAACACCACAAAATCACTCGGGTGATTTTAAAAGCACCTGATTTTCAGAACAGGCCCGTACATAAAATTATTTTTATATTTTGATTTTTTTAAATACTTAGAGTTTAATGAAATTCAAATGTCTCAACTTCTTTAGATTTATTTTTATTTTTTTTTATAATGTTATTTCCTTTCTAGCCATTTTTAACAGTTTTTTAATAAACGATTTATTTCTTTTAAGTCCCTGAATACACTTTGTGGTTAGTAAATTGCTGCTGGATTAGTTCTGATATGGCTGAATGATTAAATGATTGGTTGTTTTTGATATTAATACTTTTTTCTACTCTGGGGATCTTAAATGATTAAATTCCATAATTTTTTTTTAATATTCACCCGTAGAAGTGGAATAATAAATTCTAAATAAAAGGCGACTATTTACAAACTACATACATACATACATACATACATATGTATGTATGTACATATGTATGTATGTATGTACATATGTTTCTATATTGTACATACATACATAAATAATCGTAGGTATATACTTAAGTAATAAAGAAAGAAAAAAAGAAGAATTTAATTTTTAATTTATAAATAAATTCCTTATTAAGGTTTATGTCATAGATTAATTAAACCAATTAATAAAAACAACAGCAACACAACAACAAATTATATTGAACTCAGAAAAGAAGAAATAAACAAACATCTCAATTGAAAATGGAGGCTTGAAACTAACGGTATAAAAATTGACTATAAATAAATAAACATTCTGTTACATTCTCTCACTTTCACTCTCCCTATCATTCAATACAAATTGTTAATTTTTTCTTTTATCCCTTTCATTCCCATGAATTATAACCAATGAATTGAAAATAAGAATTTAAAAAAAATCACAAATGAAAAAATGCTGCTGGAATGAATATTTTGCATTCTAGACATGATTTAACAAACAAAAATGCAATTTTATGATAAAAAGCCATTTCAATTCGTCGCAATTACAGCCAGAGAAACTCTAAAAGTTTGGATTCATTTATTTTGCCTTGATTTTCTACAAAAAAAAAAGCTAAAAATAAATAATGGAATTTAGCAATAATTTATTTCAGTTCAAACAAACTCAAACTTTTTTCAGATTTAAAAAGTAGAAAAAATAGTTTTACTCTTGGTCATTCGATACCTCGTAGATAGTATTCATTATTCTCACCCTCTCCACCAGACTCTCGGCACGTCGTGCAAAGGAGGCACGTCTGGCTTCAGCTGTTGAAGACATTTTAATGCTGTTGTAAAGTGAATACGGCTGCTGTAGTTTTCTTTTTTGTTATCAACAAATTTGTACAACAATATTTATTATCAAATAAAACAAACAACCAACTGTAAAGAGAAGAAAAAACAAACAAAATAAATTTATTATTTAGAAATACACATTTCAAAAATATTTTTGATGGAACACAAACTCATAATAAGTAAAAAGTAGAAAAAGTAATAAAATATAAAAAAAAAATTTCTTAAGCTGTTATTTCAAATACAATTGAGTTATTTTCACATTATATATTAATCGTTAACAAACTACAAATTTGCGGTTTGAAAATTATAAAAATAAGATCTAGTTTTGTTATTCATCATTAATTAAAGAAACCAGACCGCATTCGAAATTAAAACAAAAATAATAGCACAAGTCAAAATTAAAATTATCAATAAAGTTTAAAGATATAATTTTAAAAATATAGATAAATTTAAGTTTAAATACCTACATATACATATGTAGAAAAGTTTAAAAAAAATACAAATTTTAACACCGAGAAATAATTAATAAATAAAAATATTGAAATTTAAATAAATTAATTTTTTTAAGAAAATAAAACACATCGATAAAATTGCAAATAAAAATCAAAAATCATAAAAAAAAAATTTTAAATCGTTAACTCTTCTAGAAAAAATTAAAAATATGGATACATTTCTTTTAAATTTAAATTACCGATATATTTTGCAAGCAAAATTAAAAATTTCGACAGTTAAAAATATTCTGGTTCTGGTTTTTCTGGCTTAGCTCGGATTTAGATTTTGAAACACTTGATGCAATTTTTTCGTATCAATTTGTTAAACAATGCATTTATTCCACACCTAAAATAATGCTGAAGACAGAAAAACAAAATTGCAATCGGTTTACGAGATATAGCCCTAAGAAATATAACGTTTTCTTTGAAAAACTTCTCAAAATAAAATTCCATTCAAAATATCAATGTGGCTATAAGTTCAAAATCTGAGCTTAGCCAAAAAAAAAACTATCAAACAGTTTTTTTGATAGTTTCGATAAGATCAGAAACCAAAATCAAAATTAAGTGCACATTTGATGACCTTGAAAACGTTGCAGTGTGTTGATATAGAACATTTATCGATAAAATTATGTTATCGATTAAATTTCTTTCACCGATAAATTTTCCATGAAAATTTATGTTGTCGATAAATTTGTTATGAAAAATAAATGCTATCGATAAATTGTATATACAAAATATATGTTATCGATTAAAATGTTGCAGTGTGCTATCAATAAATGTTGCTATAGACATTTATCGATAAAAAGTATCCATGTTATCGATTTTACGACATACAACATCTACAGGTATTCATTAACCGTTGCTTGCGGAAAATATTGAGAATTTTTTGGCCGAACGTAGTTTCCAATAGCAACCTGTGGCAAAGAACAGGCGAAACACCAATCCGTTTAGAAATTGCAAAAAGGAGATGGAGCTGGATTGGCCATATCCTAAGAAGACCTCATGATGATATATCGAAGATGGCAATTGACTGGAATCCTCAAGGCAGCAGGAGAAGAGGTAGACCCGCTAACACCTGGAGAAGGCTACTAGAATCCGAAATTAGCAAAACAGGAAAAACCTGGTCTGAAATAAGACTAATGGCACAGAATAGATCCGGATGGAAGGATTTCGTAACGGCCCTTTGTTCCAACTTGGAACCATAGGAATCAATATATGTTATCGATTTGATATCTTTGGCTGATAAATTTTATCGATAATTCCTAAAAATTTTAAGGAATGGTGCTATTATAAAAAGCTTTATAAAATACATAGCCGAAATTTAGCTCAAAGAATAAATTCGAAACTTAAAAAATGTTGAAAATTAAAAAAATATGAAAGTTTATGTAATCGATAGATATTTTATAGAAAATTAATGTTATTAATTAATTTTGCTATAGAACATTTATCGATAAAATAAACTTTTGTAATCGATTTATTATCTTTTTCAAATTCATATTACTGATAAATTTTCTTTGAAAATTTTTTGTTTAGGTAAATTTTATATAGAAAATATAAGTTATCGATTAATTTTTTACAGAAAATATATGTAATTGATGAAACTTCAAAAGTAAATTTCTTTAGAAAAAAATGTTACAAAAAATTTTTAATAAAAATGTATGGTATCAATAATTGTTTTCAATAAATGTTCTAGAAAATAGTCATATTAACGGAAAATTAAAAAAAAATTAACATTTAAAATGAAGTTTTTCAAAATATTTTCCAATGTGGTTTATATTTGGTTCAGCTTGAGGTCATTAATTATAAATTAAAAAACAAATTTTTGATTTTAATTTTAAATATTTAAATTTTTTTACCCAATATTTCACAATTTTTTTTTTTAATTTATAATAAATGACCTCAACCGAACCAAATATAAACCACAACAACAAAAAAGGTCAACAATACATACTGTTAACAATATTATAAATTTTCAAAAAATGTTCTTAAAGAAATTTCAGTAAAATACTGACGTATTTTTGTTTTCATGACTTGAATTGCTTTAAGTTCTACTATTTGCGTTCTCGGCTTCCAGTTGTGTCTGTTTTTATTTTATTCATGTGTAAATTATTATATTTTTTTTTTAAATTTTTTTATTATTGTTGTCCATTTGCATATTAATTTTTATTATTTTTTGTTTTGTTGAAATTTTTGCCTTGTTCCACTTTATTTGAAACAAGAACTATTAATTATTTTTAAAACCAAATAATCAAATGCAAAATTCATCTGTGCATTTAAGAAAATAACAAAAAATTTTTAATAATCTTTGAAATAAAGTTTCAAAATGTATTGTTTATACATACATACATTTTGGATAAATTAAAACTTTTACTTTTTATGAAAAATTTAAAATTTCAATTAAATACTGAATATTTATCGATTACACGCATTTTTCTATAGAAAATTTATTAATTAATTTGATCATCACTAGAAGATTTTTGATAACTATAATTTCCTTATTGCTTCAATCAAATACTGAATATTTATCGATTACACGCATTTTTCTATAGAAAATTTATTAATTATTTTGATCATCACTGGAAGATTTTTGATAACTATAATTTCCTTATTGCTTCAATTAAATACTGAAAATTTATCGATTTCACGCATTTTTCTATAGAAAATTTATTAATTATTTTGATCATCACTAGAAGATTATTGATAACTATAATTTTCTACACAATTTTCGATAACATGCCGAGAGAAAATCTTACAATAACTTGGATAGAAAATTTATCGATAACATGAGTTTTCTATAGACAATATATCGATAACACTAATTTTATGCAGACAATTTAATAATACCATGATTTTCTTAAATAAAATGTTTCGATAACTCTAATTTTACATAGAAAATTTATTGATGACATGAAATTTCTATATATTTTTTTTTAATTTATGGGTTACATGATTTTCTTTATAGAAATGTTATCGATAACACTTATTTTCTTTTGCAAATCTATCGATAAAATGTATTTGCTATATAATTGTAGTGAACACTTTAACATTAACTTTCTATAGAAAATTTTTTAAAATCGATGATTTTCTTTCGAAAGTTATTTCATGTCTTATAGAAAATTCTTCGTTATTTTTTTAAAGTAAAATAATTGCGAAAACCATCAACAACTGCACGCATTGCTTGCTCCCTAGGCCGATTATGTTGACCGTAAAATGCACGAAGTGCACTATGAACTTCGCAAACAGATTTATTTTTGCAAAGTAAATTTCCACAATTTGGACGCATTGTTCTAGCGTTAAACGATTCTAGCGTTTGGCACAGTTTAGCATTCTCTATTGTCAAACAAGAGTTCTTATGTTCTGATAGAGTTCTTATGCAGGTTAAAAAACACCCGATATTATTGCGAATTTAATTTTCTAATGATCACTTGTATCACTTATATCTTCTACTATTTTCAAAATTAAACAAATTACAGGAATTTAATCGATAACTTAAATTTGATTAAGAAAATTTATCGATAACTTAGATTTGAAATATCGATAACTTAAAGTATTTTTTAATTTTTTCGGCAACTCTAATTTTTTTTTTTTTTTTTTTTTTTTTTTTTTGTTAAATTATTGCCCCACTAGTGGTGGCTGACTATGGACAACGAACAGAAAAATTTATTAAATGACAGGTTAAAAATAAATTTATTTTTAAAACTAACAAGAAATTATTATTATTATCGTTCCTCGTTTTCAAAATTTCTTTTAAAAAAAATATCTACCAAAAATAGATTTCTTTATAATTTACTAGACACAGTAGAGCAGAAGCAAAAATCGGAACAGAACAAAATCCGAAATAACAGCGACGACACATTGGCTCGCCAAAGCATTTATTAAGTCTTATATTCTCGTGATGAAAAAAAAAATTATTTATGTATGTATATTTTTATTTTATTTTTCTTGTCACAGTCTTGCAAAATTATTGTTTCTGCTGCTTTTACTACCAGCCAGCCATCCCACCGATTTGGTAAGAAAATTAAAATCACAAAAATATGAAGGAAAACGTTATGGGGGATGTGTATCCGAATTCAATTTACACGTGGGTATGATTGTGTGTGTGGGTATGTGTGCAAGTCGGTGTTGCCAACTCTAGAACTGACCAATAATGAATAAATTTAAGCAAAACAAGTAATCGGCTGTGCTGAATCTTTGATACTCTCCACCTACAGTAAGAATATTTCCGAAGTGGACTTTATATGGGACCAATGCTTCTTTGCGCGGGAGCATCTGCAGAATTATCCATAATATTGGATGTTAGTGGTTGCTTTCTCTGATTCTGTTGTCTATTAATTTTTTATTATTGTTTTGACTTCTCAGCTTAGAAGTATACATTGAAGTAAATTGACAAAATATTAATTGTTATTTTTCTTTGTTCAGCTATTCTGTGTTATTGTTTTAAAAAAATTATGTTTATTATAATTGTTTGAATTTTTCAAAATTTTTAAAGTATGTAAAGAGTGGTCCAACCATAATGCACGATGTTAATTGTGAGTCACACCCATAGTTGCCAGGTTAAATTAGTCGAAAATCGTTAGATTCTTAGGGAAAAATTCTCAAATTTACTAAGCTAAATCGTCACAAAAATCCTTATTGTATTAACCCAGTAATTTTTAATTAATTTTGAAAAATAATTGGTATTTTTAGTTTCCGTTGCTAATAAAATTTAATTATATTTTACCTGTTTTTGAAATTAAAATAAAAATTTTCGTTAAGAAACATTTTATTGAAGTACCACAACCGAAAGAAAAGAAACTAAAACCGAGAAATATCCAACACCTATTTTACTCGTCGAAAATCCTGCTTAAGTCTGGGTTCACACTATGAAAGTTTTATTTAGCAAGTCTAAGTTTATTGGTGAGAGGGGAGGAGAATAGCATGTTCTCTTCTCCTCTTACCAATAAACTCAGACTTTCCCAGACTTAAGCAAGTGGTTGTAAACTGGATGTAATAAAACAGTGCTAAAAAATATGCATAGTGCTAAAATAAAATTAGTATTTTTATGACGAGAAGATTACTGCCAATCAAATTAATAAAATTTAAAATTATCTAATAAGCTTAATTTGTAAAAAAAAAATTTCATCTGAAAAATCATCAAATTCAGTGTATAAATCATCCATAGGCCATTTTCCCAAAAATCGTCAAAACGACGATGAATCGTCAGACCTATCAGTCGTGGTCACATCTTAACGTCAGGTTTTTTGCCCAACTTAATTTGAGATTTCTTTGTTTCAGTGTTTGGCAAATTCAACCATGGAGAGGTACACAATTGAGCAGCGTTTTAAGATTGTTGAAGCCTTTTACGAAAATGTGCGTTCAAATCAAGATGGACTTCGTGATGTTATTGTTCAGCATAATCGACCAAATGTATGTATGTACAATCGGGAGACTTGTGCGCAAATTTCAGTTTATTCTCGCCCAGCGGTTTATGGGCTAACGGCGTCATCGGGCCGTACTTCTTCGAAAATGAGGTCGGCCAAGTAGTTACCTTGAATGGTGTTCTCTATCGTGATGATAACGGACTTCTTGTGGCCAGAAATTAAGGATATGGACCTGGACGAAATGTGGTTCCAACAAGATGGACCCACTTGCAACTCAGCTAACGACACAGTGGCTCTTTTTGCCGTGTTATCTCACGTCGTGGCGATGTGTCCCGGTAGGCTATTTGGTAGTGAGCTAGTCTATCAGCGCCGGACTTGCGGATCGAGTCCCGCCAGAGACTCCGGTTTCTTTCCTGCAGAGAAGCGTAGAGCTTCGCGGGATTAGCATAGAAAAAAAAAATTGGACGCCACGATCATGTGTTTCGACACCGTTGGACTTCTTTCTTTGGGGATATTTAAAAGAAAAAGTGTACGTCAATAAGCCAAGAACAATTCAAGAGATTAAGGATGCGATAATTCGGCGCATTAACGACATTGAGCCTCAATTATGTCTCAGAGTCATTAAAAATATGGACAATCGGATAGAGGTATGGCACCGAAGCCGTGGGGAGCATTAGGCCGATATTTTGTTTCACACATCATTGCCATAGATCCTTCTATTATAATAAAATATATTAAGATAATCCTCTAAAAACTTTTTGTTTTATTTGCAATTAATATCGTGCGTTCTGGTTAGACCACCCTTTATATCTATTTCTTCAAGTTCTTAGCTGTTTTCTTCACTGGACAAAAAAACTGGCTCGTTGTTGTATTTTTTTTATGACTTCTTAAAAACAAAAAACTTAATTTTTTTTTTTTTTTTTTTTTTTTTTGTACAAACTTTAATGATCTTTGTAACTATTAAAGGCATGTTTACATGGTAATATATGTATTATGACATGTCAAAAAATTATGTAGAATGAAAAAAATCTTATCATGTAAAAACAAAATATATTGAGTAGGAGAGAATACATTTAAAAAATTTGGTAAGCGCTTGGTAAATGTTTATTTTCTAAACCATTTAAAAAACTAATGTATTCTCATCACACCAGAGGTGTTTTTTAAAGTAAACATTGTGTTAACATTTTTATACAATTACAAAAACTTTCATATTGTTTTTGTTAATATTATACTAACCATCCGTTTTTTTTTTGTTTTGTTATTAACTCAGCAGTTTAAAATCTTTGCTCTGATTTTACTTATAGCATCCGTGTGAACATGAAAAATACTTACAACCAGTGTTGCCAATGACTGTGTACCATATTACACATTTGAACAAAATTACACACACAAATCGAAAAAGTAGCTTTGATAGAACGAATTCAATTTGCAAAACCTTATTGATATTCCTTTTTTTGCAACAAAATGGTTAGGTTTACCAAAAAAAGCACAGCTTACCAATTGCTGTAGTAAGAAAGAACTGGAAGCACATGTATGACGGCACGTATCCACGAAGTACTTATGTCCACCAATAAGCGGTAACGCCGGCAGAAAAGCAGCACAAAAATATTTTTGTACAAGTATAAGCAACATCAATTTTTAAAATTAGCTATGAGTGCTTCTGTTTGATGCAAACAAACTTATTGACTTCAGGAACCCATCTATTACACAATATTATTGAGTACTTTATTGTCGCTTTGCTGCACACTAATAAATAAGTTGCGCAATATAAAAAAAAAATTATTGTTGAGAGGGGAAGAGAACATGCTATGGAAGGTGAAAAGAGTCGGGGTTTAAAAAGCAAGTTTGACTGTGATGGAAACTGAAAAAATTACCATAATATAATGTTTGAAAAGGAAATCATGTCTGGCAAAAATAAATGAAAAAATAGATCTTAAAGTAAAATTACTCACAGATTACACATGGAACTAATTACACATGTGCTACACATGCAAGTAAAAATTACAGTTAAAATGAAACACATCGAGTGGCAACACTGCTTACAATGGACTTTTGTTCTCTTTTCTTAAACACGAGGAGAATACTCGTCGTAATACTTTATATTACCATGTGAACATGCCTGAAGCAAATTTATAAACAATGATCTAAAGATAATGTTTTTGTCGAATTTCTTTTTTATTACTGAATAGGGAAAACTCTTGTACTATGTACTATATGTAGTGAAAATGGATTTTATACATAACGCTATATAGCGAAAACTAGAGCTGATGAAAAATAAAACGAAGTGCAGATGCGCGTTCAGCGTTACAAATAATTAAAGAAACAACTTTCATTTCAACCAAACGAAAAAGTTTATCGAAATTAAATTAAATATTATTCCTCGAAGCCAATTATATGTAAAAAATATATATTATTTATACATTAATTTTCTCTCCAATATTTCGTCCATCGGATATCATTATCAAGGCTGTAAACAATACATGAAAAAACCACAATTTACGAATTTTTTAAACATGTGTTAAATATGATATTTTTATATATAGTTTTTAAGCTTTAGGTCACTTAGAAAAAGGTCAAAGTAGTATGAATATAATTAATAAACATGTGTTAGTAATTTAAATTTTAAAATGATGTGAACAAATAAAATTTTACCTTTTTAATGATAGTTTCAAAATATATTTTGTTTGTTTTTAAAAGAAGCTTATTATTTTGCGTTAAGCCTGGTAATCTGTTCAACATTTCACGTGAAATTATGTTGATAGTTGTACTCTGTTCAATTTATGAAAAAGTTACAAAATGTTTTTGGCAACATTTTGTTACAACTGCAAAATAATCACCCCTATTATGAAAGTCGACGTCGATATGAGGCAACGGCATCGGAACAGTAATTGTATTTTCTGAGTCATTATTAACAATAATCGATATTTTCTAAGGGGCTTTTAAGTCGACGTCGAGTAGAATAGTCTCTGTTTAAGTCGACAAGAAATTTTGCGACGACTTAAATGAAAGTTAAAGAAATTTTAAGTAGAATGTTAACACATTTATTAAATATTTACGTTAAAATTAAAAATGCAAATTGAAAACAAGTTATGGGCACAAATTTTATTAGTGAATTAAATGCGAAAATTTGGAAAAGTTTGTTGACATAACGAAAATTCAGGAAAATTTTTAATTTAAGATGATTGCCTCAAAGAGCAACAAAACTACGCGTAAAGGCGAAAATTTGGAAAAGTTTGCAAAAAAAAGCGAAATTTTTAATATCTCAAACAAGGCATAAAATTAATTAAAAGTCGGTAAAACTATAAGGAATGGAAATAATTCGGTAAAAACTGTAAAACTAGCGGAAATTCGCAAAAATTTGATAATCGCTATAAAGAATAAGAAAACTTACAGTAAAGAATAGCTCTTATCGCGAACATGTCAAAAATTCACGAAAAATTCAAAATTGGAAACAAACTCTAAAATTAATTTGAAATCACTAAATCGGGTAAAAACAAAATGTCGGAAAATAGCATAAATAGATGAAGAACAAAACAATAGAAAAATAATTGAAGATGGGATTTTTTTTGTCAGATTTTCGATAACTAGTCGACGTCGACAAAACTTTTTTATTACATACCAAATTAACATCGAAGTGATGTATTCGTCGACTTGATGTGACAAAAAATAAAAATTAATGTCGACGTCGACAACGACTTACATAATATTACACGTGGAATTTTAAACAAATGAAAGAAACTTTAAGCTTAATATTAAAATGAGAACGGAAAAACATAAATAACACAATCGGTAACAGTTTTTCATTCATATTTACTTTTGTTTTTATTTTATTTTTTATTTAAAAAAATACTTTTTAGTAAAATACATGTGTGTTTTGTTTACATACGCAAAACAATGTCGCATACTTTGGAAGATGAAAAACGTCAAATTGTGCAAACTCGTGAGATAGGTAACATTGATACATGTCAAATTTTTCGTATGAAATAAATGCTGGTTCACACTCTGCAAGTCTTAGCCGCCAAGTCTTCAGTTTTAAGGAGAGAGAGGAAAATAAATGGCATTCTCTTTTCCCTTCTCTCCTAAAAGCTCAAGACTTGACGGCTAAGACTTGAACAGTGTGAACCAGCACTTATATATGTTACCGAACATTTTTCATAAATTGGAACAGAGTACTACGCTTTAAAGACATAGGTTTTATTTTTATCACATAAAATTAATATTTTTTGTTTCATTATACTAACCCCCATATTCATTAAAAAAAATTTAGGTTTACAGCAGGTTTATGAAACGAATTTTGTATGAAAATTTGTTTAATAAACCTTTTATTAATTCAAAATATTTTTTATGAATATTGGGGTGAGTACTTTTTTAATACCTTTGTATTTTATTTTCTGGAACGTATACGTAAAATATTCACTTAAATTTGGCGAGTGACAGTTAAAACTTTGGTCAGTCAACAACAGAATAATTTGTGGTTGGCTGACGAAGAGGATTGATTTTTTCAATAAGCATATACATACATAAGTGTTTTATACCCTTCACCACAGGTGTTCTTATTCCGACGGCATTTTCTACAACGTTCATATAAGTACATATATATTCTGGGTCCTTATGAGTAGCTAAGTTGATTAAACGATGCCCATGTGTATGTTGAAATAGCTTTTCTAAAGACCCCAGATATGATGGCGACTAGGTTTTTAGTTATGTAAGTCACATTTACTGCGGTAAAGTTTGCTATTGAAATTCAGCCAGATCGGTTCATAAATAACAGCAATATAAGCAGAAAACCACGATTGCCTCTAATATTGGTAGCCCTGATGTTGTCCATTATTAATTGTTTATTTAAAAGTGAAACAGGAAAGTTTTTTAAGATTTGTGAAAAAAAAAATAAAAAATACCAAAAAAATATATATAATAATAGCAATAATGGATTACAGTGCACGCCATAAAAGGCGATTAGTGAAAAAGAAGTAACATGGAGTACTTTTGAAACTAACCCACTTGAGAACTCCATGGACTAATTAAGGGTCATCGTAATGTTAAATAGACCACATTTTTATAATATAATTGGAGTAGTTTTGGAGTACTCCTACTCCTTTATGGACTACTCTTTACACGCATTGATGGACTAGTCTCGATATCTGCAGGGTCTTGATGAGAAATGGTTGACCGTGTATAGACCCCTTAATGTGTTGATTTTTTTTTACATAAGTAATATGTACATGATTTGCCGGTTAAATAGAGAAATTTGTTTTAAACAAAGAATGAATTGGCTTTTCAATAATATGGTGAAGGGTATTTAAGATTCAGCACAGCCAAATATGACACTATTACTTGTTTTATATTTTGTCGTACCATTTTTTTTTTTTTTTTTAAACTTTAAAGAAATTTTGCCAAATAAAAATTGCTAATGGTTAAATTAACAACACTGGTGTTTATATTTGTGTTCATATGCTTGAATAGTTGCTGTGCCATTACACACACATGGTATTCAAATGTGAATGGGATGGGAGATCATAAATGAAATAAATTTCTTTAAGGTGTACACTGAGCACGAAAAGAGTATAGACAAATGCAGTAACTAAGTGAAAACAGATCAAAATTAAAAAAGAAGTGGGTGTCAAAAAAAATTCATTTTGTGTTTTGGCATGAAATTAAAGATAAAACAAAATCTTTTACATACAAAAAAAAGAGCACTGAACTTAATAAAAAAATTTGTGTACAATATGACATAAATTTAAATCAAAATGATTTCTAGACATACAAAGAGCAAAATATTTATTCTTGAAATTTTAAAAATATTTATTTATAAAGAAAAAAAATACAAACATAAGATTATAATATAGGCCAAATTCCAAAACGAAGTAGTTTTTATCGATTATACGAGTATAACCTTTTAATATAAAGTACCTATGTATATCAAGTAAAAAACAATTTTGATAAGAAATTTATTGATAACAAAAAATTTGTCGAAAAACTTATATAATACATTAAATTTATATAGAAAACTAATCGATACCATACAATTTTTCTAGTAAATTAGCTAATAACATATCGATCCCTATTCGCGATTATATCGAAATTGTGTTTTTTTTTCTTGCAAATAGGTTGTAAGTACTCGTTACAATGACGAACAAATTCATAAACTTTGAATTTGTACCGTTGCAGAGAAAAAGCCCATCTTAATCCAAATAAAGTATTGCATTGCTTAAGAAAAAAATTATAAAAACCCTTCTCCTGTAAAATGTACCTTGTGTCGCTTACGACATAAACGTTAATATAGCTCGATATAATTTCTATGAAAATAATGTCGATTATATGAGTTTTTTTATAAAAAATTTTGCGATGACCAAGATTTTCTTTATCGATAGCATTAAATTTTTGCAGAGAAGACCATACAATTTATTAAAATCATAAAATAGAATTATTATCGATAACATAAAATTTCTATACAAAATTTATTGATGTCATGACTATTATATAGACAATTTAGTGATTACATTAATTTTTTACAAAATAAGTTAGAGCTAACAAACAATTTCTATAGAAACTTTATCGATAACATAAAATTTTTACGAAAAATTTAGCTTTCACATAAAACTTATCGATGTTATAAGCTTTCTGTGAAATATTTATCGATTCAAGAATTTTCAACAAAAACATTCACCCCTATCGTGAATAATGTTTCACTCGTAATTTGTTCCCTTTTCACGTATTTGCGATCATGAAAAACTCCCATGAAAAAAATTAATTCATAGGAGGTGAAAAAAATATTCGCGGGAAAATATTCCCCTTATCGTGAACAATTTTTTCCCTCGTAATTTGTTCACTTTTCCCTTTGAATTTCTCACTTTATTTTTGCTGGGGAACAAAACATTTATGTAAGTAATTCTTCTCATAATTCGAATATTGAAGTTTACAAAATTATTTTTAAGGTCAATTTCCGTTAAAAGAGGTACAAACTTATATGTATATTGTTCATCAAAATGCAAAAAACAGGTCGATTGCCTGAGGAGTTATACTACATAAAAGCGCAATAACCTAATGTTGCAATCAAACTACCACTCCAATACAATATATTTTATTTTGTTTTTTTTTTTAAACTTTTCTTTAAAATATACGTGTATATTTTTGAATAAAACTTTTTTGGTTTTTAATGTTTTTTAATATTTCATCTTTTTTACTTTCACTCAGAACTGATAGCACGAAAAATTGTTCACGGGAGTTTCACGATAGCATTTTTCCCTTCGAGGGGAATAAAAATTTCATGGGAACAAAAATTCCACTTCTTTTTTGACGATAGGGGTGATTATTGAATGCATGTGTTTTCCATAAAAATAATTAATGTTAATTTAAAAAAAAATTGTTAGATAACATACATAAATTGTTCATAAAAAATTTATCCATATCATAAATTTTTAATGGAAAGAAATAGATTGGAAATTAATTGATTTTATGAATTTTCTATAGAAAATGTAAAGATTTTATGAATTGTTTATGGAAAATTTATCGATTTCATGAATTGCCTTTAGAAAATGGATTGATTTTATGAATTTTATATAGAATATAAATGGAATTTATGCATTTTCTATAGAATATTTATCGATTTAAGCCATTTTTATAAGAAATCTATCTATATTTTACGAATGTTTTATCGAAAATTAATTGATGTTATGAATTTTTCTATAGAAAATAATCGATTTGTGTAATTTTCTACAGAAAATTTATCGATTTTATGAATTTTTTTTATATAACAATTATGGATTTCTTAAATGTTCTATAGAAAATTAATCGATTGAATCAATTTTCACTACAAAATTTAGGAAATTTCTATAGAAAATTAAATTAATCGATTTTATGAATTTTCGATATAAAATTTAGCGATTTCAAAAATTTTCTATATAAAATTATTCGATTTTATCCATACAAAATTGATCAATTATACTGTTTTTATGTAGAAAATTATCGATAACAGGAACTTTCGATAGAAAGTATGTATATCGATTGCAATAATTTTCTGTAAAACATTTATTGGTTTTTTTGTGTGAAAATTAAGGTTTTCGGTGTTAAATATATGAATTTAAAAAAAGTGCTGCTTTAATATTGCTACCGACTGTACTTGCACCTTGATAAAAATAACTGACTAAACTGTTGAAATTTTTCTTTTTTTTTTCATTAAAAAAAAACAACAGAAAACATAATTTATTGTCAACAAAAGATTTGAAAAAAAAATAAATACCCACAAAGAAAAATTTTCAAAAATAAAATTCATTTTACTGCACGTTTAAATAATTACAAAAGAAACAAAGAAAATTCAAAATTTTCGAGCATTTAGAGCATAAGAAAATCGCCGAAGGTTTTTTTAATTAAAAATTTTTTTAAATAAAAGCTTTCGTAAATGAATTGGATAATCGTTTACAAAATTTCACATATTTTTGTTAAAATGTTTATGATGTTTTTAAAATTATAACAAATTTATTGAAAAATATTAGAAAGATTTAATGATATTTTTTTATAGGTATTTTTAGAAAATTTTTAATTCATTTTAAGAACATTGAAGAGATTTGAAACAAAATTTGAATTTGGGGACTTAAAAGAATTTGGTCTAAAACATTTTTCTCTGCCTTTAAAGATTATTTTGTAACTAAAATTAAATTTTTAAATTTTGTTATGATCTTGAGAATTGTTGTTAAAATTTATTAAAATATTTATTTTAAATTATTTGTTCCTATAAAGAAAATTTTTCTTTAATTTTTAGAAATGTTTTTTGAACATTTTTCATTGGAAATATCTTAAATTTTCGGTAGTTTACAAAATTTGTTTATTTTTATTTTATATTTTTATGATTGTTTTACATTTTGAAAAAATTTTTAAACTTATTTGACACATTGTTTTTATGTTTTGTTTACTGACCTTAATCTATTTTTTATTTTTACGAAATTTATTTTTAAATAAAATTAGATTTTCACTACAAATTCGTTTCTTTATTCCAATGTATACGAAATTAAATTTAAAAATAATTTTCTTTACGTTATATCTTTTTAAAATGTTTTATTTTGATGTTCAAAATTTTGTTAAATATTCTTTTTAAACCAATTTAACGCAGTTGTTTCTTTCGTTTCCGTATTTGATTACAAAAAAAACTGTTAAATCCACACTCGTTATTTTTTGACTTTTTTCAAAGAATTGTTTTCAAAATTGTTAATTTCAATAAAAAAAATAATTTCGAATTCACACCAACGATCACCGCACGTAGTAAAGCAACTAATCAGAAAGACTCTGACTGTTCTTGTCACAACGTTTGTTTTGTGTTTTTGTAGTTCGGCCAACACTGCTAGTCTTTCTACAATTGTGTTGGTGTGTTCAGTCTTCTTCGAGAGAGGGAGAACAGAACATTATTATATTATTTGTATACAGTGTTGCCAAAAATGTTGTCTTATCCAAAATTTAAAGTTCCCAAAAATAGCCATCTTAAAACCCCAAAATTTTTCCCAAATTTTAAACTATTTACCAACATATTTGTTAAGAACTTAAATTAATTTCATTTAAAAAAAAATGAATAGTTTTCAAATCAATGATGATATTTTTAATTGTTTTACTTTTCCTTATAAAACATCTTATTTCCTAATAAATAATTGATTTTTCTAAAAGAAAATCAACACTTGCGTTTCATTTTTTTACACATTCTGCTTGTCAAAATTCACAAAAATCTGTAACGGTGGCTGAAAGCAATTTTAAAGATGTCGAATAAAAATTTGTTCGTTAAAATTTAAATCATCTGTTTTCTTGGCTGTTAATTCAAACCAGTGATGCCAATACAAATTTCAAGAAAATCTCTACGTGTCTATAAAAAATTCCCTCTTTTTCCTACAACCAAAAAAATTATCCCTACACTATTCCCTACGTTAAAATTGTATTGGTTTATCTTCAGGCAAATAAATACATACTCTGTTAACATTTTGTAAATATTATAATTTAAGCATTTATTAACATTTATTATATAAGTATTTGTTAAGAATAAGAAAAAACCAAAATAAATGTGTACAATGCTATGCTCAAACATATAAAAATTCAATTAAAAAAAAACACTGTGTGACAAATTTAATTTTTTTCTTTTTGACGGAAACGTCACTATATATCCTTCAAAAGGCAAAACAAAGTCAAACTACGTGTTTGATTTTAATTTCAAGAATACTTTTTTTAAATAATTTTTTAATATAAGCATCTAATATTTTTTATAAAACTCGGTACCAAATAAAAGGGAAGGAGCTGTATAATTTAAAAAAAAAATTAACTTCAGTTCCCCTAAATAGGAATATAAAAAAATATATCCTTCCGCATCCTTAAAAGTTTTTATTAAATTTTTTTAAAAATTTCAAAATGTATGATTTTATTTCTCTTAGTTTACTTTTTTCTCTGAACAAAATTATTTTCTATGTAGAAATTTCATTCACTAAATATTTCCTTTTTATATTCGCACACATTGGAGCGAATGTGAGAACGAATGCAAATAGCAAAATTAAGCGAATAGTTCGCAAATTCGAGCCCGAATATTCGACGCCCCAAAATGTATACGTACATGTTTTTGGCACTTGTTGAAGATTGCCAGGCTATTAGGGCTCATAGTATAGGACTTCGGTTGAAAAATACTACATTTGTACTTAAATGCTGTTGCATATGAAATATTTAAATTTTTAAATGAAAATAATACGAATATTTAAGTTTTTTTACACAATATATTGAAAATGAGATAATATTTTCAAAATTCCCTACATTTCCCTTAAAATAAAAATTCTGTCCTTTTTCCCCTACGCTTTAAATTTTCCGGAAAAATCCCTACAAAAAGGGAAAATTCCCTACTATTGGCATCACTGATTCAAACGCACAATTGAAAAGAAAATTTGAAAGCAAATTTGTATACAATCTTAAAAGTATGAATGTTTTAGTAGAAAGATGTGAGTGCTTGGAAACTCTAAGCAAAACTTGATCGTGTGACTTCCAAGTAAATAGATTACGTTAGAAATATATAACCACTTGTAGACCGGTTTTACATTTCTAAAGTAATCCATTTATTAATTGTCAAATCAACATATTCCACCAATTAAACGCTAGTTTAAAAATAATAATTGTCAAAACATGTAAATTAAGCCATAAAATACAGCTCTGTGCTACTTGGTCTGCTACAAATGACAACAAAGCAGTAAAAATTAATTATATTAATTAATTATAAAAAATTTCAAGGAAATAAGACATACATTTTTTTAAGAATTAATTTTCCCAGATTTTGCAGAAATCCTTTCTCAAAATCTGTCCCCAAGTAAATGTTCAAATCCCACGATATGGTAGCACTGTTAATAAACATTACTCATTCAAAAGTGTTGGTCTGAAGGGGTAAGTGCTAAAATAAATTATGAAGAACTATAACAAGGCGAATTTATACAGATGACTGCACGATAGATATGCAGAGAGAGTTATGTTGGCTGTCAATGTATTTTGTATGAAGTGTAAAATACCGTTTACAGTGCTGTCATGTTTTTAATTTTTTTTCAAAAATCTTTATTTCTAAAAAAAAAAACTTTTTTTCAACAAACAAACTTTTTACAAATCGTTAAAAAAAGCACTAGATCTGCATATGTTTTATTTCTATTTATTAAAAAACATAACAAAAATAATTCACAACCATATCGCACACTTAATAGTAAACAGACACAGCTCAAAATTCAAAAGTATTTAAGAGTGGCAGAACATTCGCTTAAAAAACATGATTGCAATTTTTAATCAAATTGAAATTCACAAATGTTAAAGAAAAAAGTGACGCTAATGAAATTTCCGTGGTCGCCATAGATTTGATTTTTGAACTTGTTTATGAAAATAACACGATGTATATACTTATAAATATCAATAAAAAAATATAAAAAAAAAAAATTAATTTATCCATTTGTTTTATATCACGTATTAAATCCTTATATTTTTATATATTAGTTAAATTTCAGAAAAACTTTTTTTTAGAAAAAAACTTAAAAACTTTTTTACATCACAAACACTTGCACAAACAGATACATCTTACGATATTACAACATTGCCTACATATAAAAAAGGGACAGCCAGCATGATGCGGTCACCTGTATCAATTCGAAAGAGATAACTCTTTTTTAAAAATTAAAAAAAAGGAAAGTAAAAATGTACTCGGTTTTAGGTAGTCACTTTTATTTACAAATTTATTTAACTTAAAACGGTTTTACTAAAATTAAACAAATATATGTAAACCAAACATGATCGATCACAAAAAAATATATACACAGAAAAAATTCTCCAAGGTATTAAAAAATAATTAAAGCATTAATCAAAAATAAAATCAGTTTTGATTAAAAATGTAATCAAGGGAATTGAGCATTTAATCAAGTGAATTAAAACATTATTCACGTATATTAAACGTTTAATTGATACTATTACCTTGTTTACTGGTGTAAATTTAATTAATTTTTTAATTAATATCACAAATTTTTTTATTTTAAATCAATTTTACTTTTTCTGTGTATATCTACATATACATATACAGGACCAGCTCGCTAATCCGAAGGTGAATAATCCGAGTTATCTATCAATCCGAATGTAATTTATGACGTATAACATACTCTATAGTCGGCATTGATTGCAAGCTCGCTAAACCGAATTTTTATTTTCCTGCTTTTTATACCCTTCGCCAAAGGTAAAAGGGCATATATAACTTTGTCATTCCGTTCGCAATTTCTACAATTTTGATCTTAGACCCGATAAAGTATATATATTCTGGCTCCTTATGAGAAGGGAATCTCAAATCCTGTTGTCCGTCCGTCAGTTAAAATGAACTCAGAATTTCTGAAAGAAAACTTTCATAGTGTGAAGCCAGACTAAAGTTAGTGGTAGTAAAATGGATGTAATAAAACAGTACAAACTGATCAAATATAACTCTTAAATATATTCCTTGTGTTAAAAAAAAAAAATCGTATTTTATATGATGATCAGCTAAGGCAAGAATATTACTGCCAAGCAAATAAATTAAAGTGTATCTAAGAATCTAAAATAAAATGTGAAATTTTTTTTAAAACATTAGTAAATTTGTATAAAATTTGTCATTTGAAAAATCGTCAAATTTAGGGTATAAATCGTCAATAAGCCTAAAAATTTGAATGGTGTTCGCTATCATGAGATGATAACGAACTTTTTTTGGCCCGAATTGGAAGATATGGATGTGGATGATATGTGGTTTCAACAGGACAGTGCCACTTGCCACACAGCCAATGAAACAATGGCTCTTTTGTGCGAGAAATTCAATGGCAGTGATACCTCACGTGGTGGCGATATTATCGGCCGCCAAGATCATTTGATTTGACACCGTTGGACTTCTTTCTTTGGGGTTATTTGAAAGAAAAGGTGTACGTCGATATGCCAGCAACCATTCAAGAGCTAAAAGATGCGATAAATCGGCACATTAACGGCATATAACCTCTATTATGCCTCAGCGTCATCGAAAATTTGGACCATCGGATGGATGTATTTGGCCGATATCTTGTTCCATACATAATTGAACCATACCAATATTATCATAATAAAAAGAAATGACAATAATTTCCTAAATAATTTGTGTTTTATTCAATATCAACATCGGCCCTTAAAATTTAACCATTCTTTACAATAACAATTTAAACTAATATGTTAACTAATAAGTACAAGATAAATAATAAATACAACTAATTCTTAACTAAATTTACTTTCGTAACAATATACATATTTTATGATCCCAACCAAAGTCATGGCATAAAAAGGCAAGAAACCACAGCAGGTGTTATAATAACTTTAAATGATTAGATAAAATTAAAAGATTAAAAAAAAGTTATAAAATAAAAAATTTACCGACTTTAATCATTGACTTAAATTTTAATAAAACAAAATTTATAAATTTTCCAATATTTCAGTGAAAATATTTTAATTTTTTAAATTTTATTCTTATTTCCTAAAGAATTTTCAAAAAAAAAAATTTATTTTTAAAATTTTGTAAAGAAAATGAATCAACATTTTTTATATTCTTTAAAGGTTTATCTTTTTTTTTTAATTTTCTATATAAAAAATTAAACATATTTTTACAAAAGTAAATTTACTTAGTTAAGAATTAGATGTATTTATTAGTTATCTTGTTTTTATTAGCTATCTTGTATTTATTAGTTTAAATTGTTATTGTAAATATTAGTTATGCGTAATCAAGTTAAGTTTGAGTTTTTTTTTTTTCGTTAAAAATTATATTGTATGTTTTTAAAATACAATAAACATACATATGGACAAATAATATAGAAAACAAAACAATATCTAGCATTTTTTTGCGATTCGATAGCATTTTGGTAGCTCTTTGTTTAGTGCAAAAGATGGATTTCATCGAGTTTAAGTTTTCATAATGATAGTTATAAACATGTGGTCGGGAACGTACGCAAAATAGAAGTCGACTTTGGCGGACAGTAGTGAAATGTAAAAATTTGCAAAATGGAACGGAATATGCAAACGTGATTAATTCATTTTAAAAGTGTATTAATGTAGGTCTCTATCCAGTATTTAGAAGGGTATTCATTTAATCGGGCTTTTGCTTTAATCGGTTAATCGCTCGATTAATTAACCGAGGTTTTGGTTTAATCGGAGTTTATTAGTAAAAAAAAACAGTAACATAACAAATATTACAATTCTTGAACCAAAAGGAGCAAACAAAAAAAATAATTTATAAATATGTAATACATTTTTTTTTAATTAATACATAATATCGCACTGATTCCTCTAAAGAGAGTCAACTCAAAAATGTTCAATTTTCACTTTATGCAAGAAATCGATTTTCTCTAGAATTTTGTCACAATCGTTTCCCCCTTTGTGATAAAAGAGTACATATAAAAAGAAAATCGTTTTTTGTCTCTACTGAACATTTACAAATTTTGGGTTAACCCTCTTAAGAGGACCCAGTGCGATATGTGAGATCATTTTATTAGTTATTTCAATAGTTTAAGGCGAATTTATAAAAAAATATTTTAGACAAATAATTTGGTTTAAATGATTACGATTTTAACGATTCTTATTTTAGTTTAAAAAACCTTAACTTGGAAAAATTTCTTTCATTTATCGTACATGTTGGAGAAATCGAAAGCAACCCATAAAACAGAATATCTAACACTTCTAATTGTTTTTGCTAATTTTGTTAAAAGATTGATATGATTGATACACATACATATAAAAAGTACGTGAACACAAAAAGCAAACACTTCCCAGCTAGCAATTTCTATCATAATCGAATCTTTTAGGAATCAGCTTCAAGAGCAAAATAACCACATATGAGCTAATTTTTCGATCATTATTGATACGCTCGTTGTGAGGAAATGGTACCCTACCGATGAATCACCCCAAAGAATCATTTGTGATACAATTTGCTGATTCCTTTTTATTCATATGTGAATCCTTTTTCAATCGCTCTAGTGACATATCAGTTTTAAATTCAAAACATTAAGAAATCATTATTTGAACATATGAATGAATCCATTTTTAATCGCTCAAGTGATAACTAAATTTTTAATCTCAAAAGTAATCTAAAAAGGCTCATTAAGGTGATTTTTACAAAAAATTATTATCCAATTGCTATCTGGGTTATTTAAAATAAAGATCCCTGAACACCTTCTTTGTTTGTATGAAAAAACATTTTCTAAACACATACTCGTACCTTTCAGATGTGGCGATTTCTCGCCAAAACGTGGCGATTTTCAAACTTGTTTGGCGACCTAATTTTCGATTTGGCGACATGACCATTTTTTGGCGATTTATAAAATAGTTGGCGATTTGGTTGGCTATTTTTGATGAGCCATGAATTTGTTTTGAAATTTGTGAAATTCAATACGAAGAAATAATATTTTTTTATTCTAGTATTTCAATGTATGAAATGTGATGCATTCATATGTATGACCACTATTTAAAACTAAATTATGTTTTAATGACTGATGAAGATAATGAAAATCTTCGAGAAATTTTTTTTTCACATTTAAATGTGCTCTTGAAAGAAATAATAAGTAGAAGTCTTTAAAAAATAAATAATGATGATATTCAATCTAATTTAAATCAGTTTAGGCCAAAAATTTATAGCTACAAGAATACGGCATGTACGTACCATTTTAAGGACCTTGCATTTTCTGTTCATTATATGCTGGTTATTACAACTAGTAATGCCTGTGTTGAAATAATGAACTGCACTAAAACTCGCCTTCGAAGTAGAATGCGATATGAAGTTTTCGACACGGTTTAACGAGTTTTTTTCCTACGCTAATCCCGCGAAGCTCTTCGCTTGTCTGCAGGAGGCCAGTCTGTGGCGGGAATCGAACCCGCAACCACGGTACTCATAGACTAGCTCACTACCAGCTAGCCTACCAGGGCACCCTAATCCACAATCCACATTTTAAAAAAATTTGAGAATAACGTTTGAAATCAAGTTAAAAATAAATGCATTTCTCAATTTGAAAATAATTTTCAAATCATTTGCAAATTGCAATTTTTAAATGTTAGAAAGTTGTATGTTTGTGAATTTGTTTGTTTCTATGTCTGTGGCTCAATTACGCGAAAACAGCTTAATGGATTTCGATGAAATTTGGTAGACGGATAGCATATGGTACAGATTTTGTTAGTGTGTGAGAAATCGTGGTGATTTTAGAATTTTAATTACCCTGTTTCAATAACAATCACTTTTCACGAGTGATTAATATTTAAGGTATTTACAATCACAAATGATTTACGCGTGTCTCGAAAAATTCACGTCACGTGCACATCTCTTTTTTAGTCAATTAATCCCTTACTGCCTGTTTTTAAAAATAAAATAAGAATTTTCGCTTGGAAATTTTTATTGAAACAACAATAGAAAACTCAAATTTGTTTTTGTTTTCAATTTAAATTTCAAAACGAAAATTTGTATTTTAGTGTGAAAAACAGGCAGTAAATTTTTAAATTAGAAATAAGCAGGGAGCGAGGATATTTAACTATTCAAATATAACTACTTTAATATTTATGTATATGAATAAGCGATTACTCAAATTAAGCGATTACTAAAATTAAGCGATTACTAAAATTAAAAAATGTAACTAAAGTATGTTTTAAGAAAGTAGCAAACATTTTTGTTAACAAACTTAACATGTATTAAAAAAAAGTAAGTGAAAAGTGTTAATTTTTTAAGAGTATACAGTAAATATTTTTATAACAGACTTTAACCACTTCATTATTTCGCATATTTATTTGGAGATTTTTTCGCAAGTTCAGAATTAAAAGTGGAAAGAGAAGTTCTTTTTTTAAACTATTTGGACGCCAACAAAGTTTTATCGTGGCTTAATTTAAGTGAGAAATTCAAAGGGAAAAGTGAACAAATTACGAGGGAAAAATTGGGGAATAAGGGGAATTTTTTTCACGTTATTATTCTCCTATGAATTAATTTTTTTCATGGTAATTTTTCATGATCGCAAATACGTGAAAAGGGAAAAAATTACGAGGGAAAAATTATTCACGATAGGGGTGATAGTGCTCCAAACTGCGCATCAGACAAGCATCGCCATCAGCTGATATGCATGAGTATCGCAAACAAATCACAGGTGCATCGACAAGAACAGTATTCCCAAGCCAAATTCATGTGTGCACAAGAAATTTATTCCACTGATTTTAATGAAACATATATCGTTTTAAAGGTTTTTGTGTGTAGATATGCACTAAACCCCTGCACGAATGCATTTGTTTCTTGTACGCAGTTGTCAACACCAAATTATTGTTGTGTCAACTACTGTAATTTTTTTTTTAAATCAGCTCGAATGATCCATTATGAAAAACCAAATCAATGTTCAAACAGTAGTTCGTTTCAAACAAATCAGTGTAAAGCAGTAGTTGGATTTAAATAAACCAACTCAATCCATAATTTGATTTGAACGAAAAAACAACACACAACAATTGTGTGTCTATAATACAATTATGTACGGTAAACTTTTCAATTCACAGTGTGTGATCTTGATGTTTATTGCCGATTGTTTCTCAGATTTTGATCGTTGTATGTATTACTTTTATATTAATTTTGCAACTTATAGAATTACCTTTAAATTTTTTTTTTTACTTTTAATTAAATATTTGATAATATGTTTTGGTAATAATAAAATAATTTAAAATAAAAACTTAAATATTCTATAAAAATATTTTTCATCTTTAATTGTTTTTTGCTTCATACAAATCTAGCTAGTCATACCTAATAATTGAAAAAAAAACAAGATAATTCATACTTATCACATATTTTGCTACAGTTCTTTCGTGTGATTCGTGTGATTTGGTTTAGTTAGTGTGATTTGCTTTGCTTTGTTGCTGTTTGGTGTAAATTCCGTACTCTTTACACTTCGTATTTGGTCGTTTATAACACACTAATTACAATTAATTTGCAATTGTGTGTTTTTATTTATTTTTTGTTATATGTGTTTTTCACAACATAGCATTTGATTCGTTAGCAAAGAGTGAGCGACAATCAGTATTTAAAAAACAAACGAATGTCTTGAAACGCTTTTAAATGCATTTGTGCAGAGGTTTAATATGCACCATATCAATTTCTTTTTAAAATTTTTAGAATTAAAGTGTTTAAAAGCGTTTTAATTTATTTTGCAAACACACGTACACACATATATTAACGGTGGTTGAAAAATCCTTTTGCACACACATGGGTAAAAAGAGTGCATTTGGTCGTTTTCTTTAAATGTGTAAGTTTTTGTTGTATTACGAACTGATTCTCTCATAAGTAAATGTCAAGTGGTCGAATTTCGGCCACCAGGCGAAACTAGTAAATTTTATTGTTTTGAAAAATTTGCACAAGAATATTGTTCCTAAATTTTAGAAAAATAAATATTTTATGTTATTGCAAAACTTTTAATTTAAAAATTATGAAAATTATTTTTGTTTTGCAAACAAAGACATGAAACAGACGGTTGAAATATTCTTGCTAGTAAAAATTTTACTATCAGAAACTTTCAAAAAAAATTTTTTATCTCAAATTTGTATGCTCTTTTGTCACTCTCTCGTTGCAAGTTTTTCGAGTACGTTTTTCGAGTACTAGTAGTAACAATTATTGAATATAAACAATAATTTTCTGTAAATGAACACACCTAATATAATAATAAAATAAAATAAAAATAACTACCTTTAATTACGTTTTTGGTTTATTTCTTTTTGAATAAGCCTCCAGAGTTCTTTTCTTGCAAATTTCATTAATAGGAAACGCAATTAAAAAAAACTTTTTCCGTTCACAATCTTAATTTGAAGCCATGGTACAACTACACAAGGTAAACTCGTTGCTACAACAAGACAAAAACAACAGGCCAAATTGTTTTTGTATTTTGAACCGAGACGTCAAAAAAAGCAACACTTTGTCTTCAAAATAAAAACATAAATTAAAAAAAAAACAAAACACGTAAAGGAAAAAAATGGCGCGCACTAACTATGTGTAAACAACCATGAAAAAATGAAAATTTTTTGACGTTTGGGTTCTAACTGGGGTAAACAGCTGTCGAACATATGGTATACCTTGTGTAGTTGTACCATGATTTGAAGCTTAATTATTTTCACTGAGTGTTAATTTCACAACCAGCTTTTATAAACCAATACCAGTGCTGCCAATATAATTACACATCTTGTTTTTAATGGTTACGTTCATGTGTACCTTAGCTTTCCGTTGGATAGCAATGAAATATATTTATGTACAGAAAAATTTACAATTATTAGACACCAGCAGTATGTAATGCATTTTCTGGCCCGCTACGGCCTTCGTCAGCATCAGAAATTTTTTAGCATATTTCTTCGTAAAAATGTATCATTTTTTTAGCAAATTTAAAATATTAAAAATTTTATGTTTGATTTGTATCAGATTTCTAGCATATTTTCTTCATTTTACGATTTAGGAGATTTTAGCAGTTTTTTTTGAAGTTTTGACAACAATGAAACAGAACGATACAAAGGAAATTTTAAAAATTATTGTTGCTTTAGCTTGAACATCAACATTTTTGCACTGTTCTCCTGCCGCTGATATTGCTTATGTTCAGAAATAAATTCGTTTCCATTCATATTATCAACCATTATTTTGCAAGCAAGGAATATCAATAAGATTTTTTATACCTGGAGAATTCATTCTATTCCCAACAAACACGGAGGTTTAATATCAAATTGAACATGATTCGAAAATCATAACATTCTCAACAACTATTTTCAAATTGAGAAGTGCGTTTATTTTCAACTTGAATTCAAACGTTATTCGCAAATGTGGATTTAAATACAATGTGGAACATAAATGAAAATTTTTTTATTGTTATATTTAAATTCATTATTTATTTAAATAAACTGTGAGCTTTATATTCGGCACCATAGCTAAAAGATGAAATAGTGTTCATTCCTTCCTCTATTTCTTGCAAAGTGTTTTGAGGATTCTCATGGCGTAGCACCGCGAGCGTAGGAAAAATTTATAATTACTTCACTTTCTCGTTTTATTTTCATTTACATTCTTACACTTTGTAATTCATTTTTTACCGACAAATAGATTTTTTATTTTTTACAACACATATAACTTTAATCGCCCTTTTTTAATGTTTACATTTATTTTTCGCTTCAGTGCCGTCAACTGTTTTTTTGGTTTGAGAGTAAAGGCCCAACCATAATATGCATAAGTTAGCCTAAAGTAAAAACTAACGAAAAGTCTTTCAAATGCATGAGAAAATTAAAAGAGACTTTAAGGTGGTCATAATGTACTTACATAAACTTAAGATCCATGTTGCATATTTGTGCAATATTTGGTTTTCTTGCGAGTACTTCAAAGAAAGAAGTACCAAAAATTACAGCCCTGTATTTGTTTATTTTATGTTTTATTTAATTTGCCAGCACCGTTTTAAAAAGAAAAAAAATTGGCGATTGTTTTACACACTTTTTAATAAACAAATTTATACAAAATTAATATATGTAACATTCCTCTTTTTCTATATTCTTGTTTTACTTTATCCATTTCAATTTATTTTATTTTTTGTAACATTCCGTACGGAATGTGCGTTCAGTTTGGCACTTTGCTTAAGTAAATGACATTTGACGAAACTTAACGAAAAGTTTCATTAAGTACATTTTAGTTGGCCACATATGTTTTATTTGTATTCGCACAGTTGCTTAAGTTGACTTAAGCGGCCTAATGCATATTATGGTTGGGCCTTAACATTTGATAACAATTTGATATCAAATTGATAAAACATTGTATGTCAAATGTAAAAATTTTGAATTTCAATTTGAATTTAAATGTTAAAATCAAACAGTTGAAAAAGGTTTGAAAATTGTGTTTGATGTCAAATTATAAAGTCATTTGAGGTTTGCCTTCGTGTTTGTTAGGTTAAAGCTACGTTTTGGTTGTGTGTATGTAATCTTACTTCAAATGCCTAATTTGTACTAATAATGACTCGTAATACCATATCTGGTGTGTATTTATACTCTATCCCAAGTTTCTAGATATTTTCTGAATTTTCAAGCTCATATTAGTTGAACTTAACGTCCAGTAATTGATTATGTTCTTTAACATTATACATTGACATGGTGGCATCACTTATATTGAAGTTATTATTTAAATTTAACGGATATTTTACCATTACATTTTTATCTACAATATTTTGTACGAGTATTTTAATAGTAAAATTTTTTACTAGAAGATTCTGTACAGTTATTTTAACATTAGAATTACGCATAACTTATACAATAAAAATTTAACCCAATAAGATAACTAATAAATAAAAGATAGCTTATAAATAGAAGATAACTAATAAATACAACTAATTCTTATCTAAATTTAACGTATGCGGAATAATATAATATAGTGACACATTTAATCAGGTATCAAAAAATATGTACGTATGTACATATGCCAAAACACATCACTTAAACTTATTTAACAAACTGTTGTCTAGCCACGTCGATGGGCGTTTTTCATATTTTGAGGAACCCATACGAATAGCCTCTTGAATCCCCTTTGTATGTGTATTTTCTACAGCATCCATTTAATTTTTAATTAAACAGTCTAGGTTTCTTGGGTCCTAACTCTTTTTATAGAGTTTGATTTTCACATTCTCCTAAAAAGTTTCAATGACCTTTCATTGTTAAGTAGCTCACATCACTTATGCTAAAAGTTTTGTAACAAAGCCTGTATAAAAATTTTGATGAAAGCTGAATGTTTTTTTTGAGACAGTTGAAACTGTTTTGTTTGCACATTTGGCTATTATTTTATCTTTAAAACGTCATTTATTTGCCAGCACGGTAAGATTTTGCGGTACATCCGGCAACTTCTGCCTTAAACATAACTTGAGTTTTGTTGCATTGGGTGTGTGTTAAACGGTAGCAAAGTACTCATGGTAGAAAAATGTTGACACTGTTGAGGTGAATAAAATTTCATTAGCCCTGGGAGCATAGATTACATAGATATGAAACTCACATTAAATTAAATAAAATATATTTACCTCTTCACACATATAAGAACTGTGTAACTTGTTTTTGACATATATTATGTAAACAATTAACAATTAAAAAAAAAATTATAAAATTGTTTGATAATGGGTGGTATCTTTACAATTTTTTCCTTATCATATTAAAAAGTAGAATCCCCCAAAAAAAAAACAAGTCACATTCGCGTTTTTAAGTGTTTTCGTCGGCTGTTTGTATGCGTGTTGAGGAGCTCGGTTTTTGGGCGTCGCTCTCTGGGTAAAACAGCAGTCCACATCTCAAACTCATATGTAAAGAAACATTTTTATTTATAATTTAAAATAAAAAATAAATTTTAAACTTGGTGTGTTTTTTCTTAAATGGCGCGTTTTTTCCCCCATTTCGGTGCGTTTTGAAATTTCAAAGTTGACAACGCTGTTGGCAATGAAATGTCCAACCACTAACTAGTGTTGCCAGCGAGCAACTATTTTTGCAGCTGTAGTTTTATTTCAATACCAGAAGTAACGTTATTGGTATCAATGCATAAAATTGACTGTTCTTTCATCAATACATACAACTTTTGAATATTAATCAATACATAGAAAAAATTAAAAAAATTTCTCTAATCACCAAATTTATACCAAATTCATAATATCAAGCTAATTATTTGTTGATTTTGCACCTATTACCAAAATAATTATTTGGTTACTAAAAATGGTAAAATTTAGAATATTTTTTTTCAATAAATGATATTTTAAAAAATTATCAAAAAACTTTGCCATTTCAAACAATGTGTTAATTTATATAATTAAATATTGACATTTCCCAACAACAATTCTACAAGTTAAAATTATTTTATTTTAACCGAAAAAAGTCAATTAAGATCCTTTGTTATTTAATTAATATTTTAATTAAAAATTTATTTGAAAACAACTAAAATGTTAATTAAATCAAAATCAAATTTTCAATTTTCTTTAAATTAAAAAAAATAATTGATTCAATTATTACATTAATTAAGGCCCTAATCATGTAAAACACAACGCAACGCCAAAGAATAACATTAAAAGCACAAACAATGTCATAAATATTTTGTAATTTTGTTGTTGCTTTCTACAGAAATTCATGTACTGTTTTTAAATTTTCAACACCACAAGCAATGCAGCGTTTGAAATTTTAAAACGCAATGTGAATTTCTGCAGGAAGCAACAACAAAATTACAAAACATTTATGACATTGTTTGTGCTTTCAATGTTATTCTTTGGCGTTGCGTTGTGTTTTACATGATTAGGGCCTCAATTTAAATATTTTTTACACCATGTAAAAACATTGATAAAAAACTTTTTTCTGTGTAAGTACCACATATCGCTCCTTTGCAACGTTGTAATATTTCAAAAAATTGCAAAGTTGGCAAAATGCAATTAAGTTCTAAAAATGTATCTTTATGTACAGATTTAATAAAATATATTTTGCTGTAACTGCGGTTCAGTTTGAGATACATAGAATACTTCAAATTTTTAATTTTTTGAGATATGACTACGTTACAATAATTGATACCTACGTTGATATACATACGTAACTACATGTCGCGATCGAGTTTAATTTTTGAAAGTCGAAAAATATAACATGCGAAAAGAATCCAAATTTTAAGAGCCAAAAAAAAAACTCAACTCGGTGTCGTGCTGAAAATAATTGTTCGAGAGTTTAATTTTTGCGTGTAAAGATTTTTTAAACTAAAGATATTTTTTCTTGTTTATTTGCTTATTTATGTTGATAAATGTGCGTATATATGAATGTTTTATCCAAGGCCTATCCAATAGGTCTGCTTACCGCTACAACAACACAACAATACAAGAAACAACAGGCATTTTGTTTGTGTAAAATTCCTCACGGTTGTCAAAACCTTACTACTACATAGGGAAAACAAAAGGAAAAACGTGTTTTGTATGCATGTATGTGTGGCAAAAAACAAAAAACCTAGACAAAAATATATGTACATGAATAAGCAAAATGTATGCAACTTTTGACAATCTAAGGGAAAAAGCAAAATAAACATCTGGCTCCTTCCGGAGACCTATTGAAAAGGCCTTGGTTTCATCGAAGACACAGTTGGGTGACAAGCCTAACTAATAATGAAGTAGAAATATCAAAGGCAAGTATTAATTTGAAAGAACCAATCATGCAATACATTTTGAAAATATAAAAATACTACGGAAAAGCAGTTCTCAGTTTTAAGTTGGGATAAATATGTACATATTTTTAACCATTTTATTGAAAATAAATTTTTCATTGTTACTATCCGTGTCGCCAAGCGCTGGAGAAAATAAATAAGCTAAATAGCTCTTTTTAGCTAAATCACACAAAAAGGCAACAATTTTTATTAATTAAAAAAAAAATCCATTTTTATATAATTAGCAAAAATACATTTTTATTCAGTGTATACATATTTCTTTAAGACTCCGTAACAACAAAATAAAAGAAGTATACAAATAATTTAAGTACCATTTAATAAAAAAAGCCTCCTGCTGAACAATAAATATCAATACATACATACATATAATAAATTTTCGCGACGCATAAGCACTCACTAGGGAACTAACAAGCTGATCATTGTATACATTTCCTCACATTTAATATAGTCGCGATTGTCAACTACCTGTTGCTGTTTTCAATGAGAATCGACTAATTTGGTTGTCACAAGACAATTACGTCGTGGCTATTGCAGCCATAAAAGCTCTTAATTCATTTGTTACACTGGTCTGCAAAAGACAAAATATTTTCGAGCATTTAAAAAAATAAATGTATGCATGTACATATATGTAGAATATAAAATTTTAAAGCGGTTAATTCAAATCCATTTTCTCTTTTTTTTATCGGGCTCAGATTAATTCATAAGCTTGATTAATATATCGCCCGAAATAATGCGGTTCTGCTAATTCATCATAACTTGCGAACGTTTAGGAATGAAATTTCCTTTAAAGTTAAAACTTCCTCATATGAATAAAATTTTTTTTATATATTTAACTGTTTCGGAACTATCCAGAAATTAGTGCATCTCTTTGTTTTCAAAAATTTAAAAAAAAAAAAATAATTATAAGACCAAAAAAGCAGAAGGGACACCCAGCTAGCATTTTCTATCATGATCGTATCTTTTAGGAATAGAGTTTGTTCCCGGGAATTCCCGCTTTCTTTTTCTTAAACTTTAGTAAGTCTATGTCGGACTACTGTCTTTAGTAGATTAATCCAACTTAATATCACCACAATATTTACATTTGCTACAGTTAAAGGCTTATTAATCGTTTGAGAATGGGCTTTATATAGGGCCAATGATAAATTATAGACCTATTTTCACGAAATTTGATTTCTTGTCTTATCAATTTGAAGTGTAAATTTTACAATAATACTATGTATAAGTTTTTGCGGTTAAGGGCGTAGTAAAGTGTTTTCCAAGATTGTGCTTTATATGCGGCATTTCAAGTAATTTTGAGTCTTATGAAAGAAGATTATGCTAAATTGCACCACAAAAGCATTATTCGTTACGCTTTAAGCCATACTTACATGATTTACGAGATTAATCTAAACATGGAGCCGTAGGTAAATTATGGACCGATATTCACGAAATAAAACTTATAAAACGAACTTGTTGAAATTTAATGACAAAAGGTACATTCGCCACAAATTTATGTTAGTTTTTGTTGATATTTTAGGGAGGTAGTTCCACATTTGGGTGCATAACTTTTTTCCTACTGAAGCAATTCTGCTCGAATTCAATCCCAAACAGCCTAGAAGATCTAGAAACAATTTTACACCCATATGGCTAAATCGGATAAGAACGAATGAAGAACCCACAATACAAATCCTTTATCGGACCTTAGATGAATATTAAAAAAATATTCACATCGAATGACAAACTTAGTATACCTTAATGCACCACTGCTGATTAAGGGTTAAAAATTGTAAAAAAATATGTTATTAAATATATGTAGTAAATAAAATTTCTCCTTTCTGCTGAATTTGTTAAACCGTAAAATTATTTCAGAATTAATGCATCGTAATGTTGTGGTTTCAGTTCCTAATCGCCCTTCCGAAAACTGTATACCACTAAGACTTCAAAACTTTCATTCCAATAATGCAAATGTTATTGGCATTAAAATTACCCCTTAAGTGTCCTAAAATTACTTTAATCTTGAATTATTTACGTTTTTGGTATATAATAGATACTAGATTTAATTATTTTAAGCGTAATATCCAGTAAGAAATATTAGTTTCATTAGAGAAATAAGTAAATAAATAAACAAAAAAATTTGGGCGGGAATCCCGGGATCCCGGGAATTCGATTTTTATTTCCCGCTTTCCCGGGAATCCAAAAAGTGCGGGAATCAACTTATGAGCTCATTTCATAAATGATACTCTCAAAGAATCGTATGTGATACAATTTGCAGATTGCTTTTTGAGCATATGAATGAATCATATGTAAATCCTTTTTCAATCGCTCTAGTGATAAATCAGTTTTAAATTCAAAACATTTAGAAATCATTATTTGAACATTTGAAAGAATAATATATTAGACCGCCTCACCTTGTATGGAGCTGAAAAAAGTGTTTTTGTTACCCCTCTGAAAATAAAGCTTGATATGTTTTATGATGATTCCCAAAATATTATGGTTCTAGCGTTGGCCATCCGTGAGCTGGACCATTTTTAAAAAAGATCTTTTTTCAGTTTTTCGAATGTTTTTTGTACTTTGCTCCAAGACGACATAAATAAAATTTGGTATCATCGCTTTTGAAGCAGCATCTAATGGTATATAAAACTTGACCACTTGCGACCTACTAATTGAGATATTTAACAAAATATATATTTTCGTTTGGGGTTTTCATACAAATTCTACGTATATGGAAATAATTTTCTGCTTTTCAAATTGAATCTGTTTTAAAATAATGTTTTTTTTTTTTTTTTTTTTTTTGTAATTATTCACATAAAACGCGAAAATTGCGATATATTTTATCTTTTTTCATATATAGGCCATATGGGTATCACATTTTTTCATTTTTCAATTTATCAAAATGTGAAAAATACAATTACAATAAAAAATATAAAATTTATAAAAAAATCTTTTCGCGATTCTATCTTTGCATAAAGTTTGCACGATTGCAAATGAAAAAATTGTATACCCATATTGCCTATAGGTATATGAAAAAAGATAAGATATAACGTATTAGAGTAAACTTTTATAAAAATATGCAGTGTAACCAGATATAAAAAAATTTTACGGCTAAATCTGGCATCAGACATGGCCAAAATATGCTAAAAAAAAAATTTAAAAATATGCTACAAAAATGATAAAATTTTATAACAAAAGATCTTAAGATTTTTGTTAAAAATTTATTACTAGTAGTAAAATTTTATTCGCAGCAAAATACATTTTAGTGACTTATTTTTAACGAAATTTAAATAAATGGTTATATTATCAAAGTTGTTTTTGGGAATACTATTATTTATTAAAAGATTTTGTTTGTTGTGCTTAATTCCCTTTTAAAATAATTGATAAAAAATACTGAAATTTATTGTTGGAGGATAAGCTGTTCCTATGCGCATTTCACTGGTTGCTTAGGCCAGATCATCAGGAAACGTTCTCCTAAATAATTTTAGAAAAGCCAAAGCTATCAGCAAACAAAACTACAGAGGGAATGAGAATTACCTACAAACACTCAAAACAGTGAAATGCGCATAGGAACAGCTTATCCTCCAACAATAAATTTCAGTATTTTTTATCAATTATTTTAAAAGGGAATTAAGCACAACAAACAAAATCTTTTAATAAATGGTTATATTTAAACAAGTGTAGAGATTTCGGTAAAGCATCTGATACACACAAATATAAAGCACACTTAGTTGAGATTAAGCCCCTGATACATGTTAAATTATAGCGATTTATTTCTATGATATAAAAATGTTTAAAATATTTTATTTTTTATAGTTTAAGAAGAGTAGAAGCTTTGGAATTATTATTTTGTCAGCAGTTTAGAGCAAACAATTTTTTCGCACATTTACACTATTAAATTTTTATCTTAATACAAAGTGAAATTTCCGTGTACTTTTATATCGTAATATCAAAGGGCAAATAATATTTACAATGAACATAATAAGGGCATTTCTAATATTCCCTGAATATTCTATTTATTTTAACAAGACAGGTAAGATTTTTCTTAACATAAGAAATATCCCTTTTTATATGAAATTAAATTAGGTACAACTATTTTAAGTCAAAGTTTATTATAATTTATAAAAAAAATAGAATCTGGGAATTATTTCTTTTTCAAAAGTTACTTTATTATATCCAAGATTTTTTATTTTTCGAATTTATTCTATGAGCTAAATTTCAGTTATGTATTTTATAAAGCTTTTTTTGTTGTAATAGTTCTATTCCTTAAATTTTTAGGAATGACTTTTTACACTACCTGACTAACAAGAAGATACAAGATAATAGTCTGGTAGTGTATAAAGCCATTCCTAAAAATGTAAAGCTGGAGTTCCACACCACGCGTTACAAGCCTTCTCGCAATCTACGCAGCTGTCAAAAAAGTAGAATCTGTGTAGTTGTATGTAACAAGTTTCATGCACAATAGCCTAGGATGCATTGAGGCGTTGAATGCGAAAAGTAGGCTTACTTTCTACTTTTGTAAGCGTCCCAAGCAGTGTTCGAATAAATCAGCTGATTTTGACAAATTAAATTTTATTTTTACTTGTGGTGATGCCGCATCAGAAGCGTTGCATGCGTGGAGGCTAAAACGCGTGGTGTGGACCTCCAGCTTAAGGAATAGAACTATTACAAAAAAAAAAAAAAAAAAAAAAAAAAAAAAAAAAAAAAAAACTTTACAAAATACATAACTGAAATTTAGCTCTAGCCTTAAATGAAAATATTGCAGCTAAATATAAATATTTAATGCTAAAATTATCTGCAAAAATGGCAAAATGGTCACACTGAAAATGTGGCTTTGATCTACTATAGACAAGCAAAAGCATTATTTACACGTTAAAACTGGTTTTAATTTTAAAACTAGATGAAGTTGTTTTTAACTAATTTAACAACACCACATCTGCTGTTTATGTTAAAAAATAAAAGTGTCATTATTATTAATATATTTAGCACAAAAATAAATATAAAAAAATACATTAACAATGAAGAAATTATTAAATTAAGAAACAAAAAGGTTTCATCCTTTTTCACTTGCTCTTTTTTACGTTTCCACCAAAAATTAGGGATGGGCAAATTGAAAAAATATATCGATATATATCGTATCGATATTTTTTAAGAGTTTCGATATTTATTAATTAAAAATATCGATATAACGATCTATCGAACGTATTAAGCTGAAATTATTACCAAATTTCAATACATACATATTTACAAAGGTACAAACATATTACATGTAATTCCATTCTAACTTTTTATTGTTTCTTTTAATTTCAAATTTACTGCGCGTCCCTCGATTTCGAACGAAACTTTCTTTCGCTTAACTTTTATTTAAGACAAAAAACCAATTTTAAAATTTAGTTTTTAAGGTAAGTTATGCGAACGAAGTTTTCGTTTGAAATCGAGGGACCGGCAGTTAATTACACAATAAAAAAATTCGAAAAAAGTAAAGAATACAAAAAAAAATTTTATTTATTCGCCATATGAAATTTAAAAAAAAAAATTAATTGGGATTATATAATGCCGGATAATATACTGCCGGTAAACAAACCTTGTGACACATACTATTCAAGTATACTGTGCAATATTTTATTTTTAATATAGAAGAACATGCTCAAATGAAAAAAAAAACAAAATATTTATTTTTATTATTAACATTCCAACTTTCATGAGTCTATTGCTGCTAATGCGCCATAATTAAGGCGATTATTTGCATAATTCTAGGAACCCTTTCCAGAATATTTTTTCCGCGCTTATTTTTTTGTTGTCATCTCTTTAGAAACGAGACAAAAGTGAACTGTGTAATCTGTGAAAATGTCCAATGGAAAAGCGCCGTTATTTTCTTCATATTAGTTAAAAAAAACATATGACGTAATTCTTAAAGAGCAACAGCATTGTAAGCAGTTGAGCAACGATTAAAATGTTGAATATTATTATAAAAAGATCTTGAAAATTTTTAATCCAAATTTAGATATTTTTAATTAGGCTTAAGGTGATTGAATTTAATTTTCATTAAATTATTTTTACGAAGACAGGAATTTTACAACATGAAATGAATTAAAATTTTTTTATTGATAATTTTTCATTCTTGACTGCGCTGAGATTTGAACCCAGGCGTTCACGGACAGGTTGCCCAGACTAGTTTCGATTGTAACCACACAATCTCTTCAGTGGGGTTTGCCGTCTTACTCACTCGGCTATTGCAGCCGGATTACGTCAATAGTCAAATATCAATCTTTAAACCAAATGGTATTTCAACTTGGTAGATCGAAATTTGCTTTTTGAATGAATGATTATCTATTTTAATTGATTTACATGTTCTTCCTAACTTCTGTTTTTTCGTACTTTTTGTCAAGAATTCTTCTTGAAATCCAAAGTACAGTTATGTTTTTTTCCCTGTTTTTGTCTTTCTTTTTTCTTGTTGACCTTTTTAAGCACAACTTGAAGGACAAATGTAAACATAGCTCGTGCCTTAGCTGTTAACAATAATTAGTATTGTGGTTAGTTTATTGAACTGTTAATGGTTTTTAATCCAAATTTAAAAATTTTTAATTATTCTTAAGTTCATTGAATTTAATTTTCATTAAATTATTTTTATGAAGACAGGAATTTTACAACATGAAATACATATATATCGACTATAATTTTTTAAATATCGATATTTTGATATATCAATATTTATTGCCCATCCCTACCAAAAATTATCTCTCTTTGTTATTGTTTTTATTTTTTATTTTTTTATTTAAAGGCTGCTGATAAGAGATGCCACTTCGTTTGTTTTTGTTACAGATTGTATGAAAATAATTTCTACATTTCGTCAGGTTATTATTATAGTTTAGCCTAATCGCCATCAAGTACGTTTTGAGAAAAACAAAAAACTATGTTTACAATCAACTTTCTTAAAAACTAAACGATAGATTTTTAAAACGCTCCTAATTGATGTCTACATAAGTTTTTAACAAAACTATTCATTTACATGAATTTACATGCAATAAATCCAAAGTTATAATGGTTTTTCTAAAATAACCTTTTGTCGTTTTGTGCTCCTTATCAAATTTTACTTCGGTATATGATGTTTTCTTTGACGTGGAGCAAAGAAAGTGTATGGATAAATCTATGAAGTTGATTGAATAAACGTGATAATTTGAGATTTATAAGGGCATGTTGATATGTTTTGGAATGGTGATAGTTGCTAAAGTTGCATGTACACGACCTGTTTTTTACATCTGACTTGTCAAATTTCCCACTGCAAAATACATACATGTCGTGTGTTACCTTTAAAACATTGCATCTGTAAAAGTCAGACGCAAAGTCATCTGACAAAATTTCAATTAGAGCGTGCTCTATTTTCTTCTGACAAACCATCTGACATCAGATGTGTCAGAAATCTATGCCGGGAAGAAACCCGCAGCGCCGGTGCATTGTTGACGGAATCATTAGCCGGCTTAAGTTAATATTTTACAATACCGATAAATGTATAATAATTTCACCATTAAATAGAAATTATGTACATATATAAATAAAAACGCATCATTTTAATATCCTACATTGGTATATTCGAATTTAAAGAAAAAAAATGTTTAGATGGCTGAACTTTTTTACGGCGCAAATAAAAATTTTTGTGACGGTAGCACGCTAGTTTGAAACCAAGAACTACTTTGGTTTATTCCATAACTACAGAGAAAAAACATAGACAATGGCAGAAGGAAATTACATGTACGTTTGTGACCAAATGTTATTAACCTTCTGTAAAACAGCAATTTTGACAGACATTCACAATTACATACGACTTGAAAAGTTGACAAGTCAGATGTAAAAAACATGTCGTCTACGGGCACCTTAAACAGAGAAGACTCTCCCAAAAGCCCCGAACTGCAGATGCAACATAATATGGAATGAAAGGATATTATGGTTTTTAAATGTGGCAGTATTTATATTTTATTAGCAATATAACACAAAAACAGTTCTACTGTTATGATAAAGAAAAATTTATAAACACTTTTTGTCAATAATTTGTCTTAAATTCTTACAGCCATATTCATAACAAAAATTTGGCATGAAGTTAGCACAAAGTTTATTTATAATACAATTACCAAACTCTGGCTAACGATTTGCTAAACTCTTGTCAACAAGCTGCCAAAGTTTGTCAATTTGTGATAAACAGCTATTTTGTGTTGAATAATTTTGTTTGTTTTTTTAGAGACCTTTTTTAAATATATTTTAATTTAAAAACATTTCAAATTTTTATATAAAGAGGGAAAATGAAAAAAATGAAATGAAATGACAAAACCAGCGATGATTAATGCAAAACGTGTTGGATTTTTTAATATTATAATGTGGCATCATTAATATTCAGAGTTGATTTATTAAAAGTTAGCAGACGGATAAAATCTGTTATTAATAAACTCTATGCTAAGCTGCTAAGCTTAATCGGCATTCTAGTTAGGAGCTCGTTGTACGTAGTGTACAAACTGTGGCTAACTTTTTGTTATGAATACGGGCTGTTAGTAAATTTCTTTAAATGTTTGTTATCTTCCAATGAAAGGAATATTAGCAAATCTTTGATATATTAGGTCTGTCTGCGTACACATATTTTGCATAATATTGTACAAAATGTCGCAAAATCTTGCAAAATGTTGTCTGCGTACTCTAAATCTCTTACAGCGAGAGAGCCAAATAGAGAATTTTTTGACAGTTGGAAGTTAGAGAACTTGCAAAATGTTACTGGAGAAATTTCCTCTGGTAAGATTTTGCAACTAGTTTTAACAGCTGTTTTTATATACTGTTTGAATGAAAGAGTTTACGTGTGCCAAGATAGCGTCGAATTTGGGAATTTAAAAACCGGGAAACCAAAATACCCAAATAATGGGGATTTACAGTATATGAACAAAAAGTTAGCGTCGAATTTAGGAATTTAAAAAGGGGAAGTAAAAATATATTTATATTTTTAATAAAAAATACAAAAAATATTTACCACAGGCTTTTGCACGGTATAAACTGTATATTTTCTGAAAGTAAATAGTTTTCTGGACAAAATGAGCTATGCGTGCAAAAAATATATAGTTTATACCCTGCAAAAGCCTGTAATAAATATTTTTTGTATTTTTATTAAAAATATAAATATATTTGGGCTTAAATCTAGTTTACCGACGCAGCTCCAAATAAAAAAAAAAGTACCTAGGGTGATAGAAAATGGAAAAATAAGAAGAAAAAATTAAATAAGAAAGTTGGCGCAAACGCTTAGTTTTCGAGTTATGGGCGTTTTAAGTTTTTATATAAATATGTGATTTTGCAGTACATTTCCAAATTTATATGGCTAATATTGGTATCATTGCAAAGCGTTTCACTACACCATTTTTCATTGAAATTGAGAAAATTCCAAATGAAAATGAGAATTTCAATTTGAAATTGAGAAAATTCCAATTGAAATTGAGAATATCAATTTGAAATTGAGAAAATTCCAATTGAAATTGAGAATATCAATTTGAAATTGAGAAAATTCCAATTGAAATTGAGAATATCAATTTGAACTTCAGAAAATTCCAATTGAAATTGAGAATATCAATTTGAAATTGAGAAAATTCCAATTGAAATTGAGAATATCAACTTGAAATTGAGAAATTTTAATTTGAAATTGAGAAAAACCCAAATGAAATTGAGAAATTTTAATTTTAAATTGATAAAAGTGAATTATATGATTTTTATTATATTCATGCAACAAACATCAGGATGAAGAAATGAAAATAAATACAAATCGCAGTATTATTGACCACATCTTCCAGATCCAAAGCTGATTGATAAAACGTTGTAGTATGTTGTATGGCTCTACTGCAATCTCCAGTAGACAGTAAGACATGTATACTTAGAAGCCTTAATCACCTCTTCTAAAAAGGCAAGCCTTTGCTCTCCTACATTGGGGGGAATTACGTTCGGTACATTCATATTTGTTTTCGCCATACTTTTTATTTTTGACCAAATAATTTCAATGGGGTTAAGCATCGGTCAATAGGGGCTCAAACGCAGGAGTGTAGCTGGAGAGTATTGTGAAAACAAAGATGAATGTACCAAACGTTATTCCCAGAATTTAGTAGAAGAGCAGAGACTTGACTTTTTAGAAGAGGTGATGCTTCTAAGACATGTACAACTACAGGATATTGCAGTAGAGCCATACAACATACTACAACGTTTTACCAATCTGCTCTGGATCTGAAAGATGTGCCTGTTGGTCAATAATACTGCGATTTGTTTTTATTTTAATTTTTTCCATCATAATGTTTGTTATGTACGTTCGTTGTATGAATATTAAAAGAAATATATAATTTAATTTTATAAATTAAAATTTCTCAATTTCATTTGGAATTTTCTCAATTTCAAATTAAATTTTCCCAATTTCATTTGGAATTTTCTCAATTTCAAATTGATATTCTCAATTTCAATTGGAATTTTCTCAATTTCAAATTGATATTCTCAATTTCAATTGGAATTTTCTCAATTTCAAATTGAAATTCTCATTTTCATTTGGAATTTTCTCAATTTCATCTGGAATTTTCTCATTTTCAATGAAAAATGGTGTAGATCTTTCTGGACATACAGAATTTATTTTAATATTTCTAGTTTATTAAGAATTGGGACGAGTTTGCAAAATACAAAAGTTTTTTAGTAAGCATAAAAACAAATTTATTAATTTTTTCTAATTCTTTAATTTATGTATATACTACATACTAATTTATTTAAGAATTTTAATTAAAATACAAGTAAAACCTTCTTTATGTTTATGTTATACTAATGAGGAGAGAATCCTTGCCCATGGGCAAAGGCCGTCTATGCAGAGAATCTTTAGTTAGCGAAGCCGGTATTAGTTATACCATAGGGGAGAAAATATTTGCGCCCGGCCGAAGGCCGGCTATGCTAGGAAGCTTTAGTAAGCGAAACCGGTGTTTATTATACCATAGAGAAGAACATCCTTGCGTCCTGCCAAAGGCTGGCTATGCAAAGAATTTTTTTTTGCAATGCTAATGTTTGTTATTTTATAAAATTTGTATTACACTTTTATTTAAATAAACTACATTCTTTCCTAGTGCACTTCCGTAACATTTCGACGTAAGATGAAAAAAACTGTAATGTGATCTAAAGAGTTTAATATTTTGAAATAAATTATGTATATCCAGAAAAATCTGTTCAAGAGCTTTAAAATGATACCAATATTGGCCATATACGTTTAGAATTGTAGTGGATAATCACATATTTATATGAAAACTTTAAACGTCCATAACTCGAAAACTAAGCGTTTGCGCCAACTTATTTATTTTATTTTTTCTTCTTATTTTTCCATTTTCCATCACCCTGGGTACTTTTTTTTTTTATTTGGAGCTGCGTTGGTAAACTAGATTTGTTCCTATATTTGTACTTCCCTATTTTAAATTCCTAAATTCGACGCTAACTTTTTGTTTATACTGAAAATACCCATTATTTGGGTATTTTGGTTTCCCGGTTTTTTAATTCCCAAATTGGACGCAATTTCTTCAAAGCTATCTTGGCTCACGTTTGTTATTTCAATTGTTTACACACCGATCAGCTGTTTTCTTGCAAGATTTCACTGGATACTGTCTGCGTACTTTTTGAGATATTCTCAGCCGAAAGAGTAAAATTTGTCTTACTTTCCCAAAAAAATTTACTGAGTATTTGCTACTGGAAAAGTACCCAGACAGACCTATTGTTTCTTTTAATTGGAAATAGTTACCGATGTTAATACATTTATTTTTCGCCCAAACACGTTTTGCGGTATTTTTAAAAAATTTTTGGAAGATGATTTTATTATTGTTACGTTTTGAAATCGTATTTCTCTTGTTGAACTTTTCAATTTGATTCGAAAATCGTTAACAACCTACGTTGCTAATTTTGCGAATGGCAAATTTTCTTTTATGAAAAATTATGCTATAAACTTGTAAAAGATTCGTCTATAATCCGTCATGTTCCTAAACAGTAAATATTATTGTAATTTATGTTGTAGGGTATCAAAGATTGTGTACATTCGTAAAAAGCATTTTGATTTACACTGCAGCCACACGATCAAGTTTTTCTTGATAGTTTTTTTTCATATACAGCTTGTCAAAATTTCTAAAAATTTAAAGCTTTCTTTAAATTTATACAGACAAACGAAAAATTTTCTCACCAAACTTGTAATCAGCTGTTTTCTTGAACGTAAATTTATACACTCACTTGAAAGAGAATTTTAAAGGCAAATTCGCTTCAATTTTTAAAAGTATGAGTGTATTGGTAAAAAAGTGTGAGTGTGTTAAAACTTGATGGACAAAACTTGATCGTGTAACCCTCAAGTTATTTATTTTAGAATTCCTTAAAGATGAGGCGGTTAATATTTCACATCTGGCAGCCTAATGAAACAATTTACACTAGTTTACAAAATAAAATTTTTACTTTTGCTGTAAAAATTATAATTAATAAAATGTTTTTACTTTATTAAATTTTTTATAAAAAGCCACTCTTGGCCATTTAAAAATATATATTACAAAGCAGGAGGCAAATTATGGCAGACGTGATCGAATACTTTTGCGATTCGAAAGCAATTTTATTTCGAATTCTTTGAGTCGAATGGAATTTATTTTTTCATTGTTGAGAAAACTCAAGTTAATGCTTTACAACAATTAAAAAATAATTTCGTTTCGTTCAGTATTAACTAGGGAGATCGATTATTCGACTTTTTTCAATAACCGGTTTTCGAATATTACGAATAGTTGCTATTTTAAAAAACCCGGTTTTCGGTTAAGCAATTTTTAAATAACCGGTTTTAATTCGAATATTTAAAAACACAAAAATCAAATAAGTTTTTAAAATAAAACCTTAATTTGAATAAAAACAAAACAATCTGCAAAGGTAAGAAACCTAAAAAATACATAGATATGACTTAGATCAGTCCTAACAAATATTTTACGATAAATTCCAAGAAAAGTGGCTAAATTTTTGACAATTTTTTATTGATTTATTAGACATAATTTGTAAGAAGATATTTGTATAATGTAATTAAGAACCTGTTGAATGATAATTGATCTAGACATACGTTTTGCAAAAGCAAATAAATTATAAGAATTTTATAAAGTTATTATTTGATATATTCTCTCAAATTTATTTTGAATGAGTTTTAATTTGTTGGTGGTTAAGCTATCTATATAAATCAACCATATTTTTCAAAAGTTGCAAACAAAACCTCTTGGCCAGGATTATCTATTTCAAATTATTTTGTTTCAGCATTATAGAAACGAATAGTGAACTGAACATTCTTTTTGTGTTAAATATTTGTCAATTCGTCGACTACAGCTTAAAACATTTCATGACATTGTTTGATTTCTTCAATTTTGTTTTTTAGTTCGTGGTGTTTTAATAAATAAAACTGGTAGAAATGTTCCCCATATCGTTGATTCCGCCGTAATGTTGTAGCTTTCAGCATGAAGAGATGCTGCCTTAACGGGCATTTCGTCCTCGGCAACACAACGGGCTCATATTTCACCCAATGATTCATTTTTTGCAGTGTATTTTAGTAAAATATTATTTGTAGTCTCCTTAGAACTACTTCGAACGAAGTTAAGTTTCATTTGGATCACATTAATGTCAAGCATGTGGACTAATTAAAGGTGATAAATAAGTCGTGACGGGGAAAAACATTTGCAACTTATCATTTAAGGGCACTGCAAGCAACTAACTTTGCCGTTTTAATCGCGTTCGAAAAATATTTATATAAAAATATATTTAATATTTAGAATACTCTTGCACATATTACTATTTACTTTTTAACTGCACATGTTTTTGTAGTATTTTTAATAGTTTTTTGTTTTTTTTTCTACAAGAACACACGCTTTTATAAACGATTTGTATTTACAGTGTTCATAATGTTTTTTGACCTTTGTTACGTTTTGTTTTGATATTCTTCATAAAAAGTTTAAGTTTGGCCAATATTCAATTAGAAAATACTTATATTACGGGTACATCTACAACAAGAGTAAGGAAAATGTATATAAATTACACATTACTAAAATAACCGGTTTATTACACCAAAATAACCGGTTTATTCGATATTCGAAAAATGGGCATTTTAAAATAACCGACTTGGGCAAAGCTAAAATAACCGGTTAAAACCGGTCGAATAATAACCGTTCGATCTCCCTAGTATTAACTGAAAGAATTAGAAATAAAATTGCTTTTAAATCGCAATTTCAATTTTTCATTCCCCTTAGACCTGCTCCTGAATTTGATTGATTGCAACATCATTTTGACTTCATTCATTTAAAGTGCATTGTTCTACTTCATTTGATTGAATTCAAAATCAATTCAATTCAAACGAATTGGAAATGAATTGCAATTCACTTTAACAAATTCATTTGAATTGGAAACGAATTGCAATTCATATTACAGATTCACTTGAATTGAAAACGAATTGCAACGCATTCCACAAATTCGTTTGAATTGGAAACGAATTGAAATTTATTTCTGCCTAAATCGTTTGAATTAATTCAAATTTGATTCAATTCTTTTATGTTGTGAAAAGAATCACATAGAATATTACACTTTAAACAGCAACAAAATTTGAAAATTTGTTTTAGTTTAAAATGTTATATTGTATGGGAACGTTAACGTTCGAAATCGTTGAACAGACAGTTAATGCAAAATTTAGCCAATTCGTACCGAATTAAAATCAAAAAAGAATGATTCATTTACAGCTTTGATTGAGGAAGGAAAGGGAAAAAATTAAGCTTATAAGGACTATCGATTGCAGCAATATCCAAGAAGATCACCAGAAGTCGAAAAGACTTATTTAAAGAAAAGCTTCTAATTCACACGACGCAATTGTTAAAATAAAGCAGAAAAAAACAAGAGTTAGTCCGAGATTAACAACCATCCGGCGAGTTTTTTGGGAGCTGATCATAAAAAGAAAATAAGTAAAAAAAAAACACCTCCTTACGCAGCCGCCAGGAGGCATTAGCTTAGCCATCACACATAAAGTATACAACTGAGTAAACATTGTAGAATATTTATGGGGATGGTTGCCTCGAGACTACTATGGTGATCCTGAACTTAATGGAGCCATCAACCTAGCCTGGAGCTCAAATCAACTAGATTACATAGCCGCGTTATACGAATCTATTCCAAACAGGATCTGTGAAGTTTTAACTAACAAGGGGGGTAACACCCACTACTAACATTTTGAATAAAACAAAACGGAATAGTTTTAGTCATAACATTCTTATCTAATTAGTTTTAAAGAGGGGTGTTCTATTCATATTGTACAAGCTTTATAGTTCAATTTATCAGTTTGTTAATTTAAAAAATTAAATTAAATCTATTGTAACAGTAATGGATTTTTTCATTGCATTGTATTTAGTGTTTTTCATACGAGATTTCCCGGGACAAAAATCCAGGGATCCCATTTAGCGGGAAAAAATCCCGGGGAATTTGTGCGGGAATTCCGGGGATTTTTTTTATTTAATATATGTCAAAATGGTATACCGTTCTGGTGGTTCTGAGGAATCTTTCATAAATTCTATTATTTTCACTTAAAATTATGAAATTTAAAACGTTTTTATATTATTGCATTTTAAAGCACACAATTTAAAATTAATATGGTTTTGAATGGGCGTGGCAATGCCTACTGTTCTAATCATATTATTGCATTTTTATCGGAAGTTAATGTTTGTTGGAAGTTTCATAAGATTCGTTTAAGTAGAAGGCAATGCATGAAAAGAAAGAATTCCTTTGAACGGGCGTGGCACTACCCACTTTTCTATTCACAATATAGCATTTTAAGCAGATCTTAATATGTTTACCAAGTTTCATAGGATTTGGTTAGGTAGAAATAGTTGATAAATAATAATTTCTTTGATAGAGCATGGCACTGCCCATTTTTCTAATCATAATATTACATGTATAGCTAAGCTCAATGTGTGTACAAAGTGTCGTAAAATTCGTTAATGTAAAAGTAGTTTAACAAGAATATTTACTTTGAATGGGCGTAGTTCTGTTTACTTTTCTAGACATTATATTAAGCTGTCACAGGTAGCGAATATTTCTACAAAGTTTCATAAGAATCGGTAAAGATCTGCGTCCCAAAATAGTTGTGACCAAAGAAAGTGATCGTCTGAACCAAAGAGCTATGCAAATATTGTTTATTTTAAAAATGAAATTAAATACATTCACATGTACGTCAAATTTATTTAGACAATACATATTACCCGCCTTTTTAATAGGGTAACATTTTTTTCTTGACTTTTTTTTTGAAAATTATTAATCTGATAAGAAAAATTTTATATTTCAACACTTGATTGCCAGTAGCCAAAAAAAGATTTTCCTCCAACAAATATTGTGTAATCCAGTGTTATCAATTAGGAACCGGTTTTGTTTACAAGCTTATCAAGAAAATTGCAAAAACGAGCAAAAAATTTCAAACTGCGATCACTTTAACAAAGTGTATACAGGCACAAATAAGTACATATGTACCAAAATTAAATTCACTACAGGTGGTGGGTGGCAATACTACAACAATCCAAAAACAACAGAAACAACAGATTTTTTTTAGATTGCATTGTTAATGTTTGCAGTTCGAAATGCCAACTATTTTTAACAAAACAGTAACAAAAAATTCTAAAACCAAAATAAATTGGTGCGAACTGTCAAAGACTACCACTACCTTGTACTGAATTCGCTTTGATATGTATTAAATAATATATTAAAAGTGTATGTACATACATATGACATACATTAGTAAGTCTAATTAAGACTATTCAACTGGTTGGTATTAAAAATCTAAGCAAAGCGATTAAAAATTTAGTTACCGTCGGTGATTAAAATAGAAGAAAAAAACCACCTAAATTAAAAACAAAAAAAAGGTATTAAATCCAATAAAAGTTATAAAAAAGAACCCCCCCTTTGAAAATGTCTACACAACCCTGGTGTGGTAGAGATTTCAAACCCCGTGTTTTTACCGCATACAAACCCACTTTGTGTTACAATAAGCCAGCCGCCGCCCAAGTTTCGAAATCAGAATACGATGATTTGCGTTATCAAGCTATAACAGGTGATTTGATTGAAACGGTCATAGTACCCAAACATGAGGCTAAAACATGGACCATGCAGAAGGGCGATTTGTGTCGTGTTACTGTGTGTGAGGGTTCACAAGTTGGCGATTTAAATTTTTGGAATTTAAACAATACTAAGGAACGTTTTTATTCGGGAAAGACCAGACAATTGCATAGCACGCACCTGAAAGTGTACGATCGTTTGTGGAGTTCTCTTCCTTATTTGAGACCAATGGCCACATTTGTTTATGATTCTTTGGCCAAGTATGGCATAGATGGGGATGGAGGTTCTTTACATGATGTTGTGGGTACCAGATGTGATGATTATACGTATAAATTAATAACGGGGAAAGATCGAGTGGGCAGTTGTCATAGTTCTTTAGTGAAGGCGATTACGGAGGAACGGGGCATGAAGGAGGAGGATGTTCATGATGTGTGGAACATATTCATGTGTACTGGATTTACAAGGGTAAGTAAAAAGAAATTAATGAAGAAATAAGTAAATATCGATACATTTTTTATAAAAAGAATATTGAAACAATGTTAAAATTTCAAATATTAAAAATTTCAACCCAAAAAAATATATTAAATATTTTTTATAAATGCAAAATATCTAATAAAAAAAAGTTATTAAAAAACAAAAAAACTTTTCAAAGAAAACTTCAGTAAATTTTTTAAGAAACATTAAAAATATCAATAAATTTTCTAAACATTTTAAAAAAATTGGTCAAATTGAAAAAATCAAACAATAAATTTCAAAAATGAAAGAACATTAAGCCTCGTACACAATAGGCAGCAACATTTTCACTGGTGTTTAAAATAGAGCAACAATTTTCTTCGTAACCACACACATTTTCAGTTATGAAACCGTTTGCAAATTATGCCCACAACAATTTTAAGAATTTATTATTTTTTAAAACATTTTGTTGAAATTTTTATTCAGAACTAAATAAAATTATTATAAACGTCATATACATTTTCATACAAATTGTTGCTGAAAGAAGTTGACTCAACTTTAAAAAAAAACTTTAGTTACATTTTTGTTCCAAAAATGAAAGGAAAATATATGAAATACTTTGGGAAGAAATAAGATAGAAGAAAAAACTAAATTGTTGCTAGCATTGTGTACGAGGCTTTAAAATTTGTCAAAAGCAAATCAAAAATTTTTTCAAAAAAAAATATAAAATTGTTACGTTACTGACTGCCTGAAGCGCCTGAAGCTAAAAACTTAAAATTTGGGCCAGGGGTTGGTCTAGCCTTAAATCTACCCACTTAAACGGGATTTTTGGAAATTCGAATGTTTAGGGGATAAAAAGGTTAAAAACGGGTAAATTCGGTAACCTTATATCTACAAAACTAAAAGAAATATACAAAAATGTAATACCTATCATTATTCTTTTACGGAGTAAACGGGTAAAACCTTTATTTTCGTACTTTTTTGTCACCCCATCTATCTTTTAAACCCATAAACATAGAAATAAGGGTTGTATCACATTTGAAATTTTTCTAAAAAATACAAATAAGAATTTGGTACATTTTCGAAATTCGAATGTGCAAGAGATGAAAATCGTACCTATTACAAAGTAGCGGGGGTTAATGCTAGCATTTAAACAAGTTAAAGCATAGAAACATAAAATTTGGCGTAAAAATATGTCCACGAAAGAAAAGGAGACGCTAACGAAGTAGCGGGTTAAATGCTAGTGTAAATTAATAATATCGAAAAAATGTCGATAAATTTTTTTGAAGATTATTTTTAATATTTCTTAATTTCCCAAAAAAAAATGTTAAATGCCGAAGAAATTTTCCAGGAATGTGGAAAGTACCGATAAACTTCCGAATAATGTTGAAAATGTCGAAAAATTTTCTGCATAAAATTGAACATACGAAAAGTTTTCTATGAAAAGTTTTTTTTTTTGAAAATGTGAAAAGTTTTCAACTCAAATTCAAAAATATGTATTTACAAATATTATGTAGAAAATTTAAAAAATTAAAAAGTTTTTGTAAAATATTTTGAAAATACCAAAAAAAAAATATTTTTCTTTCTATCCAGGACACCCAACAATACTTCTGCAAGCCCAGTCCCTCTCAAAAAGGTGACTACATTGAATTTATAGCCGACATGAATTTATTAGTAGCCTTAAGTGCCTGTCCCCAGGGGGATGTTTCGATACCTGTTGGTATGGAAGTACCAGATGAAAAGTGCCATCCTTTAAAAGTGGAAATTTTTCGCAAAAAATAAAAAATTAAAATTAGATTTAAAAAAAAATCTTTTTTCGACCGTGACAGGACTCGAACCTGCAATCTTCGGATTCGAAGTCCGACGCCTTATCCATTAGGCCACACGGTCCCTGTGCTTGTGTTTTACTTGCTATTAATATAAATCAATAAATAAGGTCCTTTACGAAGGATTCATGTATTAAATTTGTATGAATTATTTTTAATAGGGGTAGTTTCTTATTTTTAGACTTTGTTTTACTGGTATGCGTGTAAGGTGAAGGGTAGATGTATTTAAAGTAGCGTTAGTTTAATTTAAATAAATAAAGTATACTTTAGGGCGAGTAAAAAGAATTTGTTTTTTGCTACACTTTTGAGCAACTAAGGAAATATTTTTTTTACACCTGAGATATAAGCGAGTTGTAAGTAGTTTATTGTTTTCCCGTAAAAATTATAAATAATCAGTTTTCTGAATAAACGAGCTTAAAAGAAACAGGTCTTGTTAATATTTATATGTGTTTGTCTGGCATTTTTAGCTATATTGACTTTTTAAATTTTAAAATAATAAAAAAAACCCAATAAATTTTATTTAAAATAATTTTTGGCATATGGGTAATGAAAATATAACCCTACGCCTAGTCGCGCAATTTGAATTTGTTAACATAAGCAATAACGACAGCAGAATGACGTCACAAAAATGTTCTCTTTTTAATATTATTTCAGAATAGAGTAAACGTATGTCTAAACACTAAATATGAATTTGTATGTAAATAAATACTTACATTTTCTATGGCAAAAAATTAATTTTTAAATTATTTTTTTATTATAAATTTTGTAATAATTTTATAATAATAAATTTTTTTTTTAACTGATAATTGATTTTGACAGCTTGTGCTAAAAGATAATTGCTCAGACTTGGTTCACACTCTTCAAGTTTTAGCCGTCAAGTCTTGAGTTTTTGGGAGAGAGAGGAAAAGAAATGGTATTCTCTCTTACCTTCTTCCCCTAAAATCTCAACACTTGAAAGCTAAAGAAAAAAAAGCGTCATTTAAAAAAACGCAGAAAGTTTAGCCTCTTTTTATTTTAAAAGTTTATTTAATTAATTTGGCATAATATTTTTATATTAAAAATACGGTATAATCGCGAAAAAGTTAATCTCACCAAATTTTACCGCCCCTGTACCGCTCTAAAAAGTTAAAGACCGAACCATAATGTGCTTAAGTTGGCTTAAGCAACTGTTCGAATACATGTAAATCATATGAGTAAAACCATATTGAACCATATTTTTGTTAAGTTTTATGAAACTGTCATTTGCTTTAGCAAAGTGCGAAACTGATCGCACATTTCGTACGTAATCAAATGTAATTTTTTTTTTCTTTTAAATACATTTGAGAGATTTTTGACAGTAGGTTAAGCAAGCTTTTGCATATTATGGTTGGGCCTTAACTCGAACTGCCTGTTTTAAAAACACGAGCGCAAAGTCAGAATTTATTATAATTTATAAATTTTTTTTTAGTAAAATCAATAAAATTATTCGTCCAAACTTATAAAATATGCTTTAAAAGCTAAAAACATTTTCCAAAAATTATAATAAAATCCCAACTGCTAAATGAAAATCTTGCATCTAAATAGAAATTTTTAATGCTAAATTTAGCTGCAAAGATGTCAAAATGGCGACACTGTTCATGATTACGGTGCGAAGCACGAATAGAGAGCGAAGCACGTACCGTGGAAACAAAGCATAAAACTTGAAGAGTCAAGATGAAGTCTACATACATACATCTTGATATCTTATGTTAATAATGCACTTATTTTTCAATGATCGTAGTTAATTATATTAATTTAGAATCGTCACAAAAAAAAATTTCGTGATTTATGTGAAGTTTCGAAAGCTCGAGTCCTTTTTTCATATTCTCTTCGCTAATAAACGGCTTTTTTTAAATGCCGCTGTGATATAAAAACATTTCGCTCAGTTTCGTAATGAATACTAATAATTTTAAATTTTTTAAGATTTTTCGCACTAGTTTTAGATTTATTTGTTAACATTCTGGCCGTAAGAGTATAATATATCGATGGATGGGATTGGAGAAGTAAGCCTGGCACCTACCACCCAAAGACATTTTTGATTTTTGTATATTTGGAGAACGGCAAAGGCCAAAGTTTCTAAATAAGTTGTAAATTCAGTTGTTCACAAAATCAGTCAAAAAAGTGGATATTATTGGATAAATAGACAATACAGGTTTCCGTATATCAAAAGAACGGTAACAGCTACAGTTTAGAAATTTGGTGCAAATTGCTTGGATATCAATGCACCGTCTGTCAAAAAGTGGAAACAAAACAAAATTCTTTACATCTTGAGAACGACAATAGATAAGGTTTTCAAATTTGGTACAAATAGCTTAGTTATAAATGCACATCTGTACAAAAGTGGACTCAATTGAGTAGGAGGGTGTGGTACCTTCTATACGAGGACAATATAGATTTCTATATATGTAGAGTACTGTTACAGTAAGAGTATTCCATTTTTTTTTTTTTTTTTTTTTTTTTACTAATAGCTTAAAGGCCATGTCAGATAAAACTTTTGCTTCGCGTTGCGTTACCGATTCGCTTTGACATCTAAGATAAAATATACATACTTATACGAAACATGTCACAAAAAGTACTTTCAAAGCGGAGCGAAGCAAAAAGTTAGCCAACTCTCATCTTTTTGCTCGCTTTGACAATTGGCTAGTATAATTTTCATTTTTTTTAATTTTTTTTGCCAAATTCAATTCCAAAAAACCGTCCAATTAAATTTTTAACTTTAATTTTTGTAACAAATAATTAAATGTACAAATTACCAACCGCTTTTATAAGTAAACAAACAATGCATGAGTGTTGTCAAAGTTTTCATTGTGGCATACACCTTTTGCTTTGCGTTTTTCTGCCGAAGGTAGAAACGTCACGCACAGCGACAAAGTTGTATCTGACACGGCCTTAAGGCCACGCATTGATTGGTTACCTTAAAAAGCGGTTGGTTAATTATACATTGAATTATTTGTTATGAATATAAAAGTTAAACATTTTATTAGAAGATCTATTGGAATTAAATTTTGTAAAAAAATAATAAAATAAAAGAAAACTATACTAGCTGATTACGAAAGCGCGCAAAAACATGAGAGTTGCCTAACTTTTCGCTTCGCTCTGCGTTAAAAATACTTTATGTGACATGTTTCGTATTAGTATGTGTATTTCATCTTAGATGTCAATGCGAATCTGTAAAGGGCATAATAAACCACGCAAATTGCTTGGCAAACATGCACTTTGTTTTTGCTTCTGTTTGGCAAGAAACAACACAATCTTATTTCGTACAAACACTAATTTTTTATTTTTGTTTTGTTTTCAATGAATGCAGACGACGAATATGCTGCGGCAATTTTGCTCGCTATTTGTTTAAAACGGAGAAGAAATTTAAAAGAAAAAAAAAATAACTTGGAGTAAAAAGTGCTCTAAGCAACGAGCTGTTTTGGGGCAAACAATGCTGCTAGAAAATTAGAATTTACGGCTGAAATTGATTTTATTGCTACTTCTTCTACGTTTTTACTCTAACTTTTAGCACTAAACACCACAAAAAGTTTGCCAAATAACCAACATGTCTGCCAAATATTAAAAATTTTTAATATTTCTGCAAACACTGCTTCAAATGTTTGTCCAAACAGCAAACACCCCAATTAACAACACAAAATATTTGTACAAACGTAAAATTTTGACATGTTTGCCAAGCTATTTGTGTGGTTTATTATGCCCTTAACTCAACGCGATGCAAAACTTTTATCTGACATGACCTTTAGATATTAATGCACATCTGTCAAAAAGTATGTTCAGTTGCAAGAGTAGGCATGTCACCTCCTATAGAGAGACACAAGATCTGTTTCAAAAATATTTTACAAATTTTATGTCAATGGGGGTAACGAAGCGCAACGGGTTAAGTTAGTATATTATACCCTACAAGAAGACTACCGATCATTTTACTAGTTAGATTACCGGTAGTGCCGACGGATATGTTGGTTAAAGTTTCTATTAGTTTATTAAGAGCAAAATGAAAAAAGTGACCGAAACTCTTGTGGACATGTGATTTTGCCTCTCTCTAACTAATAAATTACACTCGACTACGAAACATATAGTTGTACTGCTTATTCTGCTGCTTTTTATTAGCTAATGATAACCTAAGTAATGGTTAACGCTAACTAGTTAGTCATAACATAGCGTAAATATTGGTTAGTACTAACCTTTATAATATAATAAATTTTTTTCATTATTTTAATTTCAAAATAAAATTTTTATTAAAAAAATTCTAATCAAGCAGGCTTCATAAAAGTATATAATAGGCTTGTTTGAGGAACCACGTAGCGTTATTTCTGTGTCTGCTCTTTAACGTTCCTTTCTTGCAGGGGTCTGGAACTCGTTTTAGGATCTTATTATAGGTATTAAAAAATTGGCATTATTAAGGAAGTGTTAGTTGTTCGACTCTAACTTATATGTTAGAGTGGAACAATGAATTTAAAATTGTTGCACGTGTGTTAGTAAAGAAATTTTTTTTAGTTTTGGTTATGCATTTCATGTAGGGAATTTTTTCCAGTTTTCCATAAATTCCTATTTAACGCCAAATAAAACAGTCTAGCAGCTCTCTGTTTAGCACAACAACCTAGTCTGGCCACTCTCTTCAATAATATATGTCATATTGCGTTTATTTTCTTTTCAACAATCGTTTAGTCAAGACATCGACCATTTTAAACAAACTAATACCCTTTTGACAGTTCTTTTTCGGCTGGTCCATATTTACTGGGGCAAAAAACAACACGCAACACAATTTGACAACGTCAACGTTAATTTCTCTTTTCATTTTCTAATCATACACTTTTTTTGCTGCTGGTGAATTCTTTTTTTTTTGTGTTATTACCACCGAAACGAAAACTATTTTAATTTTTTCATTCTTTAACGAAAATAAAACGACAAAAATATTTATTTTGAATAAAAAAAATATAGAAAATATTAAGAGCAATGTTGAATTAACATATTTGAAAAAGTTTTCAATAAAAGAAAGTTGAAAGTTTATTAAAAAAATAAAAAAGGAGTGTGTGTAAAGAAAAAATATAAAAATGGCATCTCGTGGAGGTCCCATGGTATCAGGGACAGATGGCAATGATTTCGAGTATAGACAACGGGTAGCTGCACCTCATCAAATTAGGTTAATATACATTTTGCTTATTATTAAAAATATCTGAGTTGCCTTAATGATTTTGAAAACAAAATTTTATAAAACAATTTTTGAATATAATGGTCATAATAATTAATATTTTGCTATATTTTCATTATTTTTTCTTTTTTGTGTTTTGCATAATTGTCTTGTCTGGTATTAGGACAAAATTTAATTTTCATTCATCACACACATTTTCCATTAAAAAACAAAAAACAAGAATTTTTTAAAGAGTGATGCAAATGGGGTACATATTTATTTTTCTATTTTTTAAGTGTTTTTTGTATTTAGGGCTTTTTGTTTTTCTTTTGTTAATTTTCCTTAATTTTTTTTATTTCTAATACATATATTATATCAAAACTACTGCTACTAAAACCATATGTCCGTCCAATTTTGTGTCTGTTTTAAAATTTATGTTGCTACCTTTTGATCACTTGCCAATTTTTGTTTACATTTGTTAGTGGTTTTGCCTTTAACTTGCATTTGTTTTTGCCTACTTGTTTCACCCCCACTCTTTAGTGTTTACACATTGTTATTGTTTGCGTTTTATTATTACTTAACATTACAACATTACCGGAAAAAGGGAAGAAGGGGGCTAAAATTGTTTTGAAATTTTGGTGCCTTTTATTGCTTGAAGGAGCGTTGTTTTTACTTTGTTTTATTTTTCTTTTATTAATTTTTGGCAACAATTTTGCATATCGACCTGATGTTGTGTTTTAAATTAATGTTTTACTTGTTTTTAGAGTTTAAAAATCATGTCATTAAAAAAAAAACAAATGGATTTTGATCAAAATTTATGAATGTAAAACTTTAAATTAGTACATACCTACATAGTTAAAAAAATAGTTAAAAAAAGTTAGGAGGATTGTTGCAAAAGTTCATGAAAAGCAAAATATTTTAATAAAAGGTGTGTTCACGAGAGAGTAAATTAAAAATTTACAAAATTATTTTCCCAATTAATCAAAATAAAAAAGGTAACGCCTTTCCAGAAAAACTATCAAGTTAGGCACATTGACAGTTAATTTAATTATTTAAATTGTTTTAATCACTTGGCTGTTGTTCCTAAATTTAAGAAAAATAAATAATTATTAGTAAATTTTTTTTATAAAATTTACCTTGAACTTGGAAAATTTATTAAGAGGAACTAAGAAAATAGGTATATAGGTATTTTAATTTTATGTCATTAAATAAATATTAATTGATTATGTTTATTATTATTGAAAACATTAAACAGCTGTTTCAATACTCCTTGCAAGCATGGTTCTGAAATTTATTGACATTTTTCGCTAAATTCAATGTCAAAAACGTCAAAATCGTCAAAGCATTCTTTATGGTTTATAACAATAAAACACACATTTTTAAAATTGTTAAAAGTGCTATCTATATTCGGAGGTGGCATGTCATAACGTCCAGTGTCATAGTGTCCATGGACGTTATGACTCTCCAAAAAGTGTCATAGTGTCCATGGACATTATGACACTTTTGAAAGTGTCATAACGTCCATGGACACTATGACACTTTGCAAATGGACATTATGACACTTTCAAAAGTGTCATTAGGTCCATAATTACTAAAGAAGTTAAATACAAAAAAATTATCTGCATACACGCAGAGAAAAACATGTTTCATTATGGTCCCAACCAACAAAACTATTTTTAAAGAAACTAATTTAACCATAATATGGTTGTCGGTGACAATGATTTGGTTAAATGAAACATAATATGGTAAAAAAAAATTTTTAAATGGTTTTGCTGCCTTTTCTCTGGGTGTTTATATTAAATATATAACGAAAACACTTTTGGGCGCAAGGATTTTCTCCTCTATGGTATAACAAACACCGCCTTCGCTAACTAAAGCTTCTCTGCATAGTCGGCTTTCGTTCGGAAACAAGGCAGATATTAGAAGCTTTACTTAGCGAAGCCGGTGTTTGTTATACCATAGAGGAGAAAATCCTTGCGCCCGGCCGAAGTCCGGCTGTGCAGAGAAGCTTTAGTTAGCGAAGCCGGTATTTGTTATACCATAGAGAAGAAAATCCTTGCGACCGGCCGAAGGCCGGCTATGATCCCAAATTTGTTTACACTCTTGCTTGTTATGGACATTATGACACCTTGCAAAGTGACATAACGTCCGTGGACGCTACGACATTTCTTTGATGGACGTTATGACACTTTCAAAAGTGTAACGTCCATGGACACTACGACACTTTCAAAAGTGTCATAACGTCCATGGACACTATGACACTGGACGTTATGACATGCCACCATATTCGGATGTGCCGAATCTTAAATAAATTAGGTTAAATTATGGATCAATCATACCAAATTCTATACAGTGATTTCTGTTATTATAATACCTATATTAGACCAATTTCAGTAGTGTAGAGGAGCATTTTTTGTTTTTACCTTTTTTACAGATAAATGTAATAACATTTAACTTAACATAAACTCGTTTTGCAATGTAATAAAGATGACTGAGTATTGGTTTTTTATGTTTGTCAAGTCAAGCTACGAAGTCTTTGAATGAATTTAGTATTCCTATAAGTTGCTTGTTAGACTAAACGCTTTTGCCAACGACCATACCACGCTGAATTCATCGGTTCTCGTCCGATCACCGAAACTAAGCCGCGTCGGGCGCGATTAGTACTTAGATGGGGGACCGCTTAGGAACACCACGTGTTGTTTTCATCCCAAAAATGTTTTGTTTTTAAAGCCTTCACCAAAGATAAAAGGGTCATTCCGTTTGTAGTTTACAATATTAATCCTATAAAGTATATATATTCTGGATCCTTATGAGAAGCGAAGTTCCTATCGCTGTCCGTCTGTACGTGTGTCCGTCAAAATGGATTTTTTGAAGATCCGAGATACGGTGGGGATTCGGTAGCAATATATTTAAGTAACATACAAACCGGAATTTTTTGCTATTGAAATTCAGCCTCATGAGATATGAGCACAAAACCCCGACTGTCTCTAATTTTACACATAAATTCCTTGTTGTTTTTAAAATTCTTTTTATGTATATCTGGAGAACGGGATGAACCAAAGTTTCCAAATTAGGTACAAATATCTTGGTTATCAATTCACAACATCTGATTAAGTGTGGGTGGGATTCGGGAAGTGGGCGTGGCCCTTCCCACACAAAGACATTATAGATTTGTTTGTCTGGAGAACTACAAGAGCCAATGTTTTCAATTTAGGTACAAGAATCTTGGTGATCACAAGACAACATCCGACAAAATGTTGGCGGCAGCGTAGAAGTGGGCGTGGCACAAGATTTTTTTATATCTTAAGAACGGTAAGAGAAAAATCGTCTCTTACATCTCTAAAAATGGGTGGGATTAGAGAAGTGGGCGAGGCTGTATATCTGGAGTATGGCAAGAGCCAAAGTATATAAATTTGGTTCAAGCATTTTCGTTATCAATACAAAACATTCGACAAAATATAGACGGGATTAGACAAGTGGGCGAGGAACAAAATAGATTTACATACTTATATAAAGAAAGGAATTTATATAACTTTCTGTTATTATCACAACATGGTGAAGGGTAAGATTCGGGAATATATATGTATTTAAGATTAGGCACCATAACTTTACGTTTAGTTCATCTTAAAGCGCCAGTTCTGCTTGCCAAATATCACAAGCTTCACACCAAGAAAGCTGGTGTTCTTACCCATTGAAAGTTTAAAAATAGTTTAAGATCGTTTCGACCCTAAGTCCTCTTATCATTCGCTTTACCAGATAATATTATTTTGCATCACTCTTAGGCTGTGTTTTTAGATCTCAGTTAAACTAGGTTAAGTTAATCTTAAAACAGATTTGATAGAACAGCTTAGTTTTGCTTAAAATCTTAGTTTTTAATGAAAAAATAAAAGAAAAATCACATTTCGCCGGAAAATCCGAGTTTCAGACCACGTTAAACTAAGTTTAAACTTAATGCACATCTCAAACCCCCAGCCTTACTTGTTTGTAACTAAGGCGGTTAACATTTTTCTAGGATTATAGAAAATTAAAAGTATTGAAACATTTTTTAAAAAAATTAAAATATCGAAAAAAAAAATTTTATAAAAAATTTACAATGTTGAAAATAATTTTTAGAAATTCAAATAATTGACAAATATTCTCTCTAAAAAAATGAAAAATTTGTCAAATGTTCAATAGAAAATTGAGAATATTGAAAAATATTCTATATACAAAATAAGAAAAAAATTGGCAATTTTCAAAAGAAAATTAAAAATTATAAAAAACAAAAAATCATAAAAAATTAAAAATATCCAGAAATTTTCTATTATAAATTTTAAATGATGAAAAATGTTCTATAGAAAATCTCTGAGGTATTTCAATGTTCTTTCAATAAATCCTAAATATTCTATGAACAATTGAAAATATCGAACTTTGTCTTCCATGAATAAATGTTATATGTATATAATTTAATTTTTTAACATTTCTTTGTATTTTCCTTCTAGTTTGTTAAATAAATCACGACTGAAATACTGCATTTTCTTTCATGCACTGCTATTTTTTGTTATGCTAGCCAAGCTAACCTCTGACATATTGGATCGTTTGGATATATTTGTACTAGAAATTGAGGAGTTAGAAGTACCCCCACCGTTATGGTGGGAATATATTTGGCTGGCCTCATTGTTGACCTCATTTTTAGGCCTTACAGCGGCTAAAAGTAATAAAATACGTGATATGCAAAAATATATGATTGCTTTGGGTTTGTTCGCTGTCTTGCCGCTGTTGTTTTGCTTTATTTATTATTTTGCCGATGTTTGGGAGTATTTGACTTTGGATGATAAGTCAGAATTGGAAGAAACTGGAATATTTTTGTGGAGGGTAAGTGGTTCTGAAAAAATTTATCTTTTTCAGGAGAATCAATAACATAATATTTATTTATTTACAGGGTCTTCCTTATGGTTTGTTATGGTACGCTTTTTGTTTTGTCGGTTTCCAAATACATGGTTTTACTTTGTATTTCTCCTATAACTTGATAAAAGCCTGGAAGGCACGCACTGCCGCTAGGAAATATCAATAATTTATACTCTTATTTTAAATTTCTTTTTTGTTTTACTCCTTCATCTTTGGTTTTAATTAAATTTTTTATATAAGAATTATATATGAATATTAAAATTTTCTTGTTATTAAAAAAAAAAATACAGTATAACATTTTTTTCATTTTGTGAAAATGATTATTACTTAAATATGTATAATGAAACTACACCATTTCCTGTAGTAGTTTTATCTGTTTGTAATTTTAAAAACTTTGAAAATTTAATTGGTATTTCCTTTTTTTTTAGTTTTTGATGTTTTACTTAAGTTTGAATGCAATATTGTTAAAAATTTATTTCGAATTTTTTTTTTTATATAAACGTGTAATAATTTTAATAAAAACTTTTAAAATGTTTGTTTTGTTCTTTTTTTTAACTTTTTTTTTATTATTTCTTCAAAATCAGCCATTATCTAATTATTTTTATAACTTTTCAACAGAAAATAATAAACCTCGAATTAAGTTCAAATTTTATCAATTTACAATAGACACAAAACAAAAAAGTGCTAAGTTCGAAATTTCTTCAAAATCGAAAAAAATAATCTCATAATCAAAAACGCTAAACATATAAAGAATTTTAAATGTCAATAAAATTTGCACATGAAACTAAAAATATATCAATACTTTTTTAAAGAAATTTTAAATAATTTTTATATTTTTTATTTTTCAAACTCTCGGTTATTTTCTATAAAAATATAAATTTTCTATAAAAAATTGATGTTATCGATTAATTTTCTATTGAAATTAAAGGTTTATGATAATTTTTTTAATTTGTGTTGAAGGAATAAATTTGATGTAATTGATAAATTTCCTATAAAAAAATTTATGTAATCTATAAATTTTCTATAGAAAATTACATATTGTTATCGATAAATTTTCTATAGAAAATTAATGCTATCGATAAATTTTCTAAAGAAAATTGACGTTTTCGATAAATTTCAATAAAAAATTATATTCTCTATAAAATTTTTATAGGAATTTGATGTTATCTATAAATTTTCTATAAAAAATTTATGTTATCGATAAATTTCCCATAGAAACTAGATAATATCCATTATTTTCAAAGAAAATTGACCGGCCATGTTCTGGAAATCGAAATCGAGTCAAATAATAAAATAAAAATAAAATAAAAAAAATAAAAAAATCCAAAAACAAGATGACCAGTAAATTGATCAAACTTTAGCTTTGTTTTTAAAAATTTCTGTTGATTTCCTACACTTAATTTGTAAGAAGTGAGTTAGTTGTACAATGTAATTAAGAAACTGTTAAATCATATTTGATCTAGTCAAACGTTTTGCAAAAGAAAATATTTTTTAATAAAATTAGTGGTTACGTGTAGGACGTCAAATATTTAATAGATGTGAACATAGCTTTAGTGTTTCATGATTTGTATAGTACAGTGAAAGCTCTCATAACCGGCACCTCCCACAACCGGACAAGTTTTGTAGATCCAACATGTTCAAATATCTCTCATAAAAGGACAAAACCATTGAAACACAGCAAGAAGAATTATAGTAAAATAGTAGCTCCTTTTTTCAAATTGAATTTATACTTGTATTAATGTCAAAGAAATTTATGATTCCTCTGTTAACGGAAATGTTCCAACACATAAAAAACATTGAAAGTCGTTTTAAAACTCAACAGTTCAAATTGCATAAATCTTAATTGAAGCAGTCTACTTCAAATATAATTTTCAATCAGAACCGACTAGTCTACCTTTGCTTTAATGAAATGTAGTTTTATAAAATTAAATATTGGAAATTAAAATTGTGCACCTCTCATAAGCGGACTCCTTTAATAAACACACAAAAATACCGCGCCAGTGAGTGCCCGGTTATAAGAGGTTTCACTGACATTCTAATAAAATAAGTGGTACTCAATGTATGACGTAATTAAACCGGAATATTTTTACGAACCTTTAAAATAGGATAGCAAGGCGAATTCATGTATACGGTGGTGTCGATACTACAACAAGTAAAAACACCAAAAACACAACAATGTATTTTTTTGTTGCTTTAATTGCTCGATATGTCAAAAACCCAAGCAACTTTTGACGTTTCTCTCTCTAAGTAAAAAAAAAGTAGCACAGCTGTGCTTTCAACGCCACCTGCTAAATTAATTCGCCTTGTAGGAAAGTTTTGAAAATTTGTTCGACTTTAATTTTACTCGAATTTGATTTCCAGAATAAAAAAAATTTATATTATTTATGTTACCGTTTAATTTCCAAACGATAAATTTTCTATAGAAATGTAGTGTTATCGATCCATTTTCTATGGATAATTAATGTAAGCGATAAATTTTCTGTAGAAAATCGATGTAATCGATAAGCTTTCTATAGAAATATGTTTTCGATCATTTAAAAAAAAAATATTTTGTCTATAAATTTCCTATACAAAATTAAAAATATCAATATACTAATATGAACAATTTTTATTATATCGAAATATTCACGAAAATATAAAGAAGCTACAAAAAATGGGAATAAGGAAAAAAAATTAAACTGCACAAGATATAAAATGATTAACTGTCTGTTTTTCAAAATAAAATAAAAATTTTCGGTTGGGAATTTATATTAAAACAACAATAAAAAAAACTCAAATTTGTTTTTGTTTTTAATATAAATTTCTAAACGAAAATTGGTATTTAATGCGCTGTTTTCACAACACAAGTGATTGAACGTGTAGTAAAGTTTATATGAAAAACACTAAAAAAAACTGAGTGCTTTTCATTTAAATTTTACTACACGTGCAATTACTTGTATTGTGAAAACAGCGCATTAAATACCAATTTTCGTTTAGAAATTTATATTAAAAACAAAGACAAATTTGAGTTTTTTTTATTGTTGTTTTAATATAAATTCCCAACCGAAAATTTTTATTTTATTTTGAAAAACAGGCAGTTAATCATTTTATATCTTGTGCAGTTTAATTTTTATAAGTTTAAAAAACTGGCATTAAAAATTACAAAAAAAGATAAAAATAATCGGTCATGTTCTGGAAATCGAAATTTACGTGAAATTGAAATCGATGAAGATTTTCAATTTAATTTTTTTAAAAATTAACGAAGCTTTTCCTGATTTCAAAAGAAGTTTAGATAGAGAAAAGTGGTCCTGAAACAATGAAGTATATAAAAAGAAATATTTTTATAAACTTTGAACACGGGAGAGTTTTAAAAATATTTTTGATTTTAATTTACCGCGATTTCGATTTACAGAACATGCCCGTATTTTTTTTTGTAAAAGTCTTAATTTACCAAAAAAAAAAAAAAAAAAAAATACAACAAAAAAAGTTTAAAAGTACCTAGCAATTTTTTATTTAAATCCAACTGGTGTAGTTTTAAAAAACAAACATGACAAAGTTCCTCTTAAAACAATTTTTATTAAATTTTTTTCATGCGTATGCGTGTGTTTTTTTTTGTATGTTAATAAAAAAATTATTAATGTTTATTAAAGAAAAATAAATACGACTTTACTTTCAAAAAATGTAACCATTACTGGGTTACAACTAAATTTTTAATAAACAATTAAACAGCACCAAATGTTTTAAACAATGATTTTTTAATTATACGTAATTTAATTTCTACATTTTAGATTTTCAGATCATATCTCACAATTTTCTAATTAGATAAATTGCATTTTAAAAATTGTAAAAGAAATTGAATATTTTCGATATACATACATATTAAATATTATAAAACTATGAAATACTACGGAAACGTTTTGAAACATAAAATAAATGTTTTTATAAAAAAGATTTAAAAATCCTAAACGCTATTAAAATACATTGTAATCTCCCTAATCGGACCAGCAGCGTTTTTATGGAAAAACATTTTATTCATCTCTTAGATGTCCGGTCATGGGAGATTCCACCGTATCACTGCAATACTATTCTAAATTATAATATAAAATACAATTAAAAACGGTTTAGGTAAAACTAAGATTTGTTTTAAAATGTTGAAACTTTTCCTTTTAAAACTTTAATTTTATATCATATGTGCCTGTAACTTGTCTGTTAAACCATAATTTATTTTATTTAAAAGTTAACTTATGGCCATTTTTACAAAGTTCAGTTATAATAAGTAATCACTATGACTGTAAGAAAAAACATATTGTTAACTGGCAGTTAAAGTAATAGTTAATTATAACTGAACTTGGTGAAATTTGCCGTTAATGTTTAAAATAAGCTGCCTTATAATTTGTTGTATGAATTTAATTTCAAAATTGCACTTTAAATATATGTAATATTAGATAAAACATTTTATTGTAATTAATAATTGTAAAGAAAATTAAAAAGAAAAAAAAAGTTAAATAAATTTTAAATGCTCTGAGTGGTTTAGTAACTGAAAGAAGTTTTAATTTTTAAACGGGTATTTTTTTTTTTTAACAAGTTTCATTACACTTCGGTATCGAATAAAATCTAGTCTAAATTCTTCGACAATAATTAGATCTACAGAGGAGAATATTGTTTGGTGTACAAACGAGAACATACATAGTTTGGTCTAAAGATGACACTATAAACGAGGCTTTAGTTTGGTATGTAGACAAGATCATGTTTGGTCTATAGATAAGACAATATATAGTTTTCTTTGTTAGCGTAATTTAATAATTTAATCTAAGGATAAGACTATAGCTTGATCAATAATGGCGACTATAGTTGGGTCTTAAGACGAGACTTTTGTTTGGTCTATAAACGAGACTATAGTTTGATCTGTAGAGGAGACTATATATAGTTTGGTTTATTAGCGAGATATTGGTTTTGTCTAAAAACAAGTCTATAGTTGGTTTATAAACAAGACTATAGTTTCGTCTATAGGCATAACTGTACCTTGTTCTATAGTCTAGACTACAGGTATATGCCTTTTTGGGCATATACCAAAGTTTGACCTACAGTCGATCTTATAGGTTGATTTATATCGAGACTATAGTTTGATCTATAATTAATTATATATTGATCAGAAGTGAAAATGATGTATCAATTTGTTTGTCGATACTAAAAGAAAGTTTTCTTTTCTAAGTTTGCATTTAAAACAAAAAATAAATTCATTGAATTTAATTTTCATTAAATTATTTTTATGAAGACAGGAATTTTACAACATGAAATTAATTAAAATTTTTTTATTGATGATTTTTCATTCTTGACTGCGCTGAGATTTGAACCCAGGCTTTCACGGACAGGTTACCCAGACTAGTTTCGATTGTAACCACACAATCTCGTCGGTGGGGTTTGCCGTTTTACTCACTCGGCTATTGCAGCCGGATGACTTCAATAGTCAAACATCAATCCTTAAACCAAATGGTATTTCTCTTTGGTAGATCGACATTTGCTTTTGAATGAGTGATTATCTATTTTAATTAATTTACATGTTCTTCCTAACTTCTGTTTTTTCGTACTTTTTGTCAAGAATTCTTCTTGAAATCCAAAGTACATTTTTTGTTTTTCATGTTTTTGTCTTTCTTTTTTCTTGTTGACCTTTCCAGCTCAACTTAAAGGACAAATGTAAACATAGCTTGTGCCTTAGCTGTTAACAATATTAGTATTGTGGTTATTTTTATTGAACTGTTAATGGTTTTTAGTCCAAATTTTAGATATTTTAATTAGGCTTAAGTTCATTGAATTTAGACGGTGAAACGCAACAGCACTTCTAGATATTATTGAGTTTCATTTGAGGTTATGCCATAGAATCCTTTGTGAGGCCTCGTATGTTGCGACCATTATGAAACCGGTTTGAAATCAGTTGCATTAAAACCGGCGTGCAAGAGACTCGTGTTTATGGTTTCAAACCAATAATTTCAAAAGGGGTTTCGTTACAGTTGCGGTGTTTCACCTTCTGTTCTGGGCCTTAGTCTTCAATTCATTTAATATATCGTGGGCTTACATTCAAATAGTGGTATCTTCAATTTGGCGAAAATGAGTTTTTTATAGAAACGTGTTCACTTCAGGGATGGGCACTAAATACCGATATTAAAAATACCCATATATCGATACTTCGATATTTATCTACGACTATCGAATTCGATATTTTTAAGATCTCTTTATAATAAAATTCAACATTTTAACCGTTGCTCAGCTGCTTACAATACTGTTGTATTTTTAAATTTGCATTGTTTTTAAACTAATATTAAGACAATAACGGCGCTTTTCCATTGTACATTTTCATAGATTACACAGTTCAGTTTTGTCTCGGTTTTTTAGAGATGACAATAAAAAAAATTAGCGCGGAAAAAATATTCTGGAAAGGGTTCCTAGAATTGTGCAAAGAATCGACTTAATTATGGCGTATTAGCAGCAATAGACTCATGAAAGTTGGAATGTTAATAATAATTTAGTTTTTTTTATTGGAGCATGATCTTATATATTAAAAATAAAATATTGCACAGTTTACTTGTATAATATGTATCACAAGTTTCGTTTACCGGCAGTATATATTCTGACATTTTTTTTTTTAGATTTCATATGGCGAATAAATAAAAAATTGTTTGTGTTCTTTACTTTTTTTTATTTTTCTATTATTGTAGAATTAACTGCCGGTCCCTCGATTATAACGAAAACTTCGTTCGCATAACTTACCTTAATAAATAAATTTTAAAATTGGTTTTTGTTTTACATAAAAGTTAAGCGAATGAAAGTTTCGTTCGAAATCGAAGGACAGGCAGTAAATTTGAAATTAAAAGAACAATAAAAAGTTATAATAGAATTACATGTAATATGTTTGTACCTATGTAAATATGTATTGAAATTTGGTAATAATTTCAGCTTAATACGTTCGATACATCGATATATCGATATTTTTAATTATTAAATATCGATACTCTTAAAAAATATCAATACGATATATATCGATATATTTTTTTCAATTTGCCCATCCCTAGTTCACTGACTGAATGGTTATCTATCATTGAAAGTTGAAAAAAATAACACACACTTTTTTATACCCACACCACAATAGTGGAGAGATTATTATGCATTTGTGCCGGCTGGCTATCCATGTAACTTTGTGCGCAAAGTACAGGTCGCAATTTTGAAGAAATTTGGTTCATACATATGTATGTTCTAATTATCATAAGTACCAAGCCTATTGAAAATGGGGCGAATCGGTCCATAATTTCATATAGCCCCCTTACAAGCTGCTTTATGGAATAGGGAAAGCAGTGCCCACTATCAAACCGATTTTAATGAAATTTAAAACATAGATAGGTCAATATTTATATGCATAGCTTAGCATTTAAAAAAATAGGATCCCGAGGGAAGATTGCAAGTTCTGCATCTCAGAAACTATCAAACCTATTTGAATGAAATTTAAAACATAGATAGATCCTAATTCGTATAGCCGCATTAGCTATGCATTTTTAAAAGCTAGGTCCCAAATAGGTACACTTGCAAAATTTTTTTCTTATATACTGTGGTGTAGGATATCATATGGTTGGGCTTGACCGACTATACTTTCTTACTCGTTTATTTTTCTTTTTCTTGTAAAAAAAAAGTGGTATCTACATAAAAAATACTCGTGTGATAAAGATCCAAGAGTTTGGAACTGTGTCTAGATTTCAAAAACTAAAGGAGTTTTAAAATTCGTTGAAGACATTTGTTGATGCTTAATGCGAACCAGCAAAAATTAAACTTACAAAACCAGTCCCACAATTTCCAAAAAACAGCTTAAAATCCCCAAAAATGTTTTTTTTTTTTTTTGGAAATATAATGGCTACCAAGCACGGGTCTCAGGATTCCTAATGCACAATTATTATAAGCACATTGGGTCATAAAAACTGTGCTTAAAATTGTTGATACTTGCTTTGCGATTGGAGAAAAAGTGTCATAAGGTGGAAATTTGTAAAAGGAAATAGGTCTATTTCGGAAGCGCCTTGCCCAAACAGTGTTTAAAATTTTTTTGCATAGCAATATTATACATGAAGAAGCCTTTCAAAAAAGTATAAATAATATACATATATGTCACTAAAAAATTTTTTTCCATAAATACTTTTTTAGATAAAATTTGCAAAAAATCGACAAAATCGAAAGATTTTTTCACAATTTGCAAAATGTAGAATATTAATTGATTTGCTGGTAATTCACAAAAAAGTATTTAAAAAAAATTATGCTAAATTTGAGTCTTATATTTGCAAAATACTAGACCAAGGTCGGTCAAATATAGCAAGTTTTAATTTTCAAAGTCCTATATTTCCTAAACTTTAAGAGAAAAATTAAGAAGAACTCGACTAGCTCATTTCACTTAAAAATAATTTTTAACATCGAGCAAGAATTAGGGATCATTTTTAGTTTTTGTAATACCCGAGGTGTCCTACCTTGGGAATCTATGGCGCATCTCCTGATAAGGCTACACTCAAAAAAAAATGTATCTTCATATTGATAATGCCCTAACATCAGAATTGTGACATCAATGTTATTACAAATGGCATCAATGAGTCAAAAAGTGACATCAATCCAAAGACGGACGTCATATTTAATGTGTCATCTACGCTACAGTAACATCAACTCGATGCCACATTTTGTGTAAACTAATAGAAAAGGCGTCATAACGCTGATGTATTTTGACATCAGTACAGACAAACTGTCATCAGTGCGATGACAAAATGTCATCAATGCGATGACATAATATATCATGTCATCAGTGCGATAACAAACTGTCATCAGTGCGATGACATAATATATCATGTCATAATATATTATTAACATTATTTTCATATTTAAAAAGTAAAATTAGAAGCAAAAATTCGCATAGTCTATTTTTTAATTATTGGATTAAATACATCAAATTCTTAAAGTAGAATTATTACGAAAACTATATCGGGCATGCTGCTGGTGTCTTATAATTGGGAGTTCTTCTGTTAACAAAGGGCGGAATACAACGATAGTGAAACAAATATGTGTAACGGGTAAGAAAATAATGATATTACCTCAATTTGACTTAAGGTCAATTACAATGACTCAATTTGATGACAGTTTGTCATAGCACTGATGACATGCTTTAAAAAATCGATTCGTAATTTCTGTGATGCCAATGTGTCATCCCATTGACGACATACTTTTAATTTTTGACCCTGATGACAATGAGACCAAATGATGTAAAGGCTGACATCACAATGATGAAAAGTGGCATGGGGTCAAAAACGAAGACACTTGTCATAGTACTGATGTAAAAATACATCAGCGTTATAACGCCTTTTCTATCAGTGTATGATTTAGGCGTTGTTTTTAAATAATATTGCAAAATAAAGTTTAGTTGTTACTCTTAGGAAGGTTTTTTGGGATGTGGATTAAATTCAAACTTAGTTTAACGAAGTCTGAAACTCGGATTTTAAGGTGTTATGTGACTTTTTTATTATTTTATTATAGACCAACATTTTAAGCAAAACTAAGCTGTTCCGTCAAAAGCGGCACAAATCTGTTCTCAGATTAGCTAAACCTAGTTTCACTGAGATCTCAAAAACCCAGCTTTAGAGTTATCGAAAAAAATCTGATTTTTCGCTCTCCTGTAAAATTGTGATTTTGCAGATAGCACTATTTGAATATAAGCCCTCGTTATAGTCTTCACTAAACTTAAGCATATAGTCTGGGAAACAGTTCATACTATCGTTTACGACATTTTAATTGTACCAAAAATTTTGGGTGATTTTACAAAGAACAGAGTCCTTTAATTTGAAAGTAAATATGCCAAAACAAACAACTGTTGCTTAATATTCGAGAACAAATTGCACAAAAATCAATTTCTCAAAGAAAATTCTATTGAAATAAAAAAATGAATACATTTAAATAAAATTTATGGCACTGCATTTAATATGATACTAATAGCATTAAAATGTGGGGACACCTTCAACCCCACTTAAGATAAAAAGAGAAATGACTGTAAAATATAGTAAACCACCCTTTTTGGAAAATTTCAACCCACAGCTGACATTATTCGTCGTATTAGAAAATTGACCAGTTGGTGGTGGTCTAACTAACTGGTCAAAACACATAACAAAAAAAGTTTAAGGCACGAATGAACAATGCAAAAATATCCTTGACTAAATGCAGTTGTGTAATACTCGGAAATTGTGGTAAAAATCAAAAATTTTAAATAATTAACAGAAAAAATTTATAAACAAATAATAAAAAAAGAAAAAACAGAAATCCTGCGCATTGAAATCTTAGACAAGAAAAGAATCTTTACAGCATCAGATTTTTAGATGAAAACGATGTAAAAGAAGAGAAATTACGGCAGTTATACATTAGAAATGAAAACAAATGACAGTGAAAAGCAGTGTAAAAGAAATTATTGTTATATAAAAGTTAAAATCTATTAAAAAATTTAAAAAATAAAAACAGTAGAAAAATGCGTCAAGAAGAAACATTTCGTCGTGTTACACGTGAAAAACTGGTCGTTAGAGGAAATACCACTATACGCACCCTGGATTCAACAACTTCATATTTACCTATAATGCCTAGGTAAGTTTTACACTTAGTTAAACCCCTATTCCCTTCTTTCCATTTTCCTTAAAACAAAAAATATGTAGTTGCGAAAAATCGATGAAGGCTTTTTTTATTTTGGATTTGTAGTGGCAAATCTCAATGTTTTTCTGAAGGCCATTATGAGGGCTTTTTTATTATTATCTTAATTTCAACCCTCTTTAAATAATTATCGTTAAAAAGCCGGCCTAAAGTGAAACAAAATCTCAAGGACTTTTTTATTCCGAATGCTTAGCATCTTGATAACATGTCGGCGTGGGGGGAGGGAAGTATTTTGTGCTTATGACCTTAGTTTGAACCTTTGAGGCATATAATGCATTTTTTAAAAGTCTAAAAAATAAATGAAACTTAATAATAAAAGAAACTACAATTGCATCATGAAAATAGGAAGAGTGCTTTATTCGGCTGTGCCGAATCTTTAGTTTACTCCATCGAGGGTTCGAATATTTCAGGAGTGCACTTTACCTGGTATCAATGAAATATAAGATAATCTTTATAAAACCTGACCTCACAGTTTTATAATTCGTTTACTAATTAAAAGAAAATATCATGATTTGTTTGAGAAATATTATTTGGCATTTTAAATGGATTTTCAGGAAGGGATTTTATATTGGAGCTACCGTAAATTAAAAAAAACCTAAATTAGACTTAATTTTAATACAGTAATATATATTTTTTTAGAATTTATTGCTTCTTTAATTGCTATTCAGAAGTCCGCTTTATATGGGACCTATGGTTAATTATGGACCGATTACCATAAAATTACATGGTGTCGTTTCTAGCCACATAAGGCTTAAATTGAACCAAATTTTACAACAATTAATATTTTTTGTAACAGGATTAGTCGTATTAAAATTATTTTCTAGAGTGGGCTTAATGTGAGGCCTATGATTACGTCCAGTCAAATAAAACGAATTTGTGCAAAATTAAATGAAAATCGGTGCATTCTGTCACTAATTAATGCTAGAATTTGTAACAAAATATTAATTTTTTAGGGAGCTTGTTCCACATTTGAGTTCATAACTCTGTACCTACTAAGCCTATGGTGCTGAATTTCAATCCTAAATTGCTTAAGAGAACTAGAAAAAGTTTGACCGGTTTTGTTCTATTCTGTTGAGTCTTTCGAAAGTGAGCATATTTTAAACAGACATACAGACAGAGCAAGTTAAACTCTGTTTTTGGTTTAAAATGTGCTTAAACCCATAAATCTATAAATCAGTAAACATATAAACCATCTTTAAACGCATAAAATTGGGCGTTTAAACTACCAATACAGACCATATGAATTTGACATTATTTATCGCAGTGCTGCCACATGTTACTTTTTAGACTACATAAAGGGTCCGTCATCTAACGTTTTTTTAAACTAGTGCTTATTTCGTGAATGGTAACACTTAGCTCATGTCTGATTTGACAGATAATTAGTTTTATCCTTCCGCTGAACGAATATGGTTGTGTATACGCTTGAACAACGCTGGGAAATATTGCGACATTACTTTGAAAATCATGGTAATGTTGAAGAATGTGTGCGAAAATTGCGTACGGATTTTGGAAGAAGAGAAGCACCGTCAGCTCCGTATGTTCGTTATCTTGTGAAAAAAGTGAAAGAAACTGGCATCCTCATCGATAAACCAAAGCGTGAAAAGCCAAAAACAGTGCGTACACCCGAGAATATTGCTGCTGTGGCAGAAAGTTTGCGTGAAGCGCCATCAATTCACTGTCGTTCTCAACAATTGAACATTTCGGAGACATCATTGAGACGAATTTTGCATGAAGACCTTGGTATGACGCCATACAAAGTCCAATTGGTTCAGGAGTTGAAGCCAACTGACCATTCAATGCGTTTTCGCTTCGCTAAGTGGGCCTGCGATCGACTCACAGAAGAAGCCGATTTTGCCAAAAAAAAAAATCAACTTTTCAGATGAAGCTCATTTTGATCTTGGCGGGTATGTAAACAAGCAAAATTGTCGCATTTGGGGCACAGAAAACCCGTACGCATACATTGAAAAGCTGACACACCCCAAACTAGTCACTGTTTGGTGCGGATTTTGGTCCAGAGCCAAAATGAGCAAGGATTGGCCGTTACAGTCAATGACGATCGTTATCGGGCCATGTTTAACGAATTTTTGTTCACAAAAATTGAAGAGGAGGATATTGGCAACATTTGGTTTCAACAGGACGGCGCTACGTGCCACACAGCCGAAGCTACACTCGATGTTTTGCGCCCTGTTTTTGAAGATCGCATTATCAGCCGCAGAGCTGATGTCGTTTGGCCACCTCGGAGCTGCGATTTGACAAAATTGGACTATTATTTGTGGGGTGCCGTCAAAGATAAGTGTTACGCCGCCAAGCCAGAGACAATTGACGCTTTAAAGGACAATATTCGTGAAGCCATTGGTTAAATACAGCAGTTTTTTTTTATAGCATTTTCAAAAAAAAAAAAAGTTATTTGGCGGACCCTTTATAATACATGGGACACTGATTTACAACTGTTGAGTTGAAACTACATATAAATTTAAGCAAACAAAACTAAAGAATAATTTTTAGAAATTTCAAAATTATACAAATTTTAAGGTTTTTAAAGTTTTATTAATAAAGGCATTCACGTCAAAAGTTGCACTCTTGCGAAAAAGCGTAAGTGCAAAAACATAACAACAACCACATAGACAATTATTTCGCCCAAACAATGCAAAACTGTCAAGGGGTAAGTAAGTGCAAGATTATCAGAGTAAACGCATAAAAATGTTGCAGCTTTTTATGACATTGCAGAGTTGAAAATGTGTTGAACATATACTCATAAAATCAACTCTACACTAAACAACAACGGAGGAATTCCATTTTGACGTACCTTTTTTTTCTTTGAATTGAATAATTTTATATTTGTAGTGTTTAGAAATGAACTTTGCAAATAAATAAAATAATTTAAAAAAATAAAAACGTCAAAAAATTGAAGAAGCAGAAATAATAAAAATACTGGAATACTTATCTGAAAAAATTTTGAGGTAGATAAGTTATAAATTCGACTTGTAAATTGATAAAATTAATCATTTTGTGTATTTTTCAAGAAATCACGGTTCAAATTTATTAAAAAATTGACATTGTCATATGGAAGGTGCGTTGTTAAAAAATTGTTTAGGAAAAGCTGAAAATTGAAGGTAAAACAAAATGGGTTGCTCACGTCAAATAAGTGTAACTATGCTATTATGCACAGTTGCAAGGGTAACAAAAATTGACGTGAATACCTTTAATAATTTTTTTTTATTTTCCTAAACTAAGAAATTTATTGAAAAACTAATGAGATTAAAACAAATTTCTTAAATATTACCGTTTTTACAGGCGACTAAGTAGTGACTTTTGCTTAAAAAAATTGCACTTTGAGAATTAAAAACAAGTAAGAAAACATAGTCGGTCAAGCCCCACCATTTGATACCCTATACCACAGAAATTACAGAAACTTTCGAGTGTGTACCGTTTTTAGATCTAGAAGGCAATCGTAGACCCGGCAAAACAAAATGATGTTATGGTTTCATATAAGAGTTCTCTGTGCCGAATAATATCTAGATATCTACACCTGTATGAAATTTGTTCGACTTATTGAAAAAAGGGAATTAAGCACAACAAACAAAATCTTTTAATAAATAATTGTATGCCCAAAAACAACTTTGATAATAAAATTTTCGCAAGTGCACGTGCATAAAAAACTGAACTGGCAAATTGTTTTTATTTTTATTTCTTGCGAAAACAATTAAAGCAATTTGTTTTTGTTTGTTATATGTTTTTTCTTTACCCACTTACAACTACAATTAATGTTGGGAGAATTCCAACTAATTGCAGTGGGGGGAATGTAAGAAAAGATAAAGTTACTGTTTTATTGTTGGTTATTTGTTTAAGCTTTGATATCGTTGCAAATAAGACTTTTTGAGTGTATGTAGGTAATTCTCATCCCTCTGTAGTTTGGTTTGCTGATAGCTTTGGCTTTTCTAAAATTATTTAGGAGAACGTTTCCTAATGATCTGGCCTAAGCAACCAATGAAAAGCTTATCCTCCAACAATAAATTTCAGTATTTTTTTTTATCAATTATTGAAAAAAGGGAATTAAGCAAAACAAACAAAATCTTTTGATCTAGATTATTTGTTTTTTGGTAAAAAGGATATTTTGTGTTAAAAGATTACTTTTTGGTTAAATTTTTTTTTTTTTTTTTTTTTTGATAAAAATTTAAAATACATAATTGGAAATGAAAAAAATTTGGTAGCTTAAGAAAACATTTTACTATAAATATAAACACTTATAGCCAATCCCAAAATTTTACAATTTTGTTTTTGTTTTAAATACAATTTTCTATTGCCTATTAATTAAAAAAATACTTTTTTATATATGATGAATGTGTTATGCGTTTGTGCTGTTTTGTACAACAGTAAAAAATATTGGTCTAAGCTAATCTTTTAGAATACCGAGTCGATCGAATGATGTCCGTCCGTCTGGTAGTATGTCTATATAACTTTATGCGGAAAGTACAGGTCTAAATTTTGAAGATAATTTGATATATATGTACGTCTTAATAATTGAAAATGGTGAGAATCGGTCCATAATGCGGCGAACATGCAAACTTCTTTCCGGAATAGTGTTTATGCCCATTAACTATCTGATTATGTTGGTATTTAGATTAAATTAAGCTCAAAAATATTTTATAGCAACATTTATCGTTTTACCAAATTCTTTCTAAATCGTTTCATATTTGACCATAGCTCCGATACAAATACTACTCCCTAAAACAGCTTTAAATACCATTACTTCGTTTTAAATGTTGGTTGAAATTAGCATAAAATTTGGCGACGTTATATTTTATAATATCTGCTATGTCATAAATTTCAAGGCAGTGGAATTCCATAGTTTCCAAATTAATAACAAACATCTTGGTTATCAATACACAACATCCGACAATATGTGGGCGGGATTGGAAAGTGAGCGTGGCTCTAAAAAGATTTATTTATATCTATAGAACGGTATTTATATAACTTTCTCCTCTTATCACACCATAGTGAAGAATAAGATTCGGCATAGCCGTATATAGCACTGTTACTAGTTTTAAATAATTTATAAAATTTTGATATTTTAATCAGGCTTAAATTCATTGAATTTAATTTTCATAAAATTATTTTTAAGAAGAAAGGAATTTTACAACATGAAATGAATTAAAATTTATTGATAATTATTCATTTTTGACTCAGCTGGGAATTGAACCCAGGTTTTTACGGACAGGTTGCCCAGACTAGTTTCGATTGTAACCACACAATCTCTTCATTCGAAACTAGTCTGGGCAACCTATCCGTGAAAACCTGGGTTCAATTCCCAGCTCAGTCAAGAATGAAAAATTATCTATAAATTTTAATACATTTCATGTTGTAAAATTCCTTTCTTCTTAAAAATAATTTAATTTAATAAAAATTAAATTCAATGTACTTAAGCCTGATTAAAATATAAAAATTTGGATTAAAAACTATTAACAGTTCAATAAAATAACCACAATACTAATTATTATAATTTATAAAATATTTGTTTGAGTGGTGCAATTGTTCGATTTTGATGACACCTAAAATAATTTGAATAAAAAAAAAATATATGCAAAAATAAACTTTATTCAGTAAAAACTTACACAATATGCGAGCTTATATGCATTTTTAAGCATTATATGACGAAAAATGCATTAACGATAAAATATGGAAAAATATGCACTAACAAAACTATGCCGTTTTTCAGCAAAAGTTAAGATTCTGATAAATAACTTAATAACTTAATGCCTATTTTATAAAAAATAAAACAAGTTAATAAAGGGTTTATGAAACGGATTTTATTTATTTTTAATTTTTTTTTATTTTTTATTTTTTTAAATTTAATTAAACAAATTAAATTAAACCTTCGAAAAAAATCATGCATTTGCATTAAATTCCACGCTGTAACCATGACATACTTTGTACTGGTAGGTCCAGAATTGAACATAAGTCCAATACAAAGCCATTGTCCAAAATCGCTTTTATATTTAGATAATTTAATGAATCGTATGTGCGGTTTATACACTACAATTAATTTAACGTGCAGAAAGTTGTATATAAAAAACACACCGTTTTTGTGAAAACCGCACATTTAACTTCCCAATTATACGAAATTTTGCTAAAATTTATTTTTTATAGGGAATTTTGCTAAAATGAACTTTTTATAGGAAATATCGTTAAAATTTATAATTCATTAGAAATTTTGTTAAAATTTACTATATATATTAAATTGCTACAATTTACAATGGAAATAAAATTTTGCTTAAATTAACTTTTTATAGGAAATTTTTCGAAATATAACTTTTTATAAGATATTTTATAATTTTAAATTTTCCAATTTATAGGAAATATGGTTAAAATTTACTATTAAAAAAACTTGGGAAATGTATGAAAGTAAAACTCAGCACAGTACAAAAAAACCAACGTTGGTTTACTTTGTTTAGAAAGTCTATATTCGATTATTTAGGCACAACGATTATGTCGAATAATGAGCGATGAGGCCTATTTTCACCTTAATAAAAATATGGGGCACCTTAAATCCAAGAATTATTATTGAACATCAAATACACCTACTCAGATGCACAATATCGTATGGAATATCTTAAGAAAATAATATTGGACCATATTTGAAACAATACAATATTGACAATATTGAAAACGACGAACAAGTTGAGGTTAATGTGAATGCCATTTAATACCGGGCAAGGATTGAAAATATTTTTTAGGTCCGAAGTAAAAAACAATCTAAACAAGATAGAGCTAAAGCTCACACAGCTCGTTCAACTATGGTTTTCTTTTTGGTAATAATAACGTTACTTATATGCCACCCTAGTCAAAGATCTTATATTAAACCCGCAAAGTTTTAAAATTTTACAATATCGCACTTGTTCGTAAAGAGGGTATTAGCTAGGGTATTCATTTAATCGGGCTTTTGCTTTAATCGGTTAATCGCTCGATTAATTAACCGAGGTATTGGTTTAATCGGTTAATTTTGTAATTGATCGGTTAACCGATTAATAAAGTTATTTTTTATAAACTAAGTAATTTCATAAGAAAAATGCATAAATTTTTATTATTCGGACTATATTAGTAAAAAAAATAATTACATAACAAACATAACAATTCTTGAACTAAAATAAGCAAACAAAAAAATAATTCATTAATTAATGCATAAATATTATGAAGTAATTAAAAAATAAACTAAGATAATTATCAGTTATTTCAATAGTTTAAGGATACCTCAAGAAATAATCTTTTAGAAAAATGTTTAGGATTTAAGCGATTCTTGTCTTTAGTTTTGATACAACTTGACTTGAACAAATTCTTTCACTTCTCTTTGATGTTGGAGAAATCGAAAGCAACCCATAATACAGAATATCTAATAAGACAATCATTTTCCTAGATTTCTCGAATCATATAAAATCTTGCATTATGCCATTAGAGTCCTGATTTATTTTTTTTTAATTTTTAACTCTTCTAATTGTTTCGGTTAATTTTGTGAAAAGATTGATATGAGAAAATATGAAAAGAAGCAAATAACTAAACACATACGGCCATGTTCTGAAAATCGAAATCACGTGAAATTTAAACCGATATAGATTTTCAATTGAATTTTTGTTAAAATGAACGTAGCGATTCCTGATTTCAAAAGTAGCTAAATTAGCAGAAGTTGGTGCTTAAAGTATGAGATAAAGAACAAGATATATTTTTATGAACTTGACATGATTTCGATTCCCAGAACATTCCCGATACATATAAAAAGTATGTAAAACAAAAAGCTGTTGACAGCAAACACCTATTTAAAATAAACATCGCTAAACACCTTCTTTTCTATGAAAAAATATTTTTTTAAACACATAACTTTTGTATATGAGACGAAACAAATAATTAAAAACACAAAAAATGTGTTATAATACTAAAAAAAAATAAAAATTTCGCTACATCGGTTAATCAGTTAATCGACTGCAATTAACCGGTTTAATCGTTAATCGAAAATAGCCAATTTTAAATTAACCAATCAGTTAATCGGGCAGTAAGTAATCGGTTAACCGTTAATGAATACCCTTGTATTAGCCCAACGATATTATTACCAGCTGTAAAAACATCGTGCTATTCAGTCATCTTTTTGATAATGAATACAACCAGTATGAGACAATAGAACACTTTGTGAACTGCATAATTACAAATACAATTATAGTTTGTTTCCAAATTGAAAGTGATTTGAAATCAAACCTTTTCTCAAACGACAAACGTATGATAATGATTTGAAAATCATAGCATTCTCAACAGAAAGGGGAAATTATTTTCAAATTGAGAAATGCATTTATTTTCAACTTGCCTTCAAACGTTCTTCTCAAATGTTTTTCAAATGTGGATTTTAATACAATGTGGAACATAAATGAAAAATATTTTTTTTATTTAAATTCATTATTTATTTAAATAAACTGTGAGTTTAACATTCGGCACCATAGCGAAAAGATGCAATAGTGTTCTTTCCTTCCTCTAATTCTTTCAAAGATGAAATACTTGGCTCCTTTTTGTTTTGAGGAGTGGCATGGCTTAAATGGGAGCGCACAAGTTTATAATTTCTTCACTTTCAGGTCTTACTTTTATTTACACTTAGTTATTAATTATTAATTTTTTACTCACAAATTTTTTTATATTTTTTAGCAACAAATTAAGGTTTTTTAAAGGCGAATTCACTTCACGTAATATGTAACTATTCTTTAATTGTGTAACACATTTAACTTTAATCGCCATTTTTTTTGTTTTATTCCTACACTAAATCCCGCGAAGCTTTTCGCTTGTCTGCAGGAGACCAGAGTTTCTGGCGGGAATCGATCCCGCAACCCCGGTACTGATAGACTAGCTCACTACCAGCTAGCCTACCTGGGCACCCTACATTTATTTTTCGCTAAAGTGCTTTCAAGTTTTTTTTTTTATTTGAGAATAATATTTGATAACAATTTGATATCAAATTGATAAAACATTATATGTCAAATATTTACATTCAAATCATCATCAATTTGAATTCAAATGTTAAAATCAACAGTTGAAAATTTTTTGAAAATTGTGTTTGATTTCAAATGATAAAGTAATTTCATATCAAAGGTTTGACTTCGTGTTTGTTGGGTTATAACATAATTTTGTTTTGCCTGGTCCACGATTGAGCATGGGTCCCGAATAGGGTTCACTCGAAAAATTTTTCTTTATGTACAGGTTTCAAATGGTCGGGCTTCGCCGACTATACTATCTTACTTGCTTTCCATAGTTTAGTTAAATTTAGTACAAATATTACATAAATTTGTATATACAAAGACTTGAAATAAAAAAGAATTCTCCTTAATTGTTTTGCAATCCCTACCCCCTTCCTTTAAATAATTGACTCCTGTTTAATTGTCCGCCATTTTTCTCTTTCTATTTAAAACAATAACTTGAACTCATTTTTGGTTTTTAGATTAAGATCTAAATTAACGAACTAGTTTTTATATGTACCTATAAAAAAACTTATTTTTTATTACAAATGCAGAAAAAACAAATAGTAAAGTTAAATAGCCGGCCTTTTTAGTTTTCTCTTAAAATTTTTTGTTAATAATAATTCTTATGGAATGGCAAGTGTTCTTCATAGTGAAGAATAAATGTGAACAAATAATGAGAAAATCGATTCGTTATTTTTTGAAGTTTTTGTTTCTCAGAAGAATTTAAATAGCGTGCGTTTGGCTAAACACGTCTTAGAATAGTGTTTCGAGGAACATAGCAAAAATAAATAAATGTCGAAAAAAAAGAAGAAAAAAACCGGTATGCCATCAAAAAGTAATACAATATAGGTATACACATACATACATAAAACTCACTTCCTTTAACCTCATTTCATATTAATGATGAACAATGGCCAAACACCAAATCACATAACCAACCAAACGAAATACGAAATGAACAAGTGGTTTACCCCTGATGAAGGATTTATGTACAACTCAACGTTGTAAACAACTTGAAACAAGAAGTAATACAGGAAAAAATAAAACATACTTATTGTAAAAAAAAAAGAAAATTATTTGAGGTAGCGGGTAAAAAAGAGCCTTTGAGTGCTTAAATATCCTCCAGACTACTGATCTGTTATTCTAACATTTATTCATTCCACTTGGGGTTATTTAAGAGATTTATCCTTAATCTTATCCTAGCATACAGATTAGATTTCGTCAAATATTATTTTATGATTGCGTAGTTCATTCAATACCGTTCTTTTCCAGATATTTACTGGGCGTCCAAGGCGCACAGTGGCTGAAAATTCAATTTCATTGTCCAAAAGTCCAATTTTTTGTTATCGGTGATGTCAAAAATTTCAATACCATTCTATAGCAAACTTATTAGAACCAAGGTATTCAAAAAAAACTGGATCAAAATATTGGTAATTGTGGGTGTGGCAGCAGCATGCCACACCAACAGCAGCATGAAAACAAATATTTGATGTTATTATAGAAAAAATGTAATTTTTGTAAATTTTATCAGAATTAAATTATGATTTCGCACAAACTATTAACAACAATGGTTCGTTGTATCACTGTACCTTTTATACCTGATGTGTTATTTAATGTTTTCCAGGCTCTATATTTTTGTTAAATCAGGGGTTCAAAAAGATTTTACTACCATCAGAAAGCTAAAAGTGTCCTCTTTAACCCCATATAAACTTTTGCAACTGTTTGGAATTGTCTGTAGAAAACTTTTTTTATATAAATTAAATAGCTCGCAACATTTTTTCGCTCCTTTAATTTTACTGAAATATAACACAATGGTTAACGAATGTTTTGTTTTGAACAATAATTCTGCAACTGATGCAATTCTTGAAACTGTCCATAGAGGGTCGGGAGAGTGACTTGTGGACATCTAAAATTGGTAACCTCGGATATTCAAACTTTTAAAAATTCGCCAAAAATATATGAATTTATAGATTTCGAAAAAATTAGACTTAAGCTGACCTACAAAAATATCCTTAAATGTTTAACCGATTTTTTTGAATGATTTTTTTACGATTTTTCAAATTTTTTAATCGGGTGGATTATGTTTAATATCAAACTGTTATCAATAGTGGGTTAAAAATGTTTTATATTGGTAGGAAAGCAGACTTTAAGCAACGGTTTGTTGTATTATTAAATGCTTATGCATTTTTCTGTAAGTATACATTAAAGGTAATACATATGAATACTCATTTTTACTAATTCACCAAAAGATGGCTAAGTTCTTTCACTGATAAAAAATATTTTCTCCAGAAATATATAAAAATGTTAATATTTTTTGAAAGAAAACGGTATGAGTATGCTTGCAGAAGGAAAAAAAATCCAATTTGTTAAACAAAAAAAAATTAACTTAAGTACAAAATCCTTATAATTCAACACCGATTTTTATAAAATTAGAACAGTAATGTAACAATAACACTGTTTGTTTAATTTTAAGTTAAAAATAAAATTTTTAAAAAAGCAAAATTATGGTTGTTTTGCTCTCTACAATAGTTAAATCCTTTTCAAATTCATACTTGCTTGGTTTGCTTACAATTCCCAATCACTTTATTTTAATAACTGATTAAGATGCATAAATTTACTAGTAAAACAGAATGAATCCTAATAAGGGCGTCACAAGCTGGAATATGAATTTAAAGGGGGTTGCTAAAAAGTTGAACATAACACTTAATAGGAATAAAACACGAAATGAAATTAAAAATTTACATTTAATAACCAAATTGCTAAAATAAATAACCTTAATATGGTTAACAATGACCATTTTATTGTTAATACTAACCATAGTATGGTTAGTTTTGTCCGAATCATGCAAATTGTTGGCCATATAATGGTTAATTTTGAACATAATATGGTTATTTTTGAACATAATATGGTTCATGTGACCATTATTATGGTTAATATTGGCCAAAATATGGCTAATTTTGAACCAACTATGTTTAATTATGACCATATTATAGTTGATATCGGGGAAATTATTGTTCATTTTAACCATATTATGGCCATATCTAACCATAATATAGTAGCCTCATACATAGACATTGTTAAAATCCAACCATAGTATGTATGTTGGTCTTAGAATATGGTTACCACCAACCATATTTATTTTCTGTGTGTATAGATTGGTTTGTAGTCTTGTCTAGAGTCTTCTCCATAGTCACTTCTAAAGTCTCGTTAATAAACTCGTCTATAGTCTCGCCGACAGTTTTGTCTATAGTCTCTTCAATAATCTTGTCCATAGTCATATATAGTCTTGATATTGGTCTCGTTTATAGTATCGTTTGTACTCTTGTGTATAGTGTCGATTATATTTTGGTCTATAGTCTTAACTATAATCTCGATTAAGGTCTATACTCTATTCTAAAGCGTATTTGTCTTGACGAAATGCTATAGTCTATACTAAAGACTATAGTGCCGACTAAGAACTATACTTCCGTACAAAGTCAATAGTTTATGGTCTTGGCTAGCTACACTTGTGGCTTTATTATCGTAAGAACGTTTTAAACAAAACTGAAACATCCTTTTATTAAACAAAATATTGGAAATATACTTTTTTCCTAAAACGATTTTTTTTAATTTGAAGATTTTGTTTTAGATTCCTTTGGCCCATTTTTACTCAATTTATATTTTAACCCTTAAAACACCCCTGCATCATACGATGACCAATACGAAAGAAATTTAACTTTACTGTTATGGCAAGACTTTCCATGTATACAATTGGAAACAGAGGAAAAAACGCTAAAAAAAATAACCAAAACAAAGAAAAATCTATTCCGTCCCATCTACTCGTAGTTGTGCGTTTTGTTAGACCGTCATCAATGGTCAGTAGTGAAACTACCCTTAAAACTAGCGGACGTTTAAATAATCGTTACTACAAGAAACTAAAACTACAACTGAAATTAAACTAAATAAAACTTTTTAAATAAAAAATGATTTTAATTCCAAAAATTTATTAAAAGTGCATTTAAAAAAATCAAATTTTTTTTATAAATAAATTAAATTAATAGTTATGTACAATACCAACAATCATAATTGGTTTGGTGTCAATAGTCATGAGGCTCCAGCTTGCCCCACAATGATTAATCATTCTGCAAATATTTCCACAAATAATTTACATCATATCAATGGCAATATCCATCATCAACAGCAGCCGCAGCAGCTGCACCATCTTCACGCCAATATGTCCTCAAATCAAAATATTTTTTTACGAAAACGCTCAGTCTCGAATTCAAATCCTGCCTTAGACCGTCCAGCTCCCGCCCCGGATATACCAATACAAGTGGAATATGAAGTGGCGGTGCCGTTTGTTTCCACATATCGTCATACGCCCTATCATTCCCTCTGGGACTTACACGAATGGTGGGTAGACTAGCGTGAGAAAAACTAATTATAACAAACAGTTTATGTATTATAAAGTTCTTATGTAGTTTTTTTTTAAATAATTAAGTGATTTTTTTAAAACGAAAATTTTTGAGAAGAAAAATAGGAAAAATTTGCAGACGATTTTGTTTTTTGTTTGTTGTTGTGGATTTCTTGCAATCAATAATGCAAGAAGTAAATGTCTTATACTTTTTATACCATCCACCATTACGAGTGTGGATGAGGGTATACTTAGCCTGTCATTCTGTGTGAAACTTTTTTAATATTCACCCAAAGCTACGGTCACACTTCTTTAATATTTGACCAAATAAGCATAACCACTACTTTAGTAATTAGTTAATGAGATTTAACATGGTCTTAATAGCACAAAATAAAACTAATTATATTGCTAGACATGTCAAAAAACTGGGTTATGTAATATGTGGTAACTATTATAAACAAAATAAATATTGGAATTAAAGGAAATTATATTTTAGTTTGCCTATTGGGCAAATATTTGATAAGAGTGACCGTAGCTTAAGACCCCATAAAGGATATACATATATATTCTGGGTCATTTAGTAATTCTAGGCCGATTTAACAATGTCCATCTGTCTGTCCGTCTATTGAAAATATTATCACTTTCTAACAACTCAAGAGAAGAGAACAATATTGGTTTCAAATTGCTTTTTGTTATCCAAAGCAGTTTGGGACTGAAATCCAGCAAAATCGGTTCAGTAGAATTTTAGTTATGAATTGAAATGTGGAAATGCCACTCTAAAAAATTGATAATTTTGTTATTAAAACAAATATAATGCACGTATTGATGGAAGATTTTTCACAGATTCGTTCTAAATGACAAGAAATCATACTACTAAATTTCGTGAAGATCGGTTTACAATTTACCATATGCGCCATATAAAGCCAACTCTCGGAAAACAGTTCAGTACGCCTAAAACCGTAACGAACAACGCTATTGTAATAAAATTTTGAAGATCGGTCTATAATGCACCTTAGGCCCCACATAAAGCATACTCTTAACGCTATTGTAACAAAATTCGAAATGTCACAGTTTTATACGACAATTTATTCACATTGTCAAGTTTCGTGAAGATCGGTCCATAATTTGCCATATATAAAGCCTATAAAATTTGGAATGTCACAGTTTTAAAGGACTAGAAATTACATTGGGAAATTTCGCGAAGATCGAAGACTCTGGAAAATCATTTAAATACGCCTAATTGGTTAATAATTTATATTTAGATTTCACATAGAGCCCACTTCTGAAATATTCTAACTGTCGGGAGAAGGTATTAAAGATTTGGCACAACCGAATGTAGCATTCTAACTTGTTCTTTCGCCCTCCACCGTACCACATTGAGGGTAAGCTTCATTTTTAATTCTATGTGTAACGGTTCAAAAATGTTGTTTTTTTGGAATACCCTAAAAAAAAGTAAATTATATTAGTTGTAAATAGTTAACGAAATAGAAATATCATATTTGTATAGAGTTTCTTCCTCATTTGGGCCCATAACTTTTCTTCGACTGAACCGGTTGTGACTAGAAACAATTTAACACATCATTTTCTGTTGAGTCGTTTGGAATTGAGCGTGTTTTTATCAGACACACAGACGGCCATGGCCAAATCAATTAAGAATTATTTAAGGATCCAAAATATATAAACTTTATTGGTTCTTAGCTAAATAATTGAAGCGCAGCCGCGAATAACGTCTTAAGCTACAAATTAATTATTTTCCAGGAGACAAATAAACGTTTTTGGCAGGCAGGATTATTTATTTTTGTAATATTTTTTTTAGATTATTAAAAATAATGATAATAAAAACTTTTACGCAAAACCATTTCGTTTGTATTATTTGGTTAGTTACTAACAACGTTCTTCCACTCGCTGACTCTTTGTATACCATTTTAAAGGAGTTAAGGTGCATAATTTTGGGTAATTTGATGTTTAACCAGTGTAAGAGAGTAATGTTAACGATAATTTGCTTAAAAACAGTTGTTGCAAAAAGTGGCTTTTACAAGGTTATTCGCGGCTGTGCTTCAATTATTTAGCTAAGAACCAATAAAGTTTATATATTTTGGATAGTTTAATAATTCTTAATTGATTTGGCCTTGGCCGTCTGGGTGTCTGTTAAAAACACGCTCAATTCCAAAATACTCAACAGAAAATGATGTGTTAAATTGTTTCTAGTCACCATCGGTTCAGTCGAAGAACAGTTATGGACCCAAATGTGGACCAAACTTTCTAAAAATTTGATATTTATATTTTATTAACTTTTTACAACTAATTTTATTTACTTTTTTTAGAGTATTCCAAAAAAAAACATTGTTAAACGGCGAATTCATTCCATGTAATCTCGGTAGTACAACAAGTACAACTCGTACAAAAACCACAAACAATTTGTTTTTGTAAAATCATTGTTCAATGTCAAAAACCGAAACAAATCAAAAGAGAAACAAAGATAATAAACAAAATTTTGACATCCAACAATTATAAAGCTAAAAAAAAAAAGTTAGCAGCAGGGCTTTTAGGATCACCTGTAATGAGTGCGCCTTGCATCAAGTAACAACATTTTTGAACCGACCATTTTAAGCAGTTTCGCATTATCAGAGTTGTTCTGGAAATCGAAAACGCAAAAAGCAAGAATTCAATAGTCGTTTTTTAATAAGAATTTGTAGTAAAAGAAATACAAATACAATCTATCTATCTATTATCTATCTATATATCTATATTCTATATCTATATATATAAAAATGAAATTATGTGTGTTTGTATGTTTGTATGTTTGTATGTTTGTATGTTTGTCGCTTTATAGACTCCGAAACTACTGAACCGATTTTCCTGAAATTTTTACAGTAACATCACGTGAGCCCTAAAAATAAAATAGGCTACTTATTTTTTCGATAGGGGCAGGGGAATTGGTACCCCCATAGGATGCCAATATTATACTGAACCGATTTTCCTGAAATTTTTACAGTAACATCACGTGAGCCCTAAAAATAAAATAGGCTACTTATTTTTTCGATAGGGGCAGGGGAATTGGTACCCCCCATAGGATGCCAATATTATACTGAACCGATTTTCCTGAAATTTTTACATTAACATCACGTAAGCCCTAAAAATAAAATAGGCTACTTATTTTTTAGATAGGGGCAGGGGAATTGGTACCCCCCATAGGATGCCAATATTATACTGAACCGATTTTCCTGAAATTTTTACAGTAACATCACGTGAGCCCTAAAAATAAAATAGGCTACTTATTTTTTCGATAGGGGCAGGGGAATTGGTACCCCCCATAGGGTGCCAATATTATACTGAACCGATTTTCCTGAAATTTTTACAGTAACATCACGTGAGCCCTAAAAATAAAATAGGCTACTTATTTTTTCGATAGGGGCAGGGGAATTGGTACCCCCCATAGGATGCCAATATTAATTATCGCATATCTTAAGAGCCGCTGCACGCATTTTGCTGAACTTTTTGTAGTAGGATCTTCTGAGCCCCGGAATTGAAATAAAATAGCAGCGGGGGTATAGGAATACCCCATAGGACGCCAATGTTTAACATCGCATATCTTAAGAACTGTAATAGTGAGAATGTTCAAACTTTCTAAAAGTCACTCTTATGGTATACTACACTTTTGAAAATAAAAATAAAGCGGGTAGGCGCAGGGGGGGAAATACCTCCCATAGGATGTCAGTGTAGCGAAGCGCACCGGGTTAAGCTAGTATATATATAAAAATGAATTATGTATGTTTGTTTGTTTGTTTGTCGCTTTATAGACTCCGAAACTACTGAACCGATTTTCCTGAAATTTTTACAGTAACATCACGTGAGCCCTAAAAATAAAATAGGCTACTTATTTTTTCGATAGGGGCAGGGGAATTGGTACCCCCCATAGGATGCCAATGTTAATTATCGCACGATTTTCCTGAAATTTTTACAGTAACATCACGTGAGCCCTAAAAAAAAATAGGCTACTTATTTTTTCGATAGGGGCAGGGGAATTGGTACCCCCCATAGGATGCCAATGTTAATTATCGCACGATTTTCCTGAAATTTTTACAGTAACATCACGTGAGCCCTAAAAATAAAATAGGCTACTTATTTTTCCGATAGGGGCAGGGGAATCGGTACCCCCCATAGGATGCCAATATTAATTATCGCACGATTTTCCTGAAATTTTTACAGTAACATCACGTGAGCCCTAAAAATAAAATAGGCTACTTATTTTTTCGATAGGGGCAGGGGAATTGGTACCCCCCATAGGATGCCAATATTAATTATCGCACGATTTTCCTGAAATTTTTACAGTAACATCACGTGAGCCCTAAAAATAAAATAGGCTACTTATTTTTTCGATAGGGGCAGGGGAATTGGTACCCCCCATAGGATGCCAATATTAATTATCGCACGATTTTCCTGAAATTTATACAGTAACATCACGTGAGCCCTAAACATAAAATAGGCTACTTATTTTGTCGATAGGGGCAGGGGAATTGGTACCCCCCATAGGATGCCAATATTAATTATCGCATATCTTAAGAGCCGCTGCACGCATTTTGCTGAACTTTTTGTAGTAGGATCTTCTGAGCCCCGGAATTGAAATAAAATAGCAGCGGGGGTATAGGAATACCCCATAGGACGCCAATGTTTAACATCGCATATCTTAAGAACTGTAATAGTGAGAATGTTCAAACTTTCTAAAAGTCACTCTTATGGTATACTACACTTTTGAAAATAAAAATAAAGCGGGTAGGCGCAGGGGGGGAAATACCTCCCATAGGATGCATACATTAAATATCGCTCAACTGAAGAACTATTAAAGGGAGAGTCTTCAAACGTGGTTAAAGCTACTATACAATATAAAAATTTCTCTATTTAACAGAATTCTTTAAGAAAATTATAAAAAATTGCATTAAGAGTCTATTAAAAATAACTTGAAAATTCTTGCGTTTTACGATTTCGATTTCCAGAACACCCCTGTATATAATACAAGTCTAAAGGTATTTTGAGGAAAATATAACCCTGCAATGATAAGTGATTATTGTATTTTGAAAATTTTTAAACAATAATTAGATCTTTTAGCATTTTAGTCAAAATATTTAGGACTTGTATTAAAGTGAAAAACGGCTTCAGGTGTGCGCTATTTTACAAAAACCTCGATTTCGTGCATTTACGCAATAAAATATTAAAAATTTGAAATTGGAAACCGTCATCCATTGCCATTAAATTTTGCCTAAATTGTTTAAATATGATTGGAAATTATACGGCCATGTTCTGGAAATTGAAACGGAGTGAAATTAAAATCGATCGATATTTTATTGCATTGATAAAATGGAATATATTTATGAACTTTAAACAAAATATCGTTTTTAAATTTTTGCTCGATTTCATTCTTTTTTACTCTAATTTGATTTCTGATCATTTCTAACTTGCGTGATGATTGGTCCATATTTTAATATAGGTGCCATATAGAACCCACCATCGGAAAACACTCTAATTCGCCTAATACGCTAACAAATTATGATATTATAATAAAATTCGGATTGATTTGGTTTCATAAGACTACAAATTGCACTTGCGATTATCTGTCTAGAGCTTACTTTAGATTGCATATATAAAATCGTTAAATAGTTTGAAATAATAACTGAATAACAGCCTGAAATTTTAAATTTTGTCTAACTTACTGCCTGTTTGTAGAACGCGAGCGCAAAATTGACTCGTTAAACTTACATTTAAAACAAAAACAAATTTTGAAATTTTGTTTTGGTTTTGAATGTAACCCTGCCTTTACACATGCAAGTAGTCCATATGTATTATCAACGAAAACGTTGAAGAAATAGCCGAAAGTCTTGCATGTAACTTGGCTTAATTTTTTAAGTTTGTTGCAAAAATTTGAACAAAAAAACCTAAAAGTTATTTTAAAATTCGATTTTTGAGGCACAATATGAATTGCTGAAAATGTCTAGCAAAAGTTTTAGCTGTGTAAATAAAAAAGACAAAACAAAACGTTTACATCATTTGCAAATTGCTAAGTTGCCGTCATTCAGTCAGTCTCAAGTGTAAATGTCTAGAATTGTAACACTTATTTGGAACGAAAAAAATAGCATAGTTTTAACAAAAAGTTCACGTACTTTTGATGCATTAATAGATTGTCTCTGATGTATGCATAAAAACAGAAATGAAAATTCACAAATAAATCAGGACAAGAGAAAAGTAGCGAAAAAAAAGCAGAGTTTTCTCTAAAGAAAAACATGTGCAACCGACTACAAAATTCATTATTTGAACTTTGTGTTGTTATTTTAACTAGGACCTGCATATATTTGGTTTTACATACCCCATATTATGTCGATTTAAAAGTGACATCCTTTTAATATTCATATTTACAATTGTATTTTAAAACATAGAGAAAAAACAGAATATTTCTATTATATCAAGGATTCTCTAGCATTTCCACATCCTTACACATTTATACTCGTATTCTATAGTCGTTTCATATATGTAGATGTAAATTCAGCTATTTTTTTACATTATAAAATGTAGAATATTGGACTATGAATAAATTAAAATAATAATAAAAACAAGAACGTGTAGAAATTACATTTAATAGCAGCAAGTCATGTATTGAATGATGAACTCAATTCAAAGTGTTATAAATTGTAACATAGTTAATTTTTTTTTGTCTAAAATAGCTTTAAAAACGAAAGAAACATAAAATTTGCAGGACATTTAAGTATCAAACTAAAGCCTAAAGAAATTGATATTTCCCGGGAGTACAAGGGAGACAAGGGGTCTCAACAGACGGGAACTACGACTGTTGGTGGCTTATCTGACGGGTCACCATACGGTCAAGCACCACCTGTTTCGGATGGGCCTGGCAGAGGACCAGGAATGCAGACTATGACGTGAGGAGGACGAGACCACAGGGCACTTACTGAGTGACTGCCCGGCGCTGGCATGGGCCAGAAGGAGACACTTGGGGCACGGCGCGATAGACGCGTCCCGAGTCGGTGCAATACCGGCAAAAGACCTTCTTGGATTCCTCTGGGAGGCAGAGGGTCTTTTGGCCAACTAAAGGGGGGTGGGTAATATAGACCTGCCTTGGTCGCGGTACTGTCTCTGTTGGGAGAAATCTCCCCGCTCTCTCTCGAAAAAAAATCAAACTAATGTTAGGAACACAACTGGGACGAACGACGAATTTCGCCCAACACGACGAATTTTTCCGTAAAAATTCGCTGAGTAAATTCGTCGTATGAAGCACAATAACGACGAATAGCTGGCAGCTTTTATAATTGAGAAAGTTGATCACTTTTTGCAAAGAGATAGAAATAGTGTGACCATATTCAAAAAAATAATGCTTAAAAATAAAAACATAATCAAAAACACAACTAAAAACTATTTTTATAGCAAAATACTTTGTATACTTATTTTATGTGTTATACAATAAAAAAAAACAATTATTAAAGTAAAAAGTAACTTTATTTACTAAACTACTTCTTAACTAAAACCAAACATGGTCACCTAGTACGGATTTGTTCGTCGTTCGCCGGCGTATGAAATAGAATTAAATCTATTTAAAGTTCGCCGCGTCTGGCGAATTTTCGCCGGCGCCCTGATTGTGTGCATTTTCATATACACAAACGTCTTTTATTTTTGGCGACGAATATTCGCGGCCAAAAATTCGTCGTTCGCCCAGTTGTATTCCTAGCATAAAGCCTAGTTAAGGTTTCGACTATTGTCTAACCCCCATATTCATAAAAAATATTTTAGGCTTATAGCAGGCTCTATGAAAATTTGTTTAATAAATCTTTTTGTAATCAAAAATATTTTTATGAATATAAGGGGAAAATCTACAGTCTCGACTTAGATTAGGTTTTTTTGGGCATCCATGCAAAAAGACAGCTCATTTGAGTTCTATAGTGGTCCCTTTGTGTTACCCAACGCCAATTGACATTCTAAAGAAGAGATACTTGATACATGCCCCTGCAGATATTCGCCAATTTATTTTCCTAACGAAAAGAAGGAGCAAACTTAGTTCTTACCTAAAAAGATCATCCAAAGAGATAATCATTGGTTTACCTAACTATTTTCCTCTAAAATCCTAATTTCCGGACATTTACACAGAAAATTAAACACAGTTTTCTCTTTCTCCTTAAGATAACAACAGTCTCGACTAAAGTATTGTCTATAGTCTAGTTTATTTTTATTTTTAATATGGGGGTGCGAAATCTGCTAATGATATGAATGCTCATTATGTGAGATTCGACTAGATGTTTTGGGTCGCTAACTTTTTAACCGCCTTTTCATCGTTACCCACATTCCCCGCGGTACTGTTTTTAGGTATTACATCACAGGGATGGTCAGCATTTATATTGGCTCCATATTGGGTCTTTTCTCTACCTGATCTTAGCGCTTTTCTCCTCTGTTTGTAGCAACATGTTAATTCCGGTCATGAAGTTTTAAATGGCTTGTCATTTTAACTATCAGAATAGTAAGTATATCGTCCAATTTAATTAAGGTTTACAAACCAAATTGTCTATGAAAAATTTCCTTAATAAGCGTTTGTTAAATTTAATATTCGTTTATGAATACTCTTCTCATGCTGAATAGTTGGGCAATACGCCCTGTCCATACTTAAGAAGATAGCTCCTGAAAAAACTGGGTAAGGTTCTAGTTAGCATCTTTATGTTTTGTGTTTTATAAGTAAGCATTAAACGTCCAGCGGCCTTTCGGGCGTTCTTTGTACGGTCCTCCATAATTTGGTATTATCCTGCATAGAGGTCTCCATATGGGCTTTAAGTTAAGCCTTCCATTAATCATGACTTCCATGTATTTAATTGCACTTAAGTTTTGCAAATTGTATCTTTTCCATTAGTTACCTTTTAATTATTCTTAGGTTCAATGGCCTCTAAATTTAAAGCATGTCTACTACAATAGATATATGGTCAGAAAGCCGATAATGGTAGCTTCTTTAGGACTGTTCTTAACTCTAAATTACGAGGTAAAATATTATATTCTTCAAAAGTGGCCGTAGAATAGACCGTTGACGAACTTCTGCTGACGTTTTAGAATACTGCATACCTTCGACTCTTGCGTACCAAAGAGTTATATCTGTAAAGTAATCTTCAATTATCATAAATATGTATGTAGTTTGATACTTTGAGATCCCTGAGAGATTGCATTATATAGTTCCATACATTATATCGATATTAACGATAACACATTATTTTAAATTAATTCCCTTTTTCGTTTATAACTTATCCGGCCTTTTTTGTTACAGTGTGAATTGTGTCAATTGCTGGTCTAGCCTTTCGAAAATCCTATTGCCTTTCTAAGAACCATCCTGAACCTTCCACTGCTGGAAGTAGTCTTTTATAGATTATTCTCTCGAGAACATTCCCTATAGTCAGTGTGACCAGATCTTAAAAAATTTTACAGCTAAATCTGGCATTAGACATGGCCAAAAAATGCTAAAAAAATTTTTTAAAGATTTTCGTTAAAAATGTTTTACCAGTAGGATATTTTATTCGAAGCTAAATACATTTTAGGGAGACTTGTTTTTAAACGGAATTGAAATAAATGGTTATATTTTAACAAGTAAAACATTAGATACATGTAAATATGTAGCACAGGTAATTGAGATTTAACTTTAAATTTAGGGGACCCGCAAACCTCCGATACGTGCAAAATTGAAACTATTTTATTTTTATGCTATTTAAAATTGTTTAAATAATTTTATTTCTTTCTGCCGTATTAATAAAAAATAAAATAGATTTTAAACGTTTTTTAAAACAAAATTTTCATACAAATTTTCCTTAAAATAGATTTCATATCCAATTTAGTTTTTTATGAATACGGCAGTTATAGTTTAAGTTTAAAATTATTATTTTTTCAGACGTTTAGAGCAAAGAGTTTTTTCAAACATTTACATTTTAGAAGTTTTATCCAAATACAAAGTGAAATATCCTTGCACTTTAATATCGTAATATAGGGCAAGTAAATTTTACAATCAACATGAAGAGGGCATTTCTAATATTCCATTTATTAACATAAGAATTATCCTTTTTCATACGAAATTTAATTTAATTTAAGTAAAATCAATTAAACTATTCGTCAAAATTTTTAAAATAATGCTAAAAAAAAGCTTAAAACAATTTATAAAAATGCTAAATAATATCCCAAGTGCTAAATGATAATTTTGCAGCTAAACAAAAATTTTTAATGCTAAATTTAGCTGCAAAAATTCCAAAATGGCTACACTGCCTTTAGTATTCAATAAGCCAATCGGAATTTAAGATGATGGATCTCCCAGTTTCTTATTGGGCTTCGGTATTAAAACAAGCCTCGTACTATAGTGTAAACTACAGTCTTCACTGTAGTCTAATTTACATTCTCGCCAATAGTCTAGTCTACAGTCTCAATTTGTCTAGTCTAGAGTTTCGACTTGTCAGGTCTATTGTTTTGACTTTAATCTCTACTTTTATCTTGGTTATAGCATTTTAATTCCAATCCATTTTCTGAATGTTTGAAAATAACTATAAAACTTTTAAAAAATGACTTTAAAAAAACTTAAGAATAATTGTTTTATTAATAACAACGGGAATTTATTTTAAGCTTATTAAATTAATTTATAATAAAAACAGTTTCAAAATGTCTTAGATTTGAAAACGACTTGTTTCCTGTTTTTTGATGCTGAGTGCAAAACTCAAACCTTTAACTTACTTAAAACTAAAATAAATGTTTTAATTTTGTTGTTTTAAATGTAAGTTAAACGAGTGAGTTTTGCGCTCAGCTTTAAAAAATAGCCAATAAAAACCAATTTAAAAATAATAACTTTATTAGAAAAACGGTAAAAATTAAGTTCGAATACAAAAATGCGGGTTAAAACTCAAATTAGGCGCGAATATAAATTAATTTCATATTTAAACGTTTGAAAATAACTTGGCTCGAAAATAATTTTGGAATAAACCGCTTTCTTAATAAAAATTATAATTTCATAAAAAAAATTTTAAAAAATACAATGTTTAACTGAAATATTTTTAATATTTCCGGCAAGCACAAAAGTTTAATATAAAGTAGAAATAATTTTAATCTAAACCCACTATTAAACATCAATGTTACAAACTGGCTATAAAAGCCATTTTTGAATAATATTATTCTAAACATAAATACATTTTTTTCGTTAATTTTTTCTTAATACTTGGAAAAGTGCTTGATATAACTTTTGATATCACAAAAGAATTATTTATACGCTTAAATTTTCACTTTTCTACACACATGTATATATGCAAAAATATAATCCAGAAAAGTTTGTTCTTAATTAATCAAACAATACATCAATATAGCAATCATGTTTAAATCATAACTCAGTTTTACACATGATTATCTTTAACGTATGAGATAATATGATTATCTTTCAAGAGTTACCACTAGAAATCACTACCATATTTTGTAATAAACTATCCGTAATTTACGATAGGCCTCAGAATATTTCTCAAACAAATTATTATACTTTATTTAAATTAGGCAACGAAATATTATAATATTAGGTCAGGTTTCATGAGGATTGGCTTATAATTTATATTTTCTTAAAAAAAAAACACTCCTGAAATATTTGAACTCTCGGTGGAGGGAATTAAAGATTCTGCACGGCCGAATATAGCACTCTTACTTGTTTTTTTTTTCTCTTATTAAGTTTGAAATTATTCTGTATTTAATATCAAATTTCTGTGTTTGCTGGGTTACGAGCAACTCCAAATCCTTTTTAATATTGCTGTTAAAACAAATTTAAATTTTGGGTCATTACTGTATATTAATGCATCAAAATATTAAACCTCCTTTAAATAAATAACGACATAAAGTTAAGCCGGATGTAAAAAAAATCTAAACGAAAGGCCTTCAAACGTTCATAAAGATTTATGTAAGCGGCCGTGGAATACTTACATATTAAACAAATTTATAGGTATAGAAGTTAGAGTTGCCAGGAACTAAAATTCAAAAATTGGAAAAAATTCACCTGGGGGCTAATTCTTGCAGTCGTGATCGAATACTTTTTCTATTGAAAGCAATTGTATTTCTAATTATTTTAGTCGATGCTAAACTAATCGATATGAATTTTTCAGTGTTGTGAAAACTCAAATAGATGCTTTTCAACACTGAACAAATAATTTCGATTCGTTCAGTATCGTCTGAAAGAATTAGAAAAAATATTACTTTCAAATCGAAAAAATTAAGGTATTTTTGCAAAGCGGTTTCAAACAAAAAAAAAAAATTTTTTGCCGAACGTTGCCTTTTTTATTTTTTTGGTATATCTTTGGCATTTATAGTCCGATCTTAAAGTATGATGTATTAAAAATGTTGTCTCGAGACGAGGGCAGTGTTACAGATAGCGTTATTCGTTTGGCTTTTAGGCGTAATAAAGTGTTTTCCGAGTGTGAAGTAAATTGTGGACCGATCTTCACGGAATAAAATAGTGTAATTTCTAGTTTTATAAAACCTTGGCAAACCAATCATTTCAAGACAAGAACTTTGATATATCATACTTTAAGATCCGACTGCAAATGCCAAAGATATAAAGAAAATTTTAAAAACGCGCCCCTACGTTCGGAAAAAATGTAAATTCTTTTTTTTCGAAACCGCTTTACAAAAATACTTAATATTAGGGGGTGTACGGCTTGTAAGGTGGCACGCTCTAATGTACATATTTTGTATATTTACAGAATTTATTAACTCTTGTTTTAGTTGTAATCAAAAATATTTGAAGCCTTCTTCAAAATTTTGTCTTATTAAAATTTTGGATGGAAATTATATTCCTTTTTTAAAGGGACTTTTACAATATCATACAAGTCTTACGTATTTTGATGAAAATCCGTCAGGGATTTTCAAAAAACGATATCAACTTATCATGAAAGGGTTATATTTTCCTTAAAATACGTAAGACTTGTGTGAAGGTGTAAAGTACCCTTAATTGGTATGAAAAAAAAACAAACGAATTTAATTTATCTATAAAAATTGTATACGATATTTATATATATGTATACTAAATATCGTATACTAAAACCGTAACTTAAAGACCCTAACTAGCCAAATATTATATACCGACTTTTTCAATGATTCTGATGTATTGCATCAACAAAAATTTCAACAAAATTTTAGAATCGTTCGACCGAACAAATGATGAACAAAAACAAAAGGGCTTATCTACAAAAGATCATATTATAAGCACTAATAGACCTAACTAACCGTTGCCATAATATGCAATATTGTGAAAATAACAAGAAAAATAAATTATAAGCAGTTTAAGGCAATATAACAATTTATCATTTCAAATAGTTTTTTGCTTCTCCTGTAAAATTTTCAAAATTTTATATTGAAAAAGTCGACAAACAATCGACGAAACGTCGGGAACAAAATATTGTAATTAAAAATTGAGTTTTATTTACATTGAAAAAATGTAGGCCCTATTAGCTTGAAAAAAAAAATAACTGTTATATAGGTCCTTTTGCGTTTAAGGTAACGATATATTTAAGCCATTTTTCGCCGCACCAAGTAAACTGACAATGTAATAACGAAATAAGATTTTAAGTTACTGACAGAAATACAAAACATATAAACAATAGTGTTAATAAAACAAAATTATTTTTTAATAACAAAGAATTTTTTTAACTAGATAGATAAAATTTAATTTGAGATGGTAACTGGACAAGACCCAAAAAACTGGACAATCCAGTCCAATCCAGGCCGTCTGGCAACCCTAATTGAAGTAGAAAAAAATAGAAATTAGCTTTATTACTAATTAACCTAAATTAACGCCAAATATTTTATGATTAAACAACGAATAGAACAAAACAAAAAATTTACATAAAAACTAATAAACTACAAAAATATTCAAGCAAAATTATAGGAGGTGTATAAAAATATTACAATCAATATCATACGCACAAAGCCTACGGAAATAAATCGATTATTTTGCAGTTACAAAAAAATACTATTGTTTTCTAAATAATAATTACATTTCTATAAAAAATGTATGTATGTAAAAAAATGTATGTAGTATATACATACAAAATTTTATGACGTATTCATCAAAATAATTCTTTTCAAAGCTCAATAACCTGTAAAGTTTAATGAACCCTCGACAACTTGTTAATGGTGTATGGTTATCCTTGTTGCCAACTCGTTTTAGTCACACTGGGGTCTGTCATGTTAATATCTTATAGAAAAACTATTTTAATGGCGTTCTATTTATGTAGTTGATACTGAAAAGTATCAATTTTCTCCATATCCCCTTTAAACATTCTTTTAAATAATAAAACAGCTTTAAAAAAATATTTTAACACCCGGTAACTCAGCCATTTTACTGACTATAAGGTCGCCTTTCGTGTTTAAATGTCGTTGGCTTTGACTTTGTCTATTGTAATTTTAGATTTACGTTTGTATTTTGTCTCTGCTTTTTTTTTTGTTTCTTTTTCAGCTAATAATACAAAAATTATTTGTAACATAATAAATGGCTCCTTGGGGTGTCTAAAGGATCGTTAAACATCATTTTTGTTGTTTGCTACAAAATAAAAAACCAAAAAATAATTGTAGAATAAACATTTTCTCATGCAATTTTGAAATATGTAGATGCAAAACTTTGAATTGCGTGTAACAGAGGAAACTAAATAGTTGACTAAAATAAAAATTCCAAAAAAAATTCCATGATCTCAGCTTAACACAGAAGCTTGATTCAAATACATTTTCAATTAAAACTCAATTTTTTTTAAAACTTAAATGACATTGTTGTTCAAAAAATTAAACGAAAATATACGAAATGCTTTTGGAAAAAATAAGACAGATGACAAAACCAAATTGTTGTCGGCTTTATTGGCATTTCGATGGTTCGCTGTAAAACTCTCACAAAACATGAGTCAGATAAGGACGGGGGAATCGGGAATCACGGCTCACTACACCATTTTTCATTGAAATTGAGAAAATTCCAAATGAAAATGAGAATTTCAATTTGAAATTGAGAAAATTCCAATTGAAATTGAGAATATCAATTTGAAATTGAGAAAACTCCAATTGAAATTGAGAATATCAATTTGAAATTGAGAAAATTCCAATTGAAATTGAGAATAGCAATTTTAAATTGAGAAAATTCCAATTGAAATTGAGAATGTCCATTTGATATTAAGCAAATTCTAAATGAAATTGGGAAATTTTAATTTGAAATTGAGAAATTCCAAATGAAATTGAGAAATTTTAATTTTAAATTAATAAATGATTTTTATTATATTCATACAACAAACATAAGGATGAAGAAATAAAAATAAATACAAATCGCAGAAATATTAACCAACAGGGATATCTTCCAGATCCAGAGCTAATTGATAAAACGTTGTAGTATGTTGTATTGCTCTACTGCAATCTCCTCTTCTAAAAAGGCAAGCCTTTTCTCTCCTACATTGGGGGGAATTACAGTCGGTACATTCATCTTTGTTTTCGCCATACTTTTTATATTTGACCAAACAATTTCAATGGGATTAAGCATCGGTGAATAAGGGCTCAATCGCAGGAGTGTAGCTGGAGAGTATGGTGAAAACAAGCTGAATGTACCAAAAGTTATTCTCCCAATTTAGTAGAAGAGCAGGACTTGACTTTTTAGAAGAGGTGATTAAGGCTTTAAATATCGAGTGTTGATTGCTCTCATGTCATAGTTATTCATCATACTGAAGACGAACGAAGCGAATAAAAAAATATAATGAAGGTATCATGAACATCATTTTTATGTTTCGTGCATATGTTTTCTTTAATTTTTGGGCCTTATTTCATTCCTTTCCCATGGGCTGTTGGGAGTTATTTGATTAATTTCTTTAGAAGTTGTTTCATTATGAAATAAATATTTAAATTTGGGATTTGTTTTATTTTTATTTGGGAATTATTTCATTTTTTGGGGAGTTGTTTCTTTTTTTCAAATTTGGGACTTATGTCATTTACACCTGCGACCTATTTCACGGAGCCATTTTTGTATATGGTTTACTCTCTCCTTATTTCTTTGAGTGTTTCATAATTATACAATGGTTTCATATTTGAATAAATATTATGAGCTTTAAGTAAAGGCAAACAAGTAAATTATTCAAAGCAGACCTCTAGTATATACTTAAGTGGGGCACACACTATCAAACTTGAATGACAGTCACAAATTTCATCAGTCAACAGCCAACTACAAAATAATTTGTCGTTGAAAGACGGTTGATTGACGAAAATTAGCGAAAATTTAAGCAAAACTGCCATTCATGTTCGATAGTGTGTACCTACCTTACTTTAATATAAATTCCATTTCCAAATTACTTTTATTTTGAATTTAAAGACAAGTTTGTCTTAAGTTTTAATAACGACTTGAGAATTACTTTGTTACAATTTTGTTAAGCCTGTCTTTTCATATCAATTGTATTTATAAAAATTTTGTAACAGCTCCTCAGCCGCACCTCCTACCGGACTATCACACATGGCCCGAATGATGGACTCTCTTATATTAGATCAATATCCACCATTTGCATTTACAAAAATTACCACAACACACAGGCCGTCAAAGACTGGCAATGTTAAAAAGACCGAAACTACAAGAACGACATCTATGGGAGGACTAGTGCCGCCACAAACTTCAACAGGATTAGGTATAAGGTTAAAAAATCGAATACCCACACAAGGTTGGCTTTTAAATCTTTTAAGTTTTTATAAAATGTTTAAAACAAAATTTCCTTAATTTCAGAAGTGTCACCACAACCGAGACCAAGTACTAATTTGCCGCCAACAAATGGTCCTACGTCAAATGCCATACATTCCAATGCAACATCATTTCCCACACACAATGACAATAGATGGATATCTTCATTGCGACGTAGAGATCCAGAATTGCAGCCCACATTGCCCTCAATTAATCTAAGTCATCATTTTAGTTCCCATAATGTGGCCAGCGGTTCGTTGGCCGATCGTTCAGAAAAACGTAATTCCCGATCTCTGAAAACCTCTACCATGCCCATACGTAAAAGCCGTTCAGTGGAACGTGTCAGGGCGCGTAAAATGATTAACTCTCAAATGAAATTAAAAGATAAAGGCAAGAAAAATTCCATAGATGAAAATTCCAATTCAGATGATCAGGAGGCTACCTCCCTCGAGGAAAATTCAACCTCACAAAGTACTCCTAAGAATTCACCGAAAACTTCCTCGAAAACAAAACTTTTCTCACCTTCCGGCTATGAACCGCATTTAGTTGAAACTCTCGAGAAAGACATACTGCAAAGACATCCGGGTGTTAAATGGACCGATGTGGCCGGTTTGAATGAGGCCAAATCAATATTGCAAGAGGCTGTTGTTTTACCCATCATAATGCCAGATTTTTTCAAAGGTATACGCAGACCTTGGCGAGGAGTTTTAATGGTTGGTCCACCAGGTACAGGAAAAACTATGTTAGCCAAGGCTGTGGCTACCGAATGTGGTACCACATTCTTTAATGTTTCCTCGTCAACGCTGACGTCAAAATATCGCGGAGAGAGTGAGAAATTGGTACGTTTGCTCTTCGAAATGGCTAGATTTTATGCTCCTAGCACTATATTTATTGACGAGATCGATGCCTTGTGTTCAGCGAGACGTAGTGATTCGGAGCATGAAGCTAGTCGTCGTTTTAAAGCTGAATTATTAATACAAATGGATGGATTAAATGCCACAATGCAAGATGATAAAGTCATTATGGTTTTGGCAGCCACTAATCATCCTTGGGATATTGATGAAGCTTTTCGAAGACGTTTTGAAAAACGTATTTATATAGCGCTACCAAATGGTAATGAGAATTAAGAATATTTTTAATTATTGTGTTTTTTCATCATATTAACAAGTTATAGGGTCAAATTATTAGATTATAGAAGGAAGTTTATAGCTTAAAACTAATGAAAATGGTTGAATAATCTGTGTATCTATGTTATGTATAAAATACAAAATAAATTTCAACCTATGTTTGTATGTATATCCGCTATAGACTTTGAAACCATCCAACCGATGTTCTCCAAATAAGTTTCATTAGAATGGAAATTTTTTGAAAATGGTTTAAGGCTATATATTTTGTTACAAGCTATGACCACGAGGGGAGGTATGGGACAATGTATGTCTGTCCGAAAATATCCAATAGATTTTAATGAAATCATATATATGTACATGCATATAAAGATAGATCCTTATTTATATAGACATTAGCTATGCACTTTCAAAAAAATTGGAACAATCTAACCGATTTAAATGATATTTAAAACGTAGATAGATCGCTATTTAGATAGACAGACACATAAGCTATGCATTTTTCATAAATATGACAACGGAGGAGGCATGAGGCAATTTATGCCTCTCCGTAATTATCAACCCGATTGTGAAGAAACTTAAAACATAGATAGATCCTTATATAGATGGTCGCACAATAAATGCAGGGGAGGTAAGAGGCCATTTTTGCCTCTCCGAAACTATCTCACTCACAGGTCCAACCCATCTGCTTAATTCTATAAGACTCGCGCTTGATAAATGATTTTCAGTGAGCCGTTGGAAGGCCAAAGAAGTGATCAATGGATGTATCATCCATACGACTACCTCTTTGTGCCAGCACATCTGCTATCTGGTTACTGGGACAGTCCTAGTACCCTGGTATCCATATCAGCGTTATCCTTGAATGTTTCGCAATCTCATTCATAGATATCCGACATTCTGTAGTTAACCTAGATGTCGTGAAGACACCCGCTAGGGAAGCAATGGCAGCCTTGCTATCAGCAAATATACGTATACCTCTCGATACGCGATAATAAATTAGCCAGTTAGCCGCCCGCCTTATAGCCGAGATTTCCGCCTGCTGGACACTACGTCCATCCGGCAGACGAAAGAAAGCTTTTATATCCAGTTCCTCTGTGAAGAAACCCCCACTTATTCTAATTGCTTTACATTACGTTACTTACACTCTCAGGTAACTGAGGATTAAAAATAAATGTTATTTTAAACTTTCAAATTGTTTATTAAATTAAAGAAAAAGCAATTATATACGATGTAATACATAGAAATCTGGACCAATCTTTTAGGTACTGACCGAGTCAGAAACACATTTTAAAGTGATCTAACGATGTCCATCCCTCCGTCTGGCATATGGATTTTAACCTCATAACATAACTTTGTTTTTGTGTGCCCATGACTGCCCATCGTTTTTAAATAGGGTAAAATCTCGAAACATTTCACTTTAAGAATCAGTCATCGATTCGCGTTCATGTTTGTTGATAAACTAAATTGCCACATATGAAGTGAGACCAATCCATAACAAAACTTTCAGACTCTATCGTTTACACGTTGGAAGATTTATCGGATCTTATTTCTTCAAAAATTAAGAAAATTGAACGTTCACCCTTTAGCATTAGACAAGCAGGCTTGAAGAGAAAATGAAAAGGGCTAAAAAAACATTCTATCTGTTTCTAATAAGCACAAACCGGTATTAAATTTTAAAAGCATGCTTTTTATGTATATTTGGGTAGATAGCTATAATGGTAAGATCTTGAAATTGGCATCGTTTGAAATTTTAAAACGCAATGTGAATTTCTGTATAAAGCAACAACAAAATTACAAAATATTTTTTACATTATTTGTGCTTTCAATGTTATTCTTTGGCGTTGCGCTGCGTTTTATATGATTAGGGTCTAAGTCCTGGGTAGATCAATATCCTGTTAACAAGAACAATAGTACTTCTTTTCTAACTGCTGTTTCTACTGCTCTCAGGCATTACTTTACGTTTTATGTAATATTCCTCTAATGCATTAATTTCAAGTTTCGAATTCTTTGCCTCTTATCTGCTGAAACTAGGGTGACGCAAAAAAGCTATATTTTTTATAATTGTTGTATAACACAAACTATTTGTCAAATTGTTACCCTGAGGTCGATCAATCTGGTTCTAACTGACATTAGGGCAGGCAGAAAGTTTTCATAATAACATTTGTTGCCCTTAGTGTACTTTAAAGATGTAGAAATTGGTTTAAGCAATAATATAAATTGCTCTTAATATTCCACCGCTATAGCCGAGAAATTGTTGTTATTACCCCACTTATCAAAAGAGAGTTTCATCTTGTGGGGCATGGACATCATTACTTGTGCCCAAGACCGTTTAAAAAGTACACTTAGCAAATGCGAAATAAGAAATCTTTCTAATATGAGAATTTTTATGAAATTATTCATGTCCGTAGTGGCCAAAGAACTTATTGTTTGAGACAATTTTTTTTTTTTTTTATGAATAGTAAATGTATTTTGTGAAAAGGTATTTTTAGACCGAGAGTATTTGAAATACAAAATACGTGAAAGGTATTTTAAATACAAAATAAATTTTGGGAATGTATTTAAAATACAAAATAGGTATTTGTTTCTCAAATACAAGTACATATTTGAAATACTGCCCAACCCTGGAAATATCCCTATTCAGATGAATACATAAGCTATGCATATTTTTAATATTACCACGATAGAAGGTAGGGGTGATTTAATTTAAAACATAGATAAATGGGCTCATAGGCTTTGGTTTTTTCCAAAAATAGAAACATAAGGGGATGCGGGCAAGTTCTGCCTCTCCGAAACTATCTAACTAATTTTATTGAAATCCCTTCATTAATACAGAATTATTATTAGTAGCACACGCCGGGTATCCGCTTGTATTTTTTAAAACTTAAATATTTTTGAAGTTTGAAATATACGGGGGTGTTACCGCGTATTTCGATTCCAAATATAATAATTACCGAGTTAGAAATATCTATACTATTTATAACGCCTTTTGTACTATCTTTTTCGAATGAAAGGAAGGTTTTTAAACTTTATCGAAAACAATAGCTCTCTTTCAAAACAGCAGCTCTATTTTCGAACAATAACTTCATCAAATTTCCTATTTGCTTATAAAAACAATTCTGAAATTGTACGTACTCGTAAATTATTTTTTTTATTAAATACGCAGTAATTCCCCTGGTTTTTGGGAAAATAGAATTAGTACTTAGTAGTAACGATGTAACTAAACTAAAACTGAACTAAAATTAAACTTAAACTGAAGTAGAACTTAACTACAACGGAACTGAAACTGAACTGGAGCTATGTCTTCATTTTAGACTAGAACTAGATCTGAACTAAGACTGAAATAGAATTAACTAGAGCTGAGCTAAAACTCAACTAGAACAGAACTGGAACTGAACTAAAACAAAACTAGAATTAAACTACAACTAAGCTAGAACTAAACAAAAACTAAACTATGACTGAACAAAAACTGAACTAGAACTTAACTTAACCAGAACTAAATTCGATATAAACTAAAATAAACCTAGAAATAAACTTAAACTTAACAAGAACTAAAATAAAGTGGAACCAAATCTGAACTAGAACTTAACAAGAACTAAACTAGGGCTCAAATAAAATTAAACTAGAACTAAATTAAAACTGCATAAAAATACATAAATATGTACATATGTATATAAAAACATAATTCTTTATAAATTGCGTACATAAATTCATACTAAGCCAGAACTCAATTAGAGTTAAATCGGGAAGGAAGACAAGATGTCTCAAAGATTTAAAGTTTTAACTAAAAAAGCTCTTACATTGATTTATCATATTCCTTTTCTTTTAGAGGAAACCCGCTCGGCTTTATTAAAACTCTGTTTAAAAGATGTGAATCTATCACCTTCTTTAGATACCAACATGATTGGTGATCAAATGAAAGGTTACTCAGGCTTTGATATAAGCAATGTTTGCCGAGATGCTGCCATGATGCCAATGCGCCGACAAATTTCTGGACGTACACCCGAAGAAATACGACAAATACGTCGCGAAGAAATTGATTTACCCATAACACTACAAGATTTTCAAGATGCCATGTCGCGCACTAAAAAATCAGTTTCAGCAGAAGATGTCAGTCGTTTTGAAAAGTGGATGGAAGAATATGGTTCTTGCTGAATTCAGTAAAGAAAATTGTCACAAATTTAGACAAAATTTGCTCATGTTTTAGATTTTTAAACAATACCAAAACAAATTTTATTCCAAATGTTTAAACAAATTGTTTAAATTTTAAAATATAATAATTTTATAATATTTTAATTAACTATTATTTAATTAACTATTAAATATGTACTTTAATTTGAACTTCATTCTTAATTTTTACGTTCAAAATTCCTTAGTTTTAAAACCTGTATTCCAGATGTTCGATAATTTTTTTAAATATTATTTTTAAAATCAAGTAATCAAACATATTGCACAAATATATTTAAATATTTTACAAATATTATAAACTTCTTATTAACAAATAAAACCCCTTAATAAAGAAAATTTTATAAAAAAAAGTTTTAAGTTTTATTATAATTTTAAGTTGGTTATATTTTAATTTTCTTTCAGTTCTAGTTCATTTCAATTATGGTATACATACCATACATAAATATATATGTATATCGCACTTGATCACTTAAAATTCAAGTCAAATATTTGCTCATTGCATATAGATTGGATTTTCACATAATTTTTGTATTAAATTAATATTGGAAAATCGGAATTTCCACCCCCTGGTCTGGAATTTTCTCTGATGCCCAAATTTTTTCTATAATAGGTAGAATTAGTTCTACGGTCATTCTCGGATTTGCCTTTAAGATTTCTTGTGTTATTTCTTAGAGACCCGATAGTTCCCAGTAAAAAAAATTTGTGTTTTTTGAAGCACTTAAGAGAAAAAGCGCATAATTGAGCGCTTCAATAAGAGAGCACTTATACAGCAGTAACTGATAATGAATAAAATATACAAAAATAGCTGCTATTTAAGTGCTGCAATGAAGAAGGTTTTAAAGCGATAACAAAATAAAAATATGTTACGGTTTACGAAAATGCTTAAAAAAGGCATTTAAACAAGTAAAAGCAAAACAAAAATGAATATTTTAATATAGTTAGCCCTTAAAAAGCGCTTTAGGAGTGCTTTGTTTGCGTGTTTTATTATGTTAAAAGGAGCGCTTATTGTCAGCAGAAAGTAGTCCTCCAAACCGGGAACACTCCATACAAAAATCAGGCATCCCATCAGCAGGTTTGAAGCGATTTGAGGTATGAATTCATATATAAAACCTGCTCCTTTTGGAGCACATTTTTTAATGGGTTAGTATAACCTCAGACATTGTCAGTGGAGTGATGCTGGGGCTTAGCTGTGGGTTGTGTTTAGGGTTGCCAGTTTTGAAAATAGAAAAATCAGTACATCTATATATATTAAAATAAGTCCGTATATGTACGTCGCCGAACTAATCATAAACGCGTCGTGCGATTTCAACCAAACTTATACACTACGTAGGCAGTGGCCCATATATGGTTTATATGAAGTTTGGTTGAAATCCGATAACGCATGTGTGTGCGGTGCATATGTGAAGTGAGTGTGTTTTTGCCGCAGGCATTTTTTGTACCGCATACAGCATTCATTAGTATTGAATACATTTTGGTCGTTTGTGTATTGTTAAAAGTTGAATAATAGGGAACAAAACCAACTTTATTAAAAACAAGTGTGTTTCTTTTCTTATTTTGTTTTGCCGTGCGAAGCAGGCAACGGGCCCGCTAGTACCGAATAAAATATTGTGCTCTTTTGCGAAGCACTAATGGTACATTTTAAAAAGTAAGCAAACATTTATGCGCTACGCAAGAAGACATACAGAGATGCAGTAAGGCAAGTGAATGAATGCTGAAATAAATTAAAAAAATATATACATAAAATTTAAAGAGCCACGACATTCTCTTACTACGAAGCAGGTTTGTAAGGGAGCATAAAAATGATAACGGAAACAAAAAATTCAGTGTGCAAAGCTGATCAATACATTCACCAATTGCGCTGAATGAAGGGCTTTCTGTGTCAAAAATGTATTGCTTCAAAGTGGGAACTCGCCATATAAAATTCATGTCTTCCGTAAGCGATATGGTAAGCGAAACTTTTCGGTTTCTCCCTTACAAACCTGCTTCGTTGGAAGCTCCAATTTTTATTGGCTAAGAGAAATAAAATCAGTACAAATGCAAATAACCATACATATAGTTTTTTAATATAAAATTGCATATAAATAACATAAAAAGCTTTATGTGCTGTTTCCAGATGACAAGCAATTGATAGTGTGGTAAAATTTATATGAGAATCAGTCAGTTTTTTTAGTGTTTTTCATATGAATTTTATTACACAATCAACTGCCTGTCACCTGGAAACAGCACATTAAACTTTTTTAAAACAAAACTTGAATGCATTCTATAATTTGAACCCCGACAAAATTTAATTAATAAAACTGATTTTTTTTAAAAACAATAATTCATTTCCGTATATATTTATAGCGGGAATACAAAATGAATAACAAAAAAACCTAAAACACAACAATTTGTTAAAAATTCGATTTCTTATTTCTTTTTAGCTACTTAATTTAATATTTTTCAAAGAAACATTAATTTTATTAAAAGCAAAATTTGAATTCATTAAGTCTGTAGCTTGGTACTAAAAGGGTCACTGTCAATATTTTGCTGTTTTGAGTTAATCGTTGCATTGGGTGTCTTTTCTTAAGCTACGGTCACACCAAGCACGAAAAAAATCTTAAGCAAATTTTATTTCCTTTATTCTATTATATATTTTGAATATAGGTCAACATAAAATTAAATTAAATAAGTTTTTTGCAATATCTACCGGCATAATTAAGTCCTGCTAAATCTCTTTTATTTTGCGGTAACAGCCAATGTCTAATTTAACCGAGAACAGCTTCAACAGGGTATTGCTAGCCAATTTCACTAAAAACTCTTCTATAAAAAAAAACTAAAATTAAATTTTCTCAAAAATAAATTTTTTGACATTGGCCTTTTTAGCACCAAGCTACAGATATAAGAACAACAATGTTAAAAAACGTATTAAACACTTGAAATAATGAAGCTTGTATTTATATTCAAAATAATTAATTAATAAATTTTAAGTGATTTATAACTAATTATTATTAATAATTGTAATTATTGCAGAGGGCACAATCGTTTTTCAGACGATCTTATACTATCAGCCATGTCACAGACTACAATTCCGTTCGGAATGATTCCGTTCGGAATGATTCCGTTCGGAATTGAAGAAAACATATTTGTTTATTGGTAGAAAGTATATTTTGATAGTTTTTTGGTCTTTGAGATACAGAAAACTCCAATACCGTTCATGAAAACAAAAATGGTTTCATTCCGCAAAGGTTTTTCGTAATTTTCTTTTTGTACATTGTCAGTCTTCAACAAATTGTAAAACTCATTACAACTATAACCAAAGTTTGTCTTTAGCTGCAACTCACTTTTTAAGTTTTATATTGAGAGCCTGTTTCTCTCTTTTCTCCACTTTGAAAACTAAAAGTTCGTTTGACAAGATGACAAACTATTTTATATACTGAACAAAATTAATGTAAAAAAGCAGTACAAAAACAGTGCATTGATGAAAAAATCAGTACATTTGCGTACTGATTTGCTTGTAATGCATAAATCAGTACTTTAAACAAAAAACAGTACATGTGCTGATAAAAACAGTACGACTGGCAACCCTAGTTGTGTTCGATACAGTCGCATATATCCAGGTTTATTTGAGAACATAAAGACAACATTTCAGAGTAGTATGTAGCCTAAAGTTCAATTTGTTCGCCTTTAGAGGTGATGAGTGGGCCGAAGTTATCCCTAATTGTTTGGCGATGTGCTGGTTTTTGTAAGCTTTTGGATGAGTCGGTATAAGTCACTCGTTCGGTTTGTCTCAGCTGCAGCATGACCTTCTTTGACTATGGAATTTGTCAATGCGCGATTGTCTTTCGGAGCACTGCGTCTTACCTCTCGATTAAAGTAGCATGTTGGTTTTGAAGAGTTGGCCTTTAATTTTTCGTTGTGGTCGTAATCGACCAATTAGTTTTAGAAGAGTTCACTAACAAATAACACTGTGCTAGAAATTGAAATTGACACATAATTCGGGTACGCTGGATCCAGTGGTGCTAAAAGTTTTTTATGTTAGCTCTGGTTTTCGAGATATACCGTTATTTTGAAAATGGAGGAGGTTGCACAACATATGTTCGCGTAACTCAGAAACGGTTTATTTTATTGAACAAACTCCAAAAACTGAACTAGAACTATGTCTTTTCCATCATTTATTTCTAACATACCTACCAGCTTTCCCCATTCATTAAGGGGTTCGAAACTAAAGAAAGATATAATTTGGAAATAACGATTTGCAAATATGTGAATCAACACAAACAGGAAAATCATTAGCGTGACTTGAAAAGATGCGGACCCAAAACAGGTATGCTACTTTCGCATCGCGAGTAGCCCCCAGAACCCTGAGGTACACCAAACGAAGAGGTAGTAATTTGAGTATGATCCACCAATATCTACGAACTTAAATACATCCCATACACATATACACATCGTTAAAAAGGCGTAACTACAAAAATATAATTTTACAGAAGCAAAAAACTTTGTAAAATGAAAATTATTAACATTTTTAACGAAGTTTTTCCTCCCGTCAGGAAAACATGCATTGGTGAGTCGTTCATGGAATTCTTCAAACCATTGTCAAACAAACTTATTTCATTATATTTTGTTAGAAAAAAATTGTGTAGTTACTTCGTTTTGCATCAAGTAAACACACTTGTTGTACGTCCCTTTGCTTTCGGCTAATAAAAGCGTCATTTTTAATCGCAGAAGTGTAAAATTTTGTCAAGACATGTAGTTTAATGGCTTTCATAATACATAATCAATCATAAACACGATTTGGAATTTTTTGTTAGTACCGCATTTTAGCTGACGATATGTATGTTAGTACTTATTCTACCATATGTTAGAATATTTAAGCAAGTTCTTTAACGCCTTAGACAAATCAGGAGATAACATCGCGGCCAAATTGCATGCATTCAAACACCATTCTGTTATGTTAATGTAGTACTATGACCACGACGAAAAGCATATTGGGATGTGGAGATCTGATCCGAAACAAATATAGATATAGGTCTACGATCATCAGCTTTGGACTTAGGAACAAACAATTTTCTTACAATCACATTTTTTTTTTTTTTTTTTTATTTAAAATAATTTAAAAATGAGTAAACAAACAAATATTGGTGAAAAAAAATAAAAAATAAATGAAAATGAGACAAAAGATAAAAAAGATATAATCTGATTTTGCTTTAAATGACATTTAATTTTTCGATAACTTGTTGGTATTCTTTTTCCACTTGTTCGTACTCTTCCTGTAGTTGTTCAATACGAAGTTTCATGTTAGGTAAACGGGCACGCAACCATTCAGTGTCCATTTTAGCTTTCTCCATTTTTTTAATATCACTTAATTGCTTGTGATAAATAGCATTCAAACGCTTTTTAACATCCAAACGATAAGAGGTGTAATCATCCTTGTCGTGTATATTGGTATTGCAGAGACGTAAAATTTCATAAACTTTGCGGCATTGGCGTGGATTTAACTAAAAGGTTTTGTAGTTATTAAGAAAGTGGTTATTGCTTTTTTATATTATACATACTTTGAACGTTTCTCTTGCTTCTTTGGTCATTTCTTTATTGAAACCTTTTTTAAGTTCTTCTTTTTTAAAGGATTTCAACTGCAAACATAGACGAGCATCTACAAAATTTCGCATACGTTGAAAATCATCTGATGGATCTTCCACTGTTATATCTATAACATTTTTTTGCGTTTGATAGAAGTTGTAGATCGTTTCTAAGAATGTGGTTCCTATGCCTAATTTTTGAAACGGAGGTAAAACCAACATTTGTGAAATACGTGGTCGTATATTTTGGGGATAAGCATAATACTCATAGACGGTTGCATAGCCAACGGTGGCATATGATTCTTCGCCATTATCATTTTTATATTTTTCGTAACTGAATAAAAATATATGTTATAAGAATTTATAATTTTCCTTATACAGAGAACGAACTTACCATATAAAATAAGACCACTGAGGATCATCCACATCAATATAAGAGGCGGCATCTACAAACCACAAAACAAAAGTTTGCAAACGTGAAAAAAACTTTAAAAACGAGGTCTGCTTATAGTCAGAATTGTAAAATTCATAGACTCTTTCTTTGCCATCATCATCTGCTTGTTTGTATTCGTAAAGTTTTTCGCCAAATGGCTGAAATTTATCAGCCTTATCTAGAGTCTTAAGAAACTCATCCATATTTACAAAATAACAGCCATCCGGCAGTTTCTCTGCTATAGTTGCCACGACATCATCAGCCTTAATATCTCCCTTAGACATTTCGTCCACTTTCTTGCCATATTCTATGCCCAAATAAATGTGCAACGGTCCGGCCGTATATAACATGCTTACTTTTAGGTCCTGGTAACCAAATATGCTCTCAGATTCACCAAATATTTGATGAGCCATTAAGGGATGAAATGCCAATTCTTCATTTTCCAAATCCGACTTTGAACGTACTTTAAATAAATTCTCAATTATAAAACTGTCTTTTTAACTATATGTAACACAACTTACTCAGTTTAAATTCCACTACTTGTAATGCGTCCAATACTAAATTTTGAAAATCTTGAATTTGAGCCATGCTTTAGTTATTTTTTAATTTTTTTTTGTGTTATTCCTAAAAAATTTTGTTGCAAAATCTTGGCGCGAAAATTTCTTTGTTTTCGATTTTCTCTGAAAAATATATTATTTTTGGGACAATATAATATTTATAGTAAATTCAATTTAGAGCTTGTTTTGTTTTAACAATAATTCTTTTTATGACTTTGAAGCACAGACTAACACTTAAAAGATTTAAAGACAATTTTACACACAAGTTGGCAGACTCAATAAAAAATAAATGAAATTAATTGTGCCAAAACATCTTCTTCCTCAAAAACAATCACAGAGGATAAATAACAAAAACTAAAAGATACCAGATTCAAATGTTTTTAAGGTGTAATAAAAACAAGTAATGCAGGGTACAGACAGTCCAATTACATCAATTTGATTTTGATGATATATGAAATGAATGAAAATGAATGAAATTTATCAGATTACGTAAATGCATTGCATAGTGTGTATCCAGCATAAGAGTGCTATATTCGGTTGTGCCGAATCTTTATTACCATTCATATATGCAGCGTCTTAGACCGCTCACACATTATCAAACAGAATTTAAAAAAAAGCAAGTAAGAAATATATTCGGCTAAGCCAAGTCTTTTATACCTCTCACCATGGTGAGATAAGACCAAAAAGTTATATAAACACCGGTCTTTAGATATAAAGAAATCTTTTTAATGTCACGCCCACTTCACCAATCCTGCCATTTTTTATGAAATCTTTGGCTTTTGCCGTTCACCAGATATACAAAAATCTATAGTCTTTGTACCGTAGTTTCCACGCCCACTTCTCAAATCCCTCATATTTTTTAGAGATTGTGTAGTGATTACTGAGCTATGTGTACCGAACTTAAACAATTTTAAAAAGAGTTTAAAAAATATACACATGTGTTTATCACACGATTGCCGCAAATGCATCAATATGACACAATTTTGATTGCGCTTTATTGGCGCACAAAAATGAAATTGACCCAATCAAATATTATAAAATCACACGCTAGTTGGTACAAAGGGAAATGTGTACAATAATTGCCTTAGCACAGTCACACGATTGTTCTTATTTGTATCAACTGCGAAAACAGCTGTTGTGGTAGGTTTTTTAGTTGTTTGAAAGTTCTAGTTGGTTTGTTCATAAAAAAATTTTTATTTTAATTTCAAATTGTTTAAGAAAAATATATGAAATTCAAAAAATTAAACAAAGTTAAATTCTATTTTAAAAAATATACAGAAACAGGGAATATTTCTATTTAAATTTTAAGAATACAAATTAAAAATATTTATATCTCTTTAATTGACTGAAATTTATATTTAAAATAATATTATTTGAGTATCTGCACCTCAGTTCTGTAACTTTTTGAATTTAACTACCGATATCGTTAAGTAACGAGAAATCTCGGTCACTTTAACGTATGTGTTATTCTCGTTTTTAAGTTAAAAAAAATTTTCTTCAAGAAATATTAACAACATATATCGGTACAAATGTAAAAACATCAAAGTTTAAATATTTAAAAAATGCTTATTATTATAAAAAGAAATAATTATCATATTCTATTTGTTAAAAAAATATAAAAATATATATATACTGTGTTTTGAATAAAAATTTAAGACTAAACTTCAGAAATAGATTTTAAAATCGCTCGAAGTTCATCACACCTTGTAAAAACTACCTTTTTGAAATCGATCGATTTTCATCACATATCTCAATATTCATTAAAAAGAAATAGTACTCAGTTCTATTTTTATAAAATATCTTGAATAAAAATATTCACAATAAACAGCTATTGTTGTGAAAATACATATTGTTAATAGCACTAATTAAAAAAACATTAATGCATAATAAATAAATATGTATATCTATAAAACTTACTAAAAGAAACATACAAAAGTAAATTTATTAAAAAAGGCAAATATTGGCATCAATGTAAGAATCTGCACGAACTTTTTCTGTGGGTAAGTTCGGACAAAACTAAACAATCAGCTGTTTTTGTTTACATATGAAACTAAAAAATTAGTCTGGACATTTTTAAGCAAATGAAATAGTTTTTTTTTTAAAAATATATTGTTACGTTACTGACTTTTCAATAACGTTTTTGGTTTATTTCCTTTATAATAAACCTCTAGAGTTCTTTTATTACAAATTTAATAAAATAAATAAAACACTTTAAACACTTTACTTATAGCTGGTACTATAAACTACTCACACCACTTTATTTAGAAATTAGTCACTTATACCACTTGTACTTGCGATCTACACACTTAAATGTTCGTACTAATACTGATTATCGATGCAGACCTTCACCAGTATTTATATTCTGTTTGCTGACATCTAGGTTAGGTTAGGTTCCATTGGCAGCCGTGATCAAGCACAGCTCACGTGGGTCCATTAATTAGTTCCCGTTGTGTTACCATATCACGCCGTCTCCCATGGGTCCTATGAAATCTGGCTGCTAGTATTCCCATGCAGCCATCCGGCCGATTCAATAAAGGAGTGGATCCTGTTAACATCAACATCAGAGAGACAAGTTTTGTCCCCAAGGGCTCTTCGACCAAACATTTCGAGTCTTAAGTCTCCGAATGCCGGGCAATTACAGAGAAGATGTTCCGTTGACTCTTCCTCCTCCTCATCGCCGCAACTTCTACACAAGTCATTATAAGGGAGCCCCAGCCTCTGGGCGTGCCTCCCAATGGGCCAGTGGCCAGTTATAACCGCAATTAGGTTTCTCAGATGATGTCTGGACAGCTGTAATGCCCGCCGTGTCCTTTATTCATCTATGATGGGCCAGATTTTCCTGGTTTCCCCACAGGTGGTTTCATCGTGCCACCTCTGACTGGCGATAAGATGAAACTTGTGCGCTATACGTTGCTTACACCTTGGGAGTGAAGCACCTACATAATATGTGCAACCGTCCCGATTCAAGGTGGAACCTGCAAACGCCAACGAATCTGCCATGCAGTTCCCATGTATGTCCCCATGTCCGGGGACCCAATTAAGGGTGACCAGTGAATGTCTCGCTATCTCCTCCAGAGACATCCGGCATTCTCGGACAATTCTCAATGTGATGAACACATTCTCCAGGGATCTTATGGCCGCCTTGCTATTGGTAATAATGTGAATATCCCTTCCAGATATTTCGTCTGGCGGCTGTGTGGCCTGGATGACACTGCAATGGTCCGGCAGCCTTATAGGAATACTCCAGTTTAGCTGCTCGGAGTATATGCCAGAACCGACACCATACAGTGTTTTAGACCCGTCCGTGAAGATTCGAATCGCATTCGCGGGAATTTGCTGGTCATCATAGTGGACCACGTTATCCAAAATGCTTACCATGAAGCCAGGATCAAAGATTAGCTCGGATGTGACATAATCAACATCCATGTGCCAATTAATATCGTTCAGAATGTTAGCATGTCCGATATTGTAATCCCTCCATGCTCCGGTGGCCCTTAGTCTTACCGCCGCGTTCGCAGCTATCCTTTTCGCCACAATGTCTGGTGGTAACCAGTTTAAAATAGTAAACAGTGCCTTAGAGGGGGTTGTTCTAATGGCACCTGTTACCGCTATCGCCACCATTCTCATTGTACGTTCAAACCTGGTTTGATGACTCCTCACCTTGAGCGCCGGCCACCAAACAGCTGCCCCGTAGAAAAGAATGGGTTTAATGACACATTCGTATAGCCAGTATACATTCCTCGGGTTAATTCCCTAGTTTAGGCCAATGGCCCTTTTGCAGCAATATAATGCAGTAGCCGCCTTATTAGTCCTGGAAATGGTGTTCATCTTCCAGTTCAGTTTGCTGTCCAATATTAGCCCAAGATACTTGGCGCTGTCAGACAGTTCCAGTGACACACCTTTTATCCTCGGGGTATTAAATTTGGGAATTTTGTATCTCCTTGTGAAAAGTACCAGTTCTGTTTTGTCAGGATTTACATCCAGTCCACATCTCTGGCACCATTTTGTAAGGACGTCCAATGCGGACTCCATTAGCCACAACTGCGACGTCATCCGCATATGCAACCGTTCTGCAGCCCGTCCTTTCCATGGCTCTGAGTAGGGTATTTATATTTAGATTTCAAAGTAAAGGTGACAGCACACCACCTTGCGGGGTGCCCCTAGTCGCAACCTTTGAAATGTTCGAGGCGCCCAAGTTGGATTCGATACGCCTGAAGTGCAAGATACTGCTGACAAATTGAATGATCGCTGGGTCGATTTCCAAATGTCTCATAGCGTTAATGACCGATTCAGGTCTAACGTTGTTGAAAGCGCCCTCAATATCCAGGAATGCAACTAAAGCAAATTCTTTGTAATGCAGGGATCTCTCTGTGGCCCACTAATGAGTGGAGCGCAGTTTCAGTGGACCTTCCCTTCGTGTAGGCGTGCTGAGCCAGTGACAGGGAATTGTGTCCTAACGATGATCTAATATGAATATCTAAAATCCTCTCTAGTGTTTTCAGTAGAAAGGAGGATAGACTAATTGGTCTAAAGTCTTTAGCCATAGTGTGAGATGTCTTCCCACTCTTGGGGATGAAGACGATCTTATATGTTGCCCAAGTTTATGGGACATGTGAGAGACTCAGGCAGGCTCTAAATATTGCCAAGAGCCATGGCATCAATATTCCCAGGTTCTTTTGTAGGTCCGCTGGGATAATGCCATCCGGGCCTGGAGATTTAAAAGGATGGAAGCTTTTGACCCCCCAATCCACACGATGGCGAGTTATCGGAATATTAGAGATATCCCGAGCGCCACTAAATGTTTCCTCCCTAGGCACATCATCAGTGCAACCTGGGAAGTGTGTATTCATCAGGACCTCAAGGGTGTCCCGACTGTTTGTGGTCCAGGATCCATCCATCTTTCGTATATATGATGGAATACCTGGTTTAGAGAATAAAATCTTACGTAGCCGACTTGTCTCCGAGGAGTTTTCCACGTCACTGCAGAATTTCCTCCATGACTGTCTCTTGGCCTTCCTGATAAGATTTTTGAATCCATTTACTGAGGACTTGTAATTATTCCAGACACCGTTACGTTTTGCCTCATTAAAGAGTTTCCTGCTTTCCTTGCGTTTTTCAGCAATTTCCTCATTCCACCATATGGGCTTAGCTTTGCCCCTCCTGTCGATTCTTTTACAGGATTCGTTTGTTGCCTCCATTAAGACACCAGTCAATGACTCCACTGCGGAGTCGAGCATGGACACACTGTCTATGAGAACCGGGCACATAGGCAGCTTGTCCCCGAGTACACTCGCATAGATAGACAAGTTGGTCCTTCTTCTATTCGTGTAGGGTTTAACTGAATCAACTCTAAAGGAAAAATTTAAATCAACATACATGTGATCAGAGAAGGAACAGTCCTTTGACACGTTCCAATCGCTGATCATATCCGCGAACTTATCACTAATAAGCGTAATATCTAGAACCTCCCTTCTGTTAGTCACAATAAAGGTGGGCTCACTACCCCTATTAACTACTGTTAGTTCGTTTCCTACTATGAAGTCCAAAAGCGACTCACCTCAAACGGTATGATGTGCATTAGACATCAGCACATATTATTATTGGGATGTTGTGCCTGTTAGCATACGACATCGCCTTCCTGGTTGTGGAGTTTGGGGGATTGGCACCCTGGTCATGTGCCATGTAGCAGCTCATAAACCAAACTGTACTGGTTTTGCATTCTACTGCGACAGTGCATGTAACCTTATCGCTAAAATCAGAAAGAATGAAAGCTTTAAGGATGTTTTTGACCATAACACCAGCCCTGGTCTTACCTTGATCGGCTGCGTACAGAGTACAATAGCCGTCTAAACTGAGTCCGCAAACCCTGTCTCTATACAACAATGGTTCTTGGATACATATAAGCTCCTCCGTGCCTGAAGCCAATCGGAGAAGAAGGGCAGCTGACGCCGCTTGAGAGTGATGAAGGTTGATCTGCGTAACCTTCATCATAGCTCATCGCTATGGACGACTGTGACGTTGGCATCCTCTGGGTCGTCGTCCGATTCCAGAAGGATGTCCTCATCGTCCGCCACTTCCAACTTACCAAGGAAGTCACCCACAAGTCCGCTGACCGATTGGGAGTCTTCATTGGTCGTTGACGTAGCAGAGTCGTCTTCCAAAAGCTCCGTTGATGCTGTTGTTGTGGTGGTAGTCACCGGAGCTTGAGGCTTCCCTTTGTCATCACCTTTGTAGACTCGGAGGAAGATAGTTCCAAATCCATAGAATATCTTCCCCTGTGTCTTCCGAAGTGACGGCAGAGAGTCACTGTTTATTATAACACTGGCCTTCCTGGACTCTTCAACAGATTCAGAAACCCTCACTACTTTCCAGTCCTGTGTGGGTAGCTGGGGGCTACTGATCTGTATTATTTCCAGGATCTCCTTGGGGTCGGATGGCTCAGCGGGGATCTTGGCAATAGATCTGGGCCGTTGCGGTACATCGGCCAGAGGTATTGCCTCAATCTTAGCGCCCTGCCAAACTTCCCCCAGGGACTCCACGGCATCCTTGTACAGCAGCGCTGAACGCTCATCTGCACACGCTATCAATTTAATGTGACCCTGATACCAGCCGGCATCTTCACATTGTGGTGGTGGTCCAGGGTTACCCCTTAAGACGCTCAAGAACGCCCTACTAAGTGCGACGACAACCAGCTTCCAGTTCTTGGAGGAAATGGTGCCGTCACTTGCGTTGCGGTCAATGATCGCCCAAGTGAGGTGGTCTTTAGCCACATCTTTGTACGACCTGTTTTGCGGCCGTTGAGGCGTATATTTGGACCTTTTAGTCCCAGGAAGGGTGTCTTCCCCCGACCGTTGCCGTTTAGGCGCTGCTTAGGTTGGCTTCCGTTCAGGATTGCCTTCCTCTGCAGAGGGAGGTGCACGTTTTAAACCCTCAATATGGGTTTTTGCCCACTGGAGAGAGGATATCTCCTGCTCCGTGAGCTCACCAACCGGTTTTTCACCAAGTCGGCTAATGATTTTATAGGCGGAGCGCCTGGTTATGAAGGCCCGTTTGGATGCATTTATGTGCCTTTGGGGTTTTTTAATAGGTGCCGTAGAGGCTGAGGGAGGTGCATCAGAGGGCATAGAATCTTTCTTCGTGTGCTCTCCTTGCACAGGTTTCGGCACATGGAAAACTGGATTTCCGGCAGACTGAGTCTGCACCGTCGATCCAGCACCCGAGGAAGGGGTTTTGACGGGATGTTCTCCCGTCCGGACCTGGGAAGCCTTAGTGGTACCTGGTTTCGAAGAACCCTGTACCAAGCTTGGTTTACGACCGCCTGAAGGCTTAGTCGTGACGGGTTTTTGCGCACTAGTAGCTAACCGTCTAGCAGGGCCTGGCGCAACCACCTTGCTAGACGAGGTCTCAGTAGCATTCGACAAACTACAGCCTGATACCGGGGTGTGGTGGGGTTGCATTTTATGCCTACTGCCAGGCGAAATTATACCTGCCGCTCCTCTGGAGACAGACGCAGACCATCAGCCGCTCACTATGAGAACAGACGCTGATGGATTTTATTGCGGACCGACAGCCTTCAGAAGGCCTAACAATTGACCGTAAAAGGCCAGCGGACCTAGTCATTAGCCGCTCCAAATAGGAGAAACAGACGCTAATAGACAGGGGGTAGTTCTTGGTTCGTACTCGGTTTAGACCCTTCTGGCATGGGAGTCCCTACCGGTCTTGACTGATGTCACTACCGCAAGCATGACTCTAAACGTCCTTGTACTTAAGCCCTCGCATCGCGGCAAGTTGACTACCCATTCGCGAGGGCTGACATCTATGTGGCTCTAGAACATTCGACGTTTTCGAAATGTCTGGACCATTCGAGCTTTTATTATCTAAACAGCTAATAACATTATGCATTAACACTATGGCTGAATTAAAATTGAGCTATTATACATCAATAAACTAAAGTATACTATATGGGTTAACAATAATCTTAACACTATTATGTTATACAATTATGTATAACAATTATAACATTACATTTGTACTAGAAAATTCTGTACAGTGATTTTTACATTAGAAATGTGTATAACTAATTCAATAACAATTTAAACTAATAAAATTACTAGCAAATACAATATAACTAATAAATACAAGATAACTAATAAATTAAACTTATTCTTAACTAAAGTTACTTACGTAGCAATATTAAAAAGCAAAATGTAAAATTATAATGAAAAAGTTAAAGTGGTAAATACATTATTGCATACATATTTCCCTTAATCATATTAGTATTGTGGTTATTTTGTTGAACTGTTAATGGTTTTTAATCCAAATTTAGATATTTTTAATTAGGCTTAAGTTCATTGAATTTAATTTTCATTAAATTATTTTGATGAAGACAGGAATTTTACAACATGAAATTAATTAAAATTATATTGATAATTTTTCATTCTTGACTGCGCTGAGATTTGAACCCAGGCTTTCACGGACAGGTTGCCCATACTAGTTTCGATTGTAACCACACAATCTCGTCAGTGGGGTTTGCCGTTTTACTCACTCGGCTATTGAAGCCGGTCGACGTCAATAGTCAAACATCAATCCTTAAACCAAATGATATTTCACCTTAGTAGATCGAAATTTGCTTTTTGAATGAATAATTATCTATTTAATTGATTTACATGTTCTTCCTAACTTCTGTTTTTTCGTACCTTTTGTCAAGAATTCTTCTTGAAATCCAAAGTACATTTTTTTTTTTTTTGTTTTTCATGTTTTTGTCTTTCTTTTTTCTTGTTGACCTTTTTCAGCACAACTTGAAGGACAAATGTAAACATAGCTCGTGCCTTAGCTGATAACAATATAAGTATTGTGGTTATTTTGTTGAACTGTTAATGGCTCTAATGAATCTCAGCGCAGTCAAGAATGAATAATTATCAATAAAATTTTAATTAATTTCATCTTGTAAAATTCCTGTCTTCATAAAAATAATTTAATGAAAATTAAATTCAATGAACTTAAGCCTAATTAAAAATATCTAAATTTGGATTTCCCTTAATCTTTAATATAAAAAAAAAAAAAAACAAAATATAAAAAAATATAATGATGCAAATGTTTTGGTTTTATAATGTTATGACTCTTAAGCGTCTAATACCACTTAAATAGATCTTAATTTGAAAAGTAAGCAGCAATTTTGGTTAGTTTTGACAAACTTAGGGTAATTTTAATTTTACTCTCATTAGTCCAAGCTTGCCTTGGGGAACAACCTATTCATATAATTTCCCAAACAAAAAAATGAAATTTTATTATTAATTTTAGCATTTTTCTACATTTTTCTTTGTGGAACGCTTGTTATAAAAACCATTTTACAAATACAAAATGATAAGCTCTTGCTTAAAATTCTGTGCGAATTAATATGAGCTGCTTTTGTTTCGCACGGAAAGTAAGTTGAAAATATGACATTTTGTTAAATTTGTTAAATTTATTAAAAATTGTTAATTTTTGTCAAATATTCAAGAAAAAATCCCTGAAGAAGGCACACAACGGAGTGCCGAAATATTGGATTCAATAAAATTTAATATTTTTTACAAAAAACAAAAGACCTCAAGCTTAAAAAAAAAGGATTAATTAAAAAATTTTAAAGGTCGAATAATAGCCAATTTATATTAATTATTTGTAGTTAATTTTCTGGAATTTTATTTTTAAAAAATTTCATTAAAAGCTAAATTTTTAGATGCCCAGTTTTTACAAAAGCAAAATCTGGCATCATATACATATTTTATATTTAATAAACGAAGCACTGCTCAGACAAATCTACTACCAACTTTTACGACTATGGCATGAAATCACAAAAATAATTCGTGAAGCAAACGCCGCACTTGCTGGGAAATTGCTGTAAAATTTTCTAGTTTTTAATAAAATAATTGAATTAAAACTTATTTAATTGTAGTTTAATAATAAAAAAAACACGTAAAAAAGTTATATTGAGAAAAGTAAGAAGTTACAGGTAAAACAAAACTAAATAAAAAACCCAAAACAAATAAACTGCTTTGTCATTAAATTTTACACTTTGTCTATGATAAAATAAATTTTATTTCTCTTTTCCTTTGCTAAAAGATTAAAGAAAATGGACAACTACTTATTCGATGGCGGTCGCATACAAAAAATGGAGGTCGACTATGCTCCAGCTTGCGACGAAAAAATCCCAATAGCCAAAGATTTGGCCAAAAAGAATCCAGATTCATTTCATGAGGCCATTGAAATGTTGCTGACATTGGAAAAACAATCTCGTCTGGGTGCCGATATGGTTTCATGTTCTCGTGTTCTTGTAGCCATTTGTCAAATTTGCTTTGAGGCTGGTAATTGGAATGCATTAAATGAATATGTATCATTGCTAGTGCGTAGACGTTCCCAACTTAAACAAGCTGTCTCCAAAATGATACAAGAATGTGTTACATATGTAGAAAAGACACCCGACAAGGATACGAAATTGAAATTGATTGATACACTGAGAGCCGTAACTGAAGGTAAAATTTATGTAGAAATTGAAAGAGCTAGACTTACAAAAATTTTGGCCGACATTAAGGAGTCCGATGGAGATATTGCCGGAGCTGCATCCGTTATGGAAGAATTACAAGTTGAGACATATGGTTCAATGGATAAAAGGGAAAAAGTTGGTTAAATAGTGTTTATATGTATAAATTTACTATCGTTAACTTTTAAATAATAATTTAGGTTGAACTTATTTTGGAACAAATGCGTTTGTGTCTATTGAAAGAAGATTTTGTTTCCACCCAAATCATAGCCAAGAAAATCAGTATAAAATTCTTTGATGACCCTGCCCAACATGATCTCAAATTGAAATTCTATAATTTAATGATACGTCTCGATCGTGACACTTCATACTTGAAGACATCACGCCATTACCAAGCAATTGCTGAGCCCCCTAAGGCTGTAGTGCCTAAGCCAGAGCCCATGGATGAAGATAAAAAGAAAAGTGATGAAAAAGAAAAGAAAAAAGATAAGGAAGAAAAAGATAAACCTGCGGAGGTTACAGTTCCTGTTGAACTAACACCCGAACAAGAAAAAGAACTTAAGGAAAAGTTAATTTGCGCAGTTCTGTATTGTATTTTGGCGCCCTATGACAATGAACAAAGTGATATGATGGCCCATTTATCAAAAAATAAGAAATTGGAAGAAATTTCAGCGTACAAGTGAGTTCTAACAATATTTTTTTTTAATATAGATAGGTATATTTTTAAAACTTTCCAATTTAAAGAGAAATTTTGCGCTTGTTTATGTCTAAGGAATTGATCAATTTTGACACCTTTAACACTGATTTTGGCATGGTATTGTCTGAAAATGAAATGTTCCAGGAGAACACTAAACACGGCAAAAAATGTATTGCCGAACTCAAGGATCGGTTAATGGAACACGTAAGTATAACAAATTGAAATTAAAAAATTAACTGAATTCGGTTTTTATTACAGAATATACGCATTATTGCCATGTACTATTCCCGCTTACACTTGAAACGTATGAGTGAATTACTGAATTTACCCTCAAATCGTTGCGAGGAATATCTTTCAAAACTAGCAAATAGCGATACTATTCGCGTTAAAATTGATCGCCCTGCTGAAATTATTTATTTTACCGTTAAAAAAAGTGCATCGGATGTTTTGAATGCCTGGTCTAAGGATGTCAGCCAATTGATGTCGTTGGTTAATAAAACTTGTCATTTGATTAACAAAGAAGAATGTATTCATTCGGTAAAAAGCATTACTGTAGAAGATTAAATTTAAGTACAGGGTTACTTTTATTTTGATTTGCGGGCATTTTTCTCTATAATAATTTTGCTTTGTCCTGGCCGGTAGTTTAATAAATCACACACAAGCTCCCAACATATTAATGAACATGGACAAGTTACATAAGTTATCTGTTTAAATAACAAATTAAAAAACAAACCAAATTGTAAAACATTAATCAGCTGTTTATTGAGAAAATAAAGTTTTCATTTAAATTTCAATACAATTACTATTCGTTTTCGTAGTCATTAATTAAATGATTTACAATAATTATTTTTTTAAAAAATTGTAAGAAGTTATAAAAGCCATTTTTATTTTTACGAATGTGTTCAATGAATAATTCTCACACTCTAGAAGGTAAAAAAGTTTAATATATTTTGTGAAAGACAGTTTAAAAAGTAGGCTTAATTGTGACTGTTCTTGTAGCGTACATAAGTATTTACCTAGTGCTCATCCGTAATATTTTGATGTACAATTTTGTAAAAATCAATGGAAACTAGAGTTAAAAAGTTCTAAAATAAGTTATGTATATCGAGAAAAAATTAATGTATTTAAAGGCTTCAGAAATGTATATAAAGAAATTTTAGCAAAACTCGAAAACTATGCGTTTGCGCCACTTTATATTTTCTTATTTTTTTTATTTTCAATCAGCCGATAAACTTTTAACTAAGACCTGCGTGCTTAAAATATATTTAAGGCTAATTTTTTTAAGTTTAAGACCTAAGGGTTAAAACTACTTACCGAACCTTAAGACGGACGCATTATATTACATACGTTCCTTTATACCGAAAACATTACAATTTTCTTAATTGTAAAAATAGCATTTTTGTAAAAATCTTAGTACATTGTTTTAACAATAATTGAATTATAATCATACACATTACTACACTTACACTTTCAAATATTAATAAATTGTTAATTTCTTAAAATTTTCATACACATTTTACACTTTTTTAGCAACAATTTCAGTAACAACAAATTTTAGCGGAATTTATTTCATCGAACTTTAGGAATGTTTAATAGCCCTGAAAACACTAGACTAATTTTTATAAACTATTTTTGTGATATCACACACGGTAGTAAAATTATCTGACATAAAATGTTACGTGACTACCCTGTCGAATTTTTATAAGCTAGCTGCACATAGACCCCTTTCAGATTCGGCATGTTAGTTGCGAGAGCAACTTGCCGAGTACAACAAGGTATGTACTCAATTTGTTTCCCTTAACCCGACCTTACCGCTTACATCCTCAAACCAAGAGTTGCGCAAGTAACTTGCCGAGCCTGAAAGAGGTCTAATAGTTGACTTTTTGCTAACTAATTTACAGCTGACTTCTAAGCTAACTCAAAAACTATTCAGATGTGGGTCAATTGTTTTTGTACAACTAACTTCTTCTCGATGTGTTTAACTAGCGCTTGGCTAACACAAAGCTGATGCAATGCACATTGGTAAAAAACGATGTGCTTGTTTTGTGTAGAACAAGAACAACAGTACAGAAGAAAAACATACATTATTTTCATATTTTAAAAGTAAAATAAGAAGCAAACATTTAAAAAATTTTATTTGTTTAAATTATTTAGTTAAATACATTTCATTTTGAAAGTTAAATTATTATGAAAACCATATCGGGCATGCTGCTGTTGTCTTATAATTGAGAGTTCTTCTGTAAAAAAAAGGAGCGGCAATGCAACAAAAATGAAACAAAACATATGTGTAACGGGTAATTTAATAACAATTTTCTTTCTCTCTCTGGTTCTCTGGGTAAAGTGTTTAAGTAAGAATCTATTCTGTACTTGATTTTAAAAAGCCAAAATACACTAATTTTTTATCTTTTATTAGAGCCAACTTAGTCAGCTCATAACTAACCATTACTGCACTCATATTATATGCGATAAAAGCTAATTCATAATGGGCCAACCATTAGTTAGTCAGTTCGCAGCTAACTTAAAGTGCACTCGAATTTTATCATCCAGAAACAAACTCAATATTAGATAACTTGTGGTTAATTTAAACTTATGCAGGGTGAGTGAGTATTGACTCGTTCTGAGGACTAGAAAAATCAAATGAAACTTTTTAAAGAAACGATCTAGATTTTGAGTCAGTTCTGACTCTATTTTTATGAACCATTAATCTACGTATCCACCTAACATTAAATTAAGCTAAAACATCAACTTAAGATTTGCTGTTTAAATACCTATTTTTTATGGTCACGTACACGTAGTGATATTAGAGTTATAACTATTCATTATTTTAAGTTCGTTGCCGCGCCAAGTAGCTACACTAAGTTGTTTTTAAAGCTTGTGAAAAATACTAAAAGCTTTTTTTTTAATTTAATGCTTATATTTTTAATATTAAAGCATTAACGCTTATATTTTTTACAAAAAGCATGGTTTATTATGTGCAGCTTACAACCCTTTTAAGAATTTAAATAAATATGGCAAAAAGCAACTATGTTCAAAAAAGTAGGTTGACAAACATGGTACAAGTACCATGTAGTTGTACCATGGTTGACAAACAAACATATACGTCAATTTATGTTATTGAACAACTTTCAAAAAAAATGTTGTAACAGCCATGTTAAAACTTTAATATAAGCGGTTTATACTTAGCTTTAACTTGAAGTTAGTGTTAAAGTTAGTCATTTCATGTTAGGTGGAGATCGCAAGTTTGTTAGTTTTAAGTTAACTTCATTTCTGACAGGCTGCATTTGTTTTTTATCTGCATGTATTAGTTTTATGCTGCTTGTGAGTGGTTGAATCTCTGCGCCAACAAAAAACCATTCAGTTCACCTCGCTTGCTTAGACTCGTCAAGTTAGTTGCGCAAGGCAGTTACCGAGTAGAACAATGTCAGTACCTTATTTTTCCTACCCTTAACCCGACCTTACCGTTGACATCTACAAACCAAGAGTTGCGCAAGTAACTTGCCGAGTCTGAAAGAGGTCTTACAAACCAAGAATGATAGAAGAAAGATTACGACAACACGAACTCAAAAATTGAATTTTCTGCGCAGGTGGGTCAAATGACGTCACGAAACATACACGAATAGGTAACCCTAGCTTGGGTTAAGCTACGTCATCTAACGGGAAAACATGCGCATGGCGTAATCTCTTTTTATATCATTCTTGTTACAAACTACAATTTAACTCCAGCTTAATTAGTGTAGTGTGGGCACGCACAATGAGTACCGTTATTCGAAATGACATGAACATATTAAACACAGCCGCATAATTGTTGCAATGCTACCACCTGGTCGCATACTAGTTAAGGCTAGTTTACACGGTAATACAATGTATTACGACAAGTGAAAAAATTATGTAGAATGAGAAAAATCTTATCATGTAAAAGCAAAATGCATTAAGTAAGAAAGAATACGGATACAAAATTTGACAAGCGGTCGGTAAATGTTAATTTACCGAAATCACACCAGTGGTGTATTTTAACTGGTTATATTGAAGGTGGTAACATTTTTATACAATTACACAAACAACTGAAATCAATTCAGACAATTTTCATGTTGTTTTTGTAAATATTGTTAAACTGTAACCATCAGCTTATTTGTTATTAGCTCAGCTGTTTATTATCTTTGCTTGTATATTACACTGAAAATATTTCATAAGTAAAATAAACAAAAACCTTTGTACTTTGTACAAAACTATTCGTTGTTTTGCCGGAACAAAAAATTTTGTAATATGTACAAATGTTATTTTGTAAATGTTGTGGCATTCTTTTTTTGTACAATTTACAAAATTTTTGTTTCAGCACAAAAAATAATTTGTAAAATGTACAAAATTAATGGAAGTTTATTTACAAATGTTTTGTACTATTTACAAAATTTTTCGTTTCTATACGCAAATTTTTTTGTTAAATGCACAAAATATTTTGTAAAAATTTTTGGAAATAAAAAAATCTTTGTTTTAACATTTATATAAAATAAATATTTTTTATTTATGATAAAAAACTAGAAAGTAATACATTTAATGTAATAATAAAAAGCTAAATGCAAAAAAATAAAAGTAAATATTAATTCATAAATTTGCACATTTAAAGGTTGAATTTCTGGAAGAAGTGTAAATGGAACAAAAACTTTTATGGATCCGAATTTAAACTGGCAAAATTTTTGATTTCTAAAAAAATAAACTTTTTTTCTTATCATGAGTACCATGTAATTGCTCACATTCTTGAATGGTTTTATATAAAATTTGCGTCGTCGGGTTGACAGGTGTATTTTCTGCGTTATAAAATTGCAAGTTAATGAAATCCCACATATGAACGCAAGAATCGGGGTATTTAATATGGAATAAATGGTATGCCTTGAAGCAGATGTCAATAGCTTTTATTATACCAAAAACTTTGTATTTGATATTATCGATATCAATAAAAAATTGTCTACACTATATATGTCTCCTATGGCAGTTACAAAAGGGCGAGTCGGACCTTTGAATTTTGCTTTTGTATCCAACTGTTCCTTATAGGCTTCGTTTGTAGGTGCAAATGAAAAAAATCCTCGTTTTGTGTTAATATTACTAAAGAACTTATTTCCCGATTTTGGTGCTTTTGATTTGAGTCTTGAACGTGGAAGTAACGATTGTATGAGTGTTAATACAATAAGGTATTTTGTATCTAGAAAATTTAATTAAAGAATTATTATTTAATATAAAATATTAGAAAAATAAATATTTACGTACTGGGTTTGCAACATTTATTTTCCTTTACAAAAATCCAAAGCTTATTCTCTTTAAATTTAGATTCAAATTTTGGAAACACCAGATTTATCATCACTTCAGAGAATTCTTCAAACTTATCAAGAAGTTGATTGGTGCCACCAAAAATCATTGTCTATCTACATATTTTTTTAATGAAAGTAGTAAGAATTCAGTCAAAAATTTCTATATTGTATAACACTCACTAAACGATAACCAATAGGATCTTTAAACATTAGCCACAAAGCAGTTAGTTGTTTTTTAGACGTTGGATCACAAATATCATTATACGACTCCCGGCGAAGTTCAAAACAGCCATTCCAATGTTTCAAAACTTCTTCAAACGGCATTGAGTGTAATTCGTGTCTTAGAATTCTTATTTGGTCTTCCTCTTCTTCAGTTGGCGGACTTATAACATCGATTAAAGATTTTTGCAATTTTTTCAGATTTTTATACTTATAATAAAGTTGGTCCTGCATTTCGTCGATTTACGAAAAAATATGCCTGAAAAAAAAACATTACACATAATTAGAAATCAATTCATTTGTTTTATTCGCAGTCGATCTTTATGCTTACAATTTCTTCTCCTTTAAATGAGAGAACAATATCCTTAGATAAATTTTCAATGTCTTTTATGGTCAAAGAATGTTCTTTTTCTATGCAATACTTTGAAATTGCTTATAACATCTTGTGAAGTTAGCCAATTTTTCATTGTAGTTTCACTTTTGCAAACAGAAATAATATTCGAGATATTATTTTTTAAGGCCAAACTGCTCAGATTAACTGACAAGTTTTATTCAAAATTATTTTCAATCACAAACTTGTCCATCTCTCTTAATATTGGAGACAATATAGTTTTAAAAACATTATTTTGAATGTCGGTGACATATTTTCTAGTCAAATTTGATTTGCTGTGACAACACAATGAAAATATTGCACCAATATGTGGAGATAAGGAACTATATTCCTGCTCAGTTAAGCTAGGCGACGATGTCTTGGGAGTTAACCCGGATTCACTACTTTGCATTGTTGGTGCGATGATATGCGCTTCCACAGAGGAGACTTTAGTTTAATGACGTCGTTGGAGTTGATGACGATGAAGTCGAATGGATCAATAAATGATTTTGAAAATGTTTTTTGAAGTGACGCATGTTTGCCACATATTGGCCACAATTCTCAAAAGTGCACTTGTAAACACCATCCTCTTTTTTGTTGTGTGAAAGTTTGAAATGTTTTGATACAAACGATTCGTTTAGCAAAAATAGAGTACACAAATAACAATTCATTTATAAAAATATATAAATAACTTTTAATTTAAATATTATCAATTTAGCACTCGCGACCGACAACTTACTTTTTTACGCGTCGCTTTTAAAGAAAAGCAAAATTATCACTTGCGGCCCATAACGGTAAAAATTTTTTTTTTCCAACTAAATTTTTCGTGTTTTCTTCTAGCACAAAAGAAAAAAAAGCACAAAACGAAGAAGTAAAAAGAAGAAGCAAAACTATGTGCAATATTATATATGAAACGTAAATTATTAGCTTGACAAAAATATCATCTGTAAATTATCGTCGTTTTAATACTAAATTGTTTTTATAGTTTCTTAACACGGTTTTTACTTATTCTTTTACAAAAGGTTCGGGAAAATTTTTAACAACAAAAAACTTTGTAAAATTTACTAATAATTTGTTGATTGCAGTCATTCTACGTTACAAAATCTGTTTTGTATATTTTACAAATTTTGTATTTTAACTAAATTCTTTAGCGCAATCGAAATACAAAAATTTTGTAATATATACAAAAATTTTGTTCATTACACAAAAAATTATTTACAAAAATTTATTTTGTATTTTTACTCATGAAATATTTTCAGTGTACTTATGCCATGCGTGTAAACATGAAAAATACTTACAACGGATTTTTATTTTTTTTTTATTTTAAACACGGAGAGAATTTCATAATATTTTTATTCTACAAAGTCGTAATACATTGTATTACCGTGTAAACTAGCCTTTATAGCTAAAAGAATAATTGCTTAAGGTTCTTTTACACGACATTTGTTTTGCAATGGCTTTGTCAGATGTAAACTTGCACATGTCTATCAAATTCAAATACAGAGGATATATAATTTTTGTTTTCAAACGTTCGTTTTTAGTTACATCTGACATCACCTAAAAACACTCATAATAGCAAATTATATACTGATTTATATTTCTATTCACTTATATTATATCAGTTAATTAAAATGTTTGTTTTAAGGAATACATATATGGAAATAAATAGATTTAAATTTATATGTATTTTCCGCCACAAACAAATGAGTGGCAAATTAAGTTGCTAGTTAAAATAAAACACGCTCTAATTGAACAATTTTACACTAATTCGATCTGAGATTTACAGAAACATTTACAGCTCTAAACTAAAAAATATACATAGGGTGATAGAAAATTGAAAAAATAAGAAGAAAATAATATATATAAAAAGTCTCGGAAACGCATAGTATTCGAGCTATGTACCTCTGAAGTTTTCATGTATATATAATATATGAAATTTTTTACTACATTTCTGAATGTATATTGCCAATATTCTTATAATTTGAAAGCTTTTGAATATATCTTAATACATATGTATCTAATTTCTATGCAGAGTAGTTTTAGTTAACGAAGCCGATGTTATACCATAGAGGAGAAAATTCTTGCGCCCGTCCGAAGGTCGCCAATCGGTAAAAAGCTTGACATTGAAAGAAAAAGATAGACAAGTTAAATTAACAAAAAAAATCTTTATACCCTTCGTCAGAGACATACATAAAAATGTAAGTTCGGCTTTTACATAAGTTTGTTATTCAGTTTCTTATTCTTACAATGTTATTCTTATATGTAGCGCAGGTGATTTAACGATGTCTGTTTATCCATCCGTCGGTTTGTCTGTCCATATGTACTTTGAAATCGGGTTTCGAAAGAAAATATTTTTATCGCGTATAGTCCGGAATAGTTTGCAATTGAAATTCTGCGATATTGGCTCATAAATGGCTGATATCAGCATTAAATTACGATTGCCTCTAATTTTAACCCATAAATATTTTATTATTAAAATCTTGTTATAACTTATGAACTTTATTTTTCAACTTTCACATAAAATAAACTTAGTAGAATACCTGTAGTGAAAATAACTAAATCGGTCTATAATTATCTAGCTATAGACAAATAACTAGTCACTTCTTCTAGAAATCACGGTTTTGGTACAGGAACACCCACACATATGAGATAGGAGCCTATCCAAAATTGACAAATATAAAAAAAAAAATTACAAAATCAATATTGGTTATTTTATCTTGAGTTGTCTTGACGATTTAATGAAAATTTTTTAAAATTCCGATTTAGCTTGACAAATGATATTTATTCCTGTTTCTTGACACGCATGGGAACTGAAAAATTAACAATGTTTAAACAAATTTTATATATCCAGAAAGATCTATTCAAAAGCTAGCAATATTAGCCATATACGTTCAGAAGAGTCTAAGCCGTCGTCTTGAGATTTTAGGATAGAGGAAAATAAATGGCATTCTCCTTTCCTTTCTCTCCTAAAAGCTCAAGACTTGACGCCTATAGCTTGAACAGTGTGAACCAGCACATAGATGAAAACTTCGGCGGTCCATAGCTGGAAAACTTTGCGTTTCCTCGACTTTTTCCATGTAATATTTTACTCTAATTTTTAAATTTTCTATCACTCTGTAATCTTTTTTGTTCAGAGCTGCGTTGGTAGAATAGATTTGTTCCAATCTTTTTTTTTCTTCTTTTTAGCGACATGTATGGATTTTGCATCGGGAATTACAGGGAGACATCGGGAAAATTAAACAAATAAGGAGAAACTTAAATTAAAAGACTTTATTTATTTGAGACCTTTTTCATAAACAATATTTTTATTTTAAAAATTAAGCCCGTAAAATTTCCTTACAAAATTCATTTTATTGAAAGTTAATAAATTGAATTTTTTTGAATATATCCTTTACAATAAACGAAATTTTTTACTTCACAGTTATAAATAACAAACAAGGAAAAATTAAATTGTTTTCCGCTTTTAAGCTGTCAGTGGCAGGGCTGTCAATATGGCGATGTTTTAATCCTTTTAGCGATGGAAATTTACGTTTGGTGATATTACGATTGTTTTGGCGAAATTGGAAGCTGTTGGCGATATGCGTTATGCATTTTTTGTGAATATTTTCTAATTTACATACATATATCTAAAATATTATAAAAATTGGTATAACTTGTTTCAATTGTTTGTAAATTGTATTTTAAATTTATAATTGTTATTATTACTGTTTCAAAATTGTTCTATTTGAAATATTTTGTGAATCATTGTATAATATTAAGACGAATATAACCAAATTCGTATTTAAGAGCGTACATTCAATGGGGAAAAAGTATATTACTGGCAGTCAAAGGTATTTTTTATAAATTAAAAATATTGCCAAATCATTATCAGAAAACAGGCATCCGAAATTAAGAACCGAAAACTTAAAATTTAAGTTTTTCATTTGAAAAATTCAAAACTCATGCGTACAAAATAAATTTTTTTTTCTATCAGTTAAAAAAAAAAGTAGGAAACACAAAAAAGATATTTATTTTTAAAGTACAATATGTGTTTTGTACATGAAAAGAAACAAAAAAACAAAAATTTTAAAAATACACAAAAACGTTTTTTTTTTGAAAATTATTTATCATTGGTGTTCATAACATGTTTTCAACTGTACAAAAAAAAAAAAAAAAAAAAAAAAAATAAATATTATTTTGTTTTATTTGTTCTTCAAAGTTCAAAATAATAAAGTTCTTAAAAAAAAAGTTTTTGAGAAAAATATTTTTTTTTTTTTTGTTTTTAGAAACTAACAATAAAAACTCAGTTTGAAGTTAAAATTGAGAATTTTAATTAAAATTATAATATAAAATTGTGTTTAAAATTGCAAATGCGAAAAATCCTTAGAGATTCTTAATTATCAAAACTAGCTGCTGTTGCATTAGCTGTACCCGCAACACAGGTATCTGTGGAGACAGCCTTCAGTGCTTTGCCAATTATTATGACCACAAATAGAAGGAATTTAAGTTCTGAGCATGTAGAAAATTAATTGTTGCTCAAACTCAACATCAAGGTAATTGATAAGATTACTATTTAGTTCTAGGATAATCTTTATCATGTTATAACTACTTATTATTAATTAGCTTTTTATTTTTTACTATAATTTTGTACGTATTAGTTTAAATTTTGTCAATTAAAAAAATTTAATTTTAAGTTTTCGGTTCTTTTTTTTCATGTACAAAATAATGTTTTACTGAAAAAATAAATATCTTTTTTTTGTGTTTGAAAAAAAAATTATTTTGTACGCATGATTTTTATATTTTTAAAAAGAAAAAATTAAGTTTTCGGTTCGTAATTTTTTGTACAAAAGAACAAAAAAAAATATTTTTCTAAAAACCTTTTTTTTGAGAACTTTATTATTTTGAACTTAAAGAAACAATATCAAATAAAATATTTATATCTATTTTTGGTTATTGTACAATTTAAAATATTTTTCGAACACCAATGATAAATATTTTTTTAAAAACATAAAAAAACGTTTTCCGGTCCTTGTCTGAAAACCATTAAATAACAATACATACCGACATTTTTCAATTTGAGAACATGGCCGTTTCTAATAATAAAAACCACATTTGGCAATTTGTTCTTTAAAAAAAATCGTAATAAATATCGGGTAGGTGTTTTGAAAGTAATTTTTTTGTTTTCGATAAAGTATAAAACTTCCGTTCACTTGAAACAAATAATGAGAAAATCGTAAAGCAAAGTACATATTATTCGAGGTGGTAAATAATTTCATTCAAATCTCAATACTCGATAACCAACCATGTAAATAAGGAATTTAAAAAACGTAAAATTCAAGTGTATTTATACGTTATTATTTCAGGAAAAAAAGGAACCAAAATGAAAAAAATAGTTAGAAAAAAATTACCGATTTTGGTTAGAATTAACCAAAAACGGCAGCTCTGGTTGCAGTGTAAAGTAACCCACAGACGAGGAGACATTTGTCAAAACATGGGCATGTTTCACTAAATGTTGCTACGTGTGTGGGGATGTTTCTGGTTGAAATTCTTGTTACCTTTTTGGTTTCTCAAATATCAAACATTTTGGATATTTTATGTTTACAAGCAAAATGTTTCATCGTGTGTGCATCTGCCAGATTTGACGATTTATCGTCATTTTGACCATTTTTAGGTACAAAAATGGTGAATGACGATAGTACGATTTATACCCTAAATTTGACGATTTTTCAAATGACAAATTTTGTTCAAAATTACAAATGTTTTTAATACAATTTCACATTTTTTTTTAGCATTTCAGTTAATTTGATTTATTTGATTGGCAGTTATTTCCATGTCTTAGCTATTCATCATATAAAATACGATTTTTTTTAGGACGCTGCATATTTTTAAGATTTCTATTTATTCAGTTAGTACTGATTTATTACAGATATTCACTGTTGCCAATTTAGCTATTTTCTCGTCAAATCCAGCGATTTTTTGTCAAACTTTGCGGAAAAAATTGTGTTTTAGCTATTAGCGGGAGATCTAGCAATTTTTTATTATAGGTTTGTTCGTTTTTAATAATTTTTTTGAAACTTTTGTTAAAAAGTTGCTTGATATAAGCAGAAGGCCCAAAAAAACCACACAAACTGTTGCACAAACATATAAAAAAGCATGAATCGTGCTTGTGTAAATATTACAAATTTGTTATCTTGTTATCCAATTCTTATATCCTGTTCTTATTTCTAAAAAATTATATTGACTTTAAAGCCTCATTCACAATGGAAACAGCCATTTCGTTTTCCATATGTCTCATATCTTTCCAAGGTGTTTCATATAAATTACTTTAATTTCAAATACAAAAATATAACTGAAGTTGTGTTAAAGAACTGAAAAACTTTTTTACTACTTTCTTCTACTACAGCACAAATCTATATGAAGTTCTAAATAACGATTATGATCATTTTCATAAGTTTTAAATAAAATTTCGCATAACTTCGTCAACGAAATCCTAGCAAATCTTTTTTTATTGGTTACTTTAGATTTAGAGGATGTATTTGAAATTTTTATTAAAATTTGATCTCAGCTTTGGTACCATGTTCCAGTTAATTTTTGGCCTGTCTAATGCCAGATTAAGCAGTTAATTTTTTTTAAGTCTGGTCACACTGCCGTGCTGTAGTAAGCAGTGATGCCAACTTAGTGCTTTTGGCACTATTTATGGTGCTTTTTCATTCCTCGAAACGCCAAAATTTTATCTTTAGTGCCAAACTAAGAAAAAGCACTAACTTGGTGCTTTTTCAATTTTTCATTAGTGCCTTAAGTGCTTTTTACAATTTTTAATTTTTTCTACAATTTTTTAAATCCATTATGCAGTAACAATTTTGTTAAGTGTAAAAACATTATTTTAGTATAGTAACTGTTTATTAGGTAAGCTCACACAAAGGCATCGCCTTAACTTGCAGTTTTTGTTGCAGCAATTAATTAGTTCATCGGTGAGAGAGGTGAGAAGATTGGGGAGGAGTTCTCAGTTTCATGTACTCTGCAATCCTGCTTTGTTTTGTAAATCTCACATCGGTTGTTAATCGCAATAAAAACGATGTAATTGTTTCCGTTACACATTCACACATAAGAATTTTAATTGGAAAAATCAATAACGAACAGATCTTTTTGGATAAAAGGCAACGATTTTAAAGATTTAATAGAACAAAATCCATTTTTAGATTTGTCTTATTTTGTAGTAAGAATTTTAAGCTTGTCATACTCTAACGTAGAAGTTGAAAGAACATTTAGTTCGCTGAACTACAGTTACTCCAAAATTAGAAACGGACTATCCTTGAACTCTATTAAATCTATTCCTCACATTATATATGAACTTTGTCGATAAAATTCATGCTGGTATGATAACACTCCACTACCTAGTGTCTGCACTGCTATCTTTTGCAATGAAACATACCAAAAATCAAAATATTACTTAAACACTGTTTATGACCCAATTCAAACACAACTTATGATGATCCAAATTAAAGTTATGTTCGAAAATGGTCCTACAACAAAGCCGCTGCCATTTATTTTTTAAATATTTAGTAACTTGTTTTGTGTTCAATTATCGATTAAATTAAAAAAAATTGCTTAGTGCTTTTTAACATTTTTTTTGCTTGAAACAGTGCTTTTTAGTGCTTTTTTTACATTTTAAAGTGCTTTTTGCTCAAAAAAAGTTGCCATCACTGGTAGTAAGCTGTGCTGCCGGGTGTAAAAAGCATTTTTGCGTTAATTCTGTAATTTTTGCAAAAGTTATATGTATCGCTAATTGTGAAATAAAAAATACAAACAGCGAAATGCCTAAAGAAGATTGTAAATATTGGGATAAATGTTATCAGAAAAATCCTGCTCATATAGACAAGTACAATCACCCTAAAAACGATGACACAGAAGCAACTAAGAACTCTCCAAGAAAAGAATCAGCGAGGCCGCCGCCAAAACGGGGATCCTCAGAAATAGACAAACCCAATAAGACTGAAGGAGATTTTGCAGCCTCTAGCAAGGAGCAAGAGATAAATCCCAAATATGATACCGAGGATTTAAAAAAGGAAGCTATGGCCAATATAAGCGGCAAAGATTGGATGGCTATGCTACAAAAACGAATCAAACTTTCAGAACAGCAGGAATATGATGATCTGTTGAAAACAAACGAATTTTTACGCCACAAATTTTTGGTAGAAATGCCGCCAGATTTCTATGCCTTTTGGAAATATGTAGAACAAATAAAAAAGGATCTAAAGGGTGAGGATCTGTTGTCTTATTTTGAAAAACAATTTCAATTAATGTTGGTGGGCCCATTTGAATTTTTGGCGGGAAAATTTGATAAAGCCAAGATACATGAACCTGGTGATTACCTCAGACATTGGCGTTTCTTTTACGATCCTCCAGAGTTTCAAACAGTATTTGTGCGTAAGGGTACTGGCATTCACTATGGGTATTGGCGTGATGATCCTCAAGACAAAGAAACCTTATTAATGGCTCGTAATGATGCTAGCAAAAATTATGAATTTGATTTTGTTGCTGGCAATGCATTTGAAGCTTTCTCCTATTTTTTGGACAAAGATTTTCAAGGTACACCATTTACTGCAACTTTAGTCTCTAATACAAAAAAATCTTTACAAAAATTCATTGAAGCTAATGAGGTAAAATTGGAAACTTTAGAAAAATTGCGCCGAGCACGCAGTACGAAAATAGTTTGTAAAACTTTTCATCGTGCTGGTATTGTAGTGCCTTTTGATTCAAAAACCCAATTGGGCTACCGACCTTTACTGGAAAGTGACGCTGAGCTAAAGAAAATTTTAAAACTTTTTGATACTGCTGGTTCATCAGCAGCAACAAAAGATGATCCGGTCACGGCGGCTGTTATGGAAAAACTACAACCTATTGCCACAGCTGCCACTATAGCGGTAGATGAGTGTGATTTTGGTACAGCTTTGGAATTGGGTATAGATTTATTTTGTAGTGGTAATCCACAATTACATGTACTTATTCAGTCTTTGCTGGTACCGGCCTATTCTTTATTGCATCGACCCCAATATATTGCCATAGCTAAGGCCCATTTAGATCGTAGGGTAAAATCACTAAATTTAAGTATGTTTGATTATGATGAGTAAATTGTTGCCTGAACAAAATTAAAACTGTTTTCCCTTTTTATATAGCATAAAATAAAAAAAGAATTTAAAAACAAATTACCAAAATGTAGCTTTTTTTATGTATAAAAAAATTTACGAATTACACCTAGACCTGATTTGCAAAAAAAACCTAAACTTATTTACATATACAAATAAGAATCGCCCCATTTTTTAGGAATATAAGTATCAGAACACTCTATATCCAGGTCGACTAAAAGTTTAACTATTGGTTTTGCTGCAACAGAATCCAGGGCAATGTTATCGGTATAAGCGACATACGATTGGACCTTTCGAGCCTCATTTGAACACCAAGAACAAACTAGAATTGAGAAGTGTTAATAGAAATAAAAAATTAATACTAAACAAACTCACTGCCAGCTGCAACTCCTGCTATAAAGTTAGGTGATTCCAAAGCATCCACAGTGTTCAATTTTCCTTCGATAGATCTCAAAAATGTAATTTCATCTCTAAAAGCAGCAATATTTTCTGATTTGAAATCTACTTTTGGTTTTACGGTCAAAGTGATAACCTCCTCAGGTATGCTTAAATTTATTAAAAGCTCAGATATTTCACCACTATTTACCAAATCTTCATCCACTATTGCTACCAACATTTTTTTGGAGGCTATATAATTCAAAGATGATTTCTTGCTAGGTATATCAGCCAATTTTTTGGCATTTTTTAATAAAGAAGCTTCGGCAAATTCTGCTATAGAGGTGCCTTCGATGACGAACATTATTTTAGCTTTTGATACATCTTGTAGCAGGTCTTCCTCGGATGTTTCATAGCGAAACAAGAGTCTGAAAGACATATGCTTAGAAACACCATACGCAATCATAATTATTTTCTTACTTTTCAAGTGGTTTTTGCGTACACTCATCTTCATCACAATCATCCCAAAATGCTCTTGAAGATGGAATGTTTAATTCACCAAAACCCAAAGGACAACCCATTTTTTCAAATTTCTAACTAAATTAAAAATGCAAATAACAAACACAAGTCATGCGAGGTACGTTAAGTGACTAATCACAATTTACAAAGGCTGCCAGACTTAATCAAAAGATAATACTCTGAATAAATAAATAATAGAATCATTTTTTTTTTTAATATACTTGCATGACATGAAGCAATTAATAAGGTCTACGTACTGGCTGTCCTTTTTTTGAATCTAATGTTATGACTATTATAAATGTCAAATCCATTGGCATTTAAATGTACATATAAACTGCATACAAAAAATGGCCGGCAATCAAGTCTTACTGCGTATACCTTCTTAATTGGACCATTTTTCTATAATTTAATGTTCAGAAATGAGATTTGGCTTGTATGAAAATAAGAAAATTATAAAGAAAAAACAGTATCAAGCATTTATGTTTTATAAAACCAATAACTAAGTTCCAATTTACGCTAGAAGCATTTCTTGCTGGACATTTTTTAGTTCTCCTTTGATCTTGCCTGCAGCTTTTACATATGAAAAACTAGAAGTCAGACAGATATTTCCTTGTTTCTTTTACTCTTTCGTACAGTTTTGCGGCTTTGTCTTGTACAAGGCGAATTCAACTACACCAATCCATAAACAACAGAAACAACATAGGGCTTTTGCATTGCATTGTTAGGGTGGGTTTTTAACATGGAGATCAGAGATTTGGTCATCTTTAATCTGTGCAAGACGAGAATTTTTCAATTTTTAGCATATGTACTATTTTGAATTTTTTCCTATTTGTGTGAAAGTGTTTCTAAAATCTTAAATATAAAACTTATGCTGAGAAACTAGACAAATTAACCTTTCCGACGGTATATGACATACCTAACTAGCATTTCATTCCCTCGATACTGTAATACCCACAATATGTTAATCCCAGGAATAAAATCACTTTTTCTATAGAGATGTTGACAAATAAATTTTTTTTATTTATTTGTAATAATAATTAAATTAAAATAAAATAATAATTATAAAAATAAAAAGATAAATAATCTAAAAAATGTAATCTTAATTACATAAGTTCTTTAATAAATTTTTTTGTTTATTTTTAAATTTTTTTTTTTTTTTAAATTTAAAACTATTTTTGTATTTTTTTTTTGAAGCTGGTATTTTTTTTTTTTTTTGCTCAAAAGTAAGCTTAGGTGTTTTCCTTTGAGGTAGTTCTAGTCGCTTTTTGGGCCGCTAGTAGGTTAAATTCAAAATGTGGCATCTCTTGATTTGCTTGTTAACTAAACACAGCTCGTGCCATCTTTCAACTATTACAGAGTTGCTAAGATACTAGTGTGTGGTGTTTGTAAAATAAAATTTAATTTGTCTAGAAATTTTAATATTTTAATGGATTTTAAATAAACAAAAGACTAAATATGGTTTATAACAACTTGGAAAATGATAGCGGTAAGTTGTGCATAACAAATTATAATTAGAGTAATAAATCTAAGAACGAAAATTACAGGCTCGGAATCCGATTCTAGCGGTAGCCGCAGTTCTAGTCGCAGTCGAAGCAATACTCCAGGAGTGGTAAAAACAGGGTAAATAAACTTGAAATAATGATTTTAATTTGTAAATACAGTATATTTTTTAAATAGGTCTGGCAGCGGCAGTGATCGTTCTCGTTCTGGCTCACCAGCCGGTTCCGCATCTGGACGTTCAAGATCTAATTCACGCTCAAGATCTAAGACGCGCTCACGTTCTCGTTCGGCTAGTGCACACAGCAAACGCTCTGGTTCTGTTGCCAGTACGCGAAAATCTCATTCACGTTCTAGATCCGGTACACCACAAAGTAATCGTTCCGGCTCGGCTGGAAGTCATCATTCTAATGCCTCTAAAAGATCAGGCTCAGAGGCAAGCCACCATTCTAATAATTCAAAAAGATCTGGCTCGGCCGTCAGTCGTCATTCTAACGCTTCAAAACGTTCTGGCTCTGCCGTAAGTCATCATTCTAATGCGTCTAAACGTTCAGGCAGTCGTACCCCGACCGCTTCTGCTAATGGAGCAAAAGAAGAGTCTAGATCACAGTCTCCGAATTTACAAATAGATGATAGAGCAGCTTCACGCTCTAAATCTCGAAGCCGAAGTCGTTCAAAATCTGGAACGCCTCGCAAGTCACGTTCACGTAGCGCTTCCTCGAGATCACGATCCGGATCTAGATCACGATCTGGTACACGCAGTCGTTCGGGTACACCACACTCTAATAAATCCGGCAGTGGTTCAGAATCGAGAAGTGATTTTGGTGGCAGTAAAGAAAAAAATAAACGTAAAGCTGTATCCAGTGATTCAGAGAACGAGGACAAAGAATCTGCATCTAAAAATAAAAAATCACGTATTATAGACTCGGATAGTGGCAGTGAGAAAGAGGATAATGTTAATAAAATTGATGCCCAGGATATTTTCGGAGATGCTGACGACATAAGTCTTTCAGAAGATGAGGGTGGCGACGATGAGGCAGATAAAAATAAATTAAATAGTGGCTCGGAAAAAGGTTCCACAAAATCACGTTCTAGATCACGCTCTCGTTCTTCTTCACGAGCTTCTGCTAGATCACGTTCACAATCAAGGTCGCGATCACGTTCTCGCTCGAGAACTCGTTCACGCTCCCGCTCGCGTTCAGCAGAAAGAGGTGAACAATTAAAAGAAGATGAACCAGAGCCAATACCCGAAACCCGCATAGATGTTGAGATCCCACGTATTGTGACCGATTTGGGTAGGGAGATACACTTCGTAAAGTTGCCCAATTTCTTGTCTGTCGACACCAGACCCTTTGATCACGAAACTTACGAAGACGAAATCGATGAGGAGGAAACTATGGACGAAGAAGGTAGACAACGTGTAAAATTAAAAGTCAGTAATACATTGCGTTGGCGTGAGTACATGAACAATCAGGGTGATATGATAAAGGAATCAAATGCACGTTTTGTGCGTTGGTCCGATGGAAGCATGTCCCTGCATTTGGGTAATGAAATATTTGATGTGTTTAAGCAACCTTTACATGGTGATCACAATCACATGTTTATTAGACAGGGAACCGGTCTTCAAGGTCAAGCTGTATTCCGTACAAAACTCACTTTCAGACCTCACTCGACCGAGTCTTTTACTCACAAGAAGATGACCATGTCTTTGGCTGATCGCTCGACAAAAGTTTCCGGCATTAAGATTCTTACACAAGTCGGTAAAGATCCTAATGTTGATCGTTTATATAACCTGAAAAAGGAGGAAGAAAAACTTAAACAGGCTATGCGCAATCAACACAAGCCGCAACCTAAAAAGAAAAAAGGCCATGATGCTCACGGGAGTGCAGTACATGGTGCATATCATCACGATGAGGGCAGTGATGATGAGAATGCAATTTCCCTAAGTGCTATTAAAAACAAGTACAAAAAAGGCTCTTCCGGACCGTCGGGAGGAGACCAAAAAGCCTCCGCTATTTATTCATCTGACGATGATGATGGTTCTGATTTTGAGGGTAGACGCAGCAAAAAAAATTTAGATAAAACTAAAGTAAAAGCGTTGAAAGACTCTGATTCAGAATCAGATGTTGAACGTGGAACCGATAAGGGTTCACATAGCGAACATAGTGGCAGTGGTAATGAGAGTGGCGATGCTAAGAGTGGCGGCGGTGGCAGTGGCAGCGGTAGTGGCTCCGGCACCGATGACGAATGAGTTGGGAAATAACCAGAAGAAATTTGAATATTGACAAGAAATTTATTTAAATATTTTAAATGTTTTCGTTAAAATCATGTTGAGTGAAAAAGAGGACACTAAAATATAAAAATAATAAAATTTTAATTAACAAAAAAAAAAACAAAATCCTAATGATTTTTGACAAATAGAATCTAAATTCTACAAAAAAGGATTCCTGCAAAACATTGAAGGAATAAAACTATTAAAGTATGAAAGCTTTATAAATTGTAATTTGACTTCGTATACACATTCCAATTAATAGGAAAATTTCTAATCATTTTTATTAAAGAAGGTACAAATAAAGAAGTGCTTTATTCGGCTATGCCGAATCTTATGTACCCTTTACTATGGTGCGATAAGAACAGAAAGTTATATAAACACCGTTCTGTAGATATAAATAAATCCAGTTTGAGCCACGCCCACTTCTCCAATCCCATCCACATTTTGTGGGATGTTGTGTATTCATAACCGAGATGTTAGTACCTAATTTGGAAACTAGCTCTATTCGTTCTCCAGATACACAGCAAAAATAAATTATTAAAAAACAACGGTTTTATGTGTAAAATTAGACGCAGTCGTTTTTTTTTTTTTTTTTTTTGCCATATCTCAGTCATTAATGACAGATCTAGCTGAATTTCAATAGCAAACTTTAACGGAGTATAAAAATGTTGATTTAAAATTTAACATTAAAAAAAAAACAAACAAAAATATGGTTTTACACTCTACGGCTAGGTGGTGTTCCTTTCTTTGTTTTAACAATATGGATTTATTCAGTTAACCATAAAAATCATATTTAAATATTCACTGCCTACCATCACCTGTGGTAGAAATTAGGGACGTAACAAATACCGATATATCGGCGATACTTCGAGTTTGCCGATACATCGGTATCAGCGATATTTTACTGGAGATACGACGATACTTTTTACTTTGTTTTTTTGAACAAACAATTTAGTTTTCAATGCTTACTTTTTGCATAACAACTAAAAGCAATAACACATTCAAAAGTAAAGCAAGAAATCAAACAGAATAATATATTGTCTTTTAATTCTTAAGCTGGATCCAGACAACGCGTTTTATGCGTGTTTCTTTTTTGACCATTTTTCCAGACGCATGCTAAAGTAGAAAAGAATCCTACTTCATGCTTTCGATGCGTATATTCTAGGGAGATCGATTACTCGACTTTTTTCAAAAACCGGTTTTCGAATATTCCGAATAGTTGCTATTTCAAATAACCCGGTTTTCGGTTAGTCACATTTAAAATAACCGGTTAACCGGCATTAATTCGAATACATAAAAACACAAAAATCAAATAAGTTTTCGTAATAAGCCTTTAAATTGAATAAAAAATAAAACAATAAAAAAAGTTAAAGAAGCAACAAAATACATGGATATAACTTAAGGCGTGTTCAGAACTAACAAATATTTGATGATAAAATCCCAAAAAAATGTGTCACCAGTAAGTTGATCAAACTTTAACTTAATTTTTAACAATTTCTATTTATTTACTAAACTTTATTTTAATAAGTAATATGAATCAGTAGACTTCAACCACATTTTTGAAAAGTTGCAAACAAAACCTCTTAGCCGGGATTAAATATTTCAAATTATTTTGTTTCAGCATTATAGAAACTAATAGTAATATGAACATGCTTTTTGTATGAGATATATGTCGACCAAAATTTAAAACCTTCCATGACATCGTTCCTTCAGTTTTATTTTTTAGTTCTTGGTGTTTTAATAAATAAAACTAATGAATTTTTCCATATCATTGATTCCGCCAGAATGTTGTAGTTTTAAGCATGAAGATATGCTAGAACTACAACTGGCTAATATTTCACACAATGATTCATTTTTGGCTGCGTATTTTAGTAAACTATTATTATTTTCGTCTTTTTCGAACTACTTCGAACGGAGTTAAGTACATAAATGTCAAGCATGCTGACTAGTTAGAGGTGATTAATAAGTCGTGACGGGGAAGAACCTTTGCAACTAATCATTTTAAGACACTTCATGCACCTAACTTTATCTTTTTATTTCCGTTCGAAATATCTCCAAAGATAATAATATATAAAAATATATTTAATATTTAGAATACTCTCGCACAAAATACTATTTACTTTTTAACTGAACACTTTTGTGCAGTATTTTGATTTTTTTTTTTTTACAAGAACACGCGCTTTTATAAGCGATTATTTACAGGTTTTTTTTACTTTTGTTACATTTTGTTTTGACATTCTTCATAATCCCTACCATATTCAATTAGAAAAATACTTAAATTACGGGTACATTTACAACAAGAGTAAGGAAAATGTATATAAATTATACATTATTAAAGTAACCGGCTTATTATACCAAAATAACCGGTTTATTCGATATTCGAAAATTGGACATTTTAAAATAACCGACTTGGGCAAAGCTAAAATAACCGGTTAAAGCCGGTCGAATAATAACCGTTCGATCTCCCTAGAATATGCATTCTACGCGTTTGCTGTGTAACTTGTCAATACAATTTTCGCTACTACTTTTTGGACAGACACATAAACGCATTGAACGCTTGATGTGGCCCTACAGCTTTGTCAGTTTTGTTTTGGATCATAGTAGTAAAATGTTCTCATTAATAAATCTTGTATGTACATATTTGCACTTTTTATTTTTCTGCTAATTTTAATGGTTTTTGTGAGACTTGAAATCATTTCACTACTAATTTTGTGTTACTTCGAACAGACCACGAAATCCACAAGCAAAGCCACTGGTGCAATGTCTGAACCTTTTCCACAGTCTTCGAACATTATTAGAAAATACAATAAATGAATAAATTGAGATGCAGAAAAATTCTGAGTCCCAAAAATGGCCGATTTACTTAGTCGCCAATTTCAATGAATGAAAGAATTGAGATACAAAGCTCGAAAATGTCGAAGTTAATCAATCGAAATAACGTCTTATTAAACTACTTAACATGACTTTGCATTCTGAAAGGGTTGAAGACACGGTCACCTCTACACCTAGTAAAAGTTCTGATAAGTTACAAGAACTGACCTTTGGAGCGTTTATGAAAATCTAATAAGATTGGTTTATAGCTGTGGTTCCGTTAAAGAAGAAGTCTAGATATACCTGGATTTTCTAATTTTTCTAGAGACGCATATCCGCTTGAACTGGCGCAGAAAAACTTAAGTTTTCAAATTAGTTTTGTCGTATCTGCATCTCTGCAAAAATTGAGACTACATATATATTTTTTTTTAATTTAAATATTAATTAATTATCTCTTACACTGTTTTTTTTTTGTTTAAAAAATAATTTAGTTTTTGTTAATTTTACCATGAATTCAAATACAATTCATTGTTTTTAAGATCTTATTAATATCAATTTTATATATTAATAATCTCTTACACTGTAATTTTGTATAATAAAAAATTTTTCTACTTGAGTTTTGTTAAATTTACCTTGAATTTACATTAAATATGAATGTATTCATATCGGTATCGCCGATATTTCTTTTTGAGTATCTGTATACTACCGGCAAGAAGGCGAATCGTTAGTTACGATATCTAAGAGAAGGAACAGGATATTACAAAGGTTAAACATTTATTTTAAAGGAAATTGGTAGGACTTTCAGAAGACGTATCATAAAACTTATAAATAAAGATGACTTCGCGCAGTTATAACAGATTCAAATTCAGCGTAACTCAAACATTAAGAAAAGTATACTCTGGGGCCAAATTACGGCATTCGATATCGATCAAAATACCAATACAATTTAAATGGGAATTTCGATCGCCGTAATTTGGCCCCTGGACTATAGGTTACAAATTTGTTGGCCTGTATAATTTACCGTGAGTCCAATGCCACCTCTCAGAAAACACTTTAATTCGCCTCAATCCGTAACGAGTAGTTTGCATTTCGCATTTGGTTCACCTGTGGGAATCAATTAGAAAATAAAATCACACGGAACTTTTGGGTTTGGTTTTTGTATTGTGCATTTCAAAAAAGATTTTTTTCTTTTAATCATTTTCTTCTTTGATTACTTTTTGCATTTTGCATAATAAAATTTCTTTACAATTGTTGGACGCGCTTAAAAAAAATAACAAAGTTTAATGTTTTCTTTCGATCTTAATGATAGTATATCCAGGGTTTATCAAATAAATGTGAAAGACCAATATTGCGTTTTCTATCTTCTCATTTGGGAGTCATGATGAATTTGTTTTTTCAAAAAATGTAAAACAAAAAAAAATTTGTAAAAAGTTGACCTAATCCCGAAAATCCCGAAGTTAACGAGATCGTGATTTCGGAATAGGCATCCCTTATACATATACACATATATATGTATGTTTGGGATAGGTATTTAAAAATAAATACCCAGCAATAAATTTACATAACGTTCAACGAGTATTATTTCGAAATTATGTATAAAACTTTCTTGGAAACTAAAAATCTCAGTTCATATTTGTTTTAATTTTAAAATTAACAGCATCAGTAAAATACCTTGACGTTGATTTTTATAATAAACAAACTTTAAATAAGAAAAAATGTATTTTAAATTTTTTAATAATTTTAGTTTTTATTGATTTTTTTGTAGTTTTTTTTTCAATACAATAGATTTTCGTTAAAATTTAACTCCTAACATTTTATAAGACATAGATATTTATTTCTTTCAATTTCATTCTGATAATATTGTTTTTTAATAATAAGTAATTTTCTTAAAACTCTTAAAATTCAATTGATAATATTTATGATTGATTGATTTGTTTAGTACTATATTTTTTTTTTTAAATTATACTTGTAACATTTTAGGTAATACAAGGGTTAAAGTATAAATTAGTTTAACATTAAAATTATTTAATTGATTTCTATTCAAACAATAAATGCGTTTAATAAATAATATTATGTATTTTATTTTAAATTGAATAATAATAATGTATAAATTAAACAAAAAAGAATATTTTTGTTTATAAAATGAAAAAAAAACAAATACTTCAAATTCACATACATAAAACTAAGAATGTATTAATTAATATCTATTTAAAGGAGGTACATACATTATTTAATTAATTTTTTTTTTGATATATTAATATACGAGATTATCATTTTAAAATACGTATAAACAGTATAAAAATCGTTTAAAGAGGGAAACTAAAAATGGTTAAAGAGCATACACACTTACAGCCTTTTATTAACCTGTTTTATTTTTTATAAATAAGGCCATTAACCCTTAAAAGAAAATAAAAAATATTTTAATTATTATATAAATTTTTGGACTATTATTAATGTTTTGTTTTTTTTTTTTTGGCAAATTTGTTAAATTAATTTTTGCAGTTAAAAAAAATTATAAAAATATAAATTTTCAAAATTTGTTCGGACTGTGTTTTATTTTTCTAAATAAATTGTGCGTTTTATTTAAATGCAAATTATAGAGAAATCATTGATTTGTATTCAAGGTCGCATTCATTAAAAATATTAACGGCCTTATTTATAAAAAAAATCCGGTTAATAAAAGGTTTATGAAACGGATTTTCTATGATATTGGTTTTTAACCTGAAATATTTTTTATTAATAAGGCTTATAGACTTTAATCCAAATGTAAAAAGCCACCAAAAAGGGCCATTTTCGAAAAGGGTTTACATTTTTTTTTATTAATTTGGATTTCCCAACCCAATGTAAAATGGTTTAAACACTTACGATATAGTTAATTATCAAGTTTTGAAATGCAAAGTTTTGAAAGAGCGTTAACTTTCGCCTAGGTTTATCTTTGAATTGTGAATTGTTTTTGATTATCGAAGCATTTCACATTAACTACAACTTTAACAGATAGTTAACCAAAAGTACTGTTTTTTTAATCCTTCTAATCCTGATTACGTGATCAGCGCGTTAACTTTCGCATAGATGCACCTAGGTAGCTATTTTCATAAACGTGTTAAAATAAAATGGTTTTAGATCTTTTAAGCCAGTTATTTTAACTTTAACTGTATTTTTTCCTAATTTACAGTTTTTTTAATGCATCTTGGTCGCCATTTTCTTTAAGCGCGAATTGTTTTGTGGTTTGCTTTCGCGTTAAAGTGATTTTTTTTTACTTTTTTTTTGGCTAAAGTTCTGACAACAAAGAGTAAACTATCCAAAATAAACGAAAATTCGCGAGTAAATTCTTTAACAAATATTAAGTTATTGTTGCAAACTCGTCGACTTTTGCCCAATATAAAGTGTTTATTGTATTTGACGCTTAACGGTCATTTCTAAAGAAAATTTAATGTTAATTTTCAAGATAGGAGTAGCGTTTAATTTATCAGGCATTATTCTATACATGAAATTGAATTTAATAATAGATAGTTTTCCATTTAATGCTTGAAACACAACTGTAATGAAATTCGCCCAACACGACGAATTTCCCAGTTCACATTCGCTAAGTGAATTCGTCGTATGAAGCAAAGAGAGAGAAATAGTGTGATCATATTAAAAAAATAATATGTTTTTAAAATAAAAAACATTAAAAAAAACACAACCAAAACTATTTTTATAGCAAACTACTTTGTATATTTATTTTAAATGCTATAAAATAAATAAAAAAAAAAACAATTAATTAAAGTAAAAAGTAACATTATTTACTAAAATACTTGAAAACTAAAACCAAACATGGTCACCTGGAACTGATTCGTTCGTCGTTTACCGGCGTATGACATAGAAATAAATCTTTTGAAAAGTCGCCATGTATGACGAATTTCGGCCATGATTGTGTGTATTTGTATACAGTATACACAAATTGGTTTTATTTTTTTCGACGAATATTCCCGGCCAAAAATTCGTCGTTCGTCCCAGTTGATTTCCTAGCATATAGCATAAATATTTTTCTAGCAGAGCTACAATCAATTTAATTGCAATCACATTTCTCGTTAATGATTGCTTATTCTTTGATTGTATTCAAATTCGGAAAATCGATTGTATGATTTAAATTTGAAATCACGAAATCAATACTGTAAAAAAGATTGAATCCATTTTTGATATCAATTCATGTATTAATTGATTGCAATCAACATGAAATTAGAATCAAAATCTTCGATCTCTTCGAATAAAACAAACTGGATATGATAATTTTGAATTGCCAACAATGTGACTTTTTCGTTGGACTTTGACTATTTTTTATAAATTTAATTGCATTCAATGATTTCCAAAACGAAATATTGCAATTTTAAAACCTGAAATCTATTTAAAATAAATTAATGAAATAGAAAAAAAAATGAATTATTGCAAATTGATTCAAGTTTTCACAGAAATGGTATGTACCTATAAAATGGCTTCAAATTTCATAGTTATAAGTGTAATTTTTTATTTACAATTGCTTATTTCATTTACAAGTTAAATGAAAACAAAAGACAATTGATCGATTTATACTCTACCATACTTAACATGCCGTCCAGACTATCCATTGTTATGCTTGCTCAATAACAAAACGTTGGCAGAATTAGCGACGCACAATTGTTTATGTTCTTCGATGTGGGAAAAACGTATGGCACGAAAACGTATTTAAAAATCAGCAATAACAATCATTTATATGGCAGTACTGCAAAGATGTCGTTGTGCAAACAACCGTTTTAACAACACTCTTTTAAAAAGAACAAAACATCGGCAATTGTAGTATTGTAAATTTTTTGTTGTTTTAACATAACGATGGCTAATCTAGACGGCATGTAACCAAAGAAAATATTTGGGTTGGTTTGGGTATGAAGAGAATAAAATTTGTTCTCTCAAATACCTTCTCATTTATACAGTTTTCGAGTACGGGAACGCATTGGGTTAGTTTGGGTGGTATTTTGTAAATCACTTTAATTTGCGTTGAGATATTTTTTGAAACGCCTAATCGAAAATATAAGAAAATCACATAAATCGCCATTATCTTAAACATTTCAAAAATTATTCAATCTTGATAAAATTTGGAAATATTTTTTGTTTAAATTTTCAAAGAATATAAAATTTTGTCATCTTGTTGAATGTTATGTTATAGAAATTGCTACCGCGATTTTAGTTATGCAATTGCAGCTCGTTTTTTAATGTAATCAATAAAACGGGGGTAAGTTATATAAGAGTTCGGTATCAAAGATAAACCAGAACCTCTGAATAAAACAGTTTATGAGAAAATGAAGTCAAAAGAAAACTTGGGTATTTATTAGGATATAAAGAAAGTTTATATGAATCTGAAAATAACAAATGTTGCTTCTTTTTTAAATTTTCACTTTGCCTTCGAACATTTTTTAATTTGGATTTTAATAGCTACATACATATTTAAATTTTGAGAGATTTTAATGGTTGCGGACATTTTTAACACATTCCAACCGCTAACTTATATAATAATAACGAATATTTTGAAAAATATTTTCACACGTTATTCAAGTTAAAAAAAAACAGAAACAATAGTTAATCATTTTATTAATTTCAAACACTTTGCGTTTTATATATTGCTTTTCGTTATTTTAAGACAATTTAAATTATAAAAATTAGTTTTTTTATTTTCTTAAAATAAAAATCATACGAAATTAAAATATTAAATTAAGTACACAAAGTACTTATAGATATAACCAACTTAGAAATAGCAAGTTTTGTTCTGCAAGTATTAAAAGAAAAAAAAAGAAAGAAAAGAACTTTTCTTATAATTCTTTAACTACTTTTTGAAAGAGAGAAAGAGAATGAAAAACATATTCACTTTCCTCTACTTCCTTAGAAAAGACTTAAGCCTATAGTACACGGAATGTAAAAATCCACATGTGTATGTGGTTCTGACGTAATTTTGACGTCACTACAAAGCCACAATGACTATTGCGTGTTGTGTAATGACGTCAAAAATACGTCAGAACTACATGCGCATGTGGGTTTTTACATTTCGTGTACTATAGGCTTTACTAAAGAAAACTTGCTAAGTTTAAAATTGATATAAGTTTATTATAATACATGATAAAAAACAAAGAAAAATGTTTTAAAAACATTTTTTTTTCAACTTCTTGTTTTGCTTTATTTTAAAGGCCCAATTGGATTTGTTTATATTATAAAATTAAAATACAACTCATTAATATAAAAATACAAATTATATATAAAAAATTACAAAATCTTACACTTACTTTCTCCTTTAGTACGTGGGTAGGACGGGCGGCAGTAGTTAGCAGCAAAAGTAATTCATAGTGTAAAACAATACTCTAAAAAAATCTTATAAAAGATGGCTTAACAATTAATAAAAGCGAGATTGCACTACAGAGTCCTTTATTAAATTTAAAAAAAAAAACACTCAACTACACTCTGTACTTTTTTCATTCTTTTTCTTATCAGCAAATAACAAACTTCAGGCCAAAAGTCCATGGGTTAAAAAAAAATACTTAAAAATACTATCAGCAGGCCTAGAACAGAAATAATTTCAGTATTAGGTAAAAAATTATCTAAATAAAGAGTAAACAATTTTTAAACTACCTGTAGTTGTATTGAATTCATTTCATAGCCCCCTTTACTTTGCATTTGCGTTTGTATTGCATTTAAGTGGTTAGTGGACAATTCGACATCGGCGGATCCAATATGTCCGGTATGTTGAAAATTCGTTGGATTCCCAATCATTGAACGATCGATGCGTAATCGTTGATGTCTTCGTCTTGAAGGTGATTGTGGTTGATGGAAACAGCAGGAGAACCATTGTAACCATATATCACCGGAATTGGCCATTTTATTACGTCTATTTGTTTTATTATTGGTGGCCACGATTGTAGAATTTAGAGCAACAAAAATCGTCCAAGAAATCTATATTCGCTTTTATTCGAATGTGTGTTTAAGTGTTAATATGTATCTGTTTTTGTGTTCGGGTGAGATGGGAAAAGGGGGCACCTTATGGTTTATTGTCGACAAGGAAGGGTTAAGGTTAAGGTTTTGCTTTTCGTTGTTGCTGCAATGTTGGCACAAACTGTAAAGAAATCAGGAAAAATAAATAGTTAATTAAGTAGAAGAAATAAAGACGACTTTAAGTATAAAAACCCTTTAGAAAATTTTCTTAGATAACAATTTTGTTGAAATTTTCAATAGAATTTTTTATATTTTTTTTGTAATTTTTTTTAGTGAAAACAGGTGAAACTTTTTCTATGGAGAAATTTTTATAAAATGTTCCACTTATTTTTAGTGAGTGCATTTTTTTTTGGAAATTTTGCATGAAACAAATTGTAGTGCCTTTAGTAACATTTTTGTATCGTTAGCTTATTATTGGTTTGGCCCATAAGCCAAAAAGTCATAGTGGTGAAAAACGACAAGAAAAGGTTTACATGGAGTTTTCTGAAAATATATACATATATGCTTATGGCATATGTTTTGAAGAAAAATTTAAATTTTTGCAAACGTTCATGAAGGAACTTGGAAGTTAATAGTATTTTATTGAAAGTGAAAAGTGTGTATTGAGTTGCTGAAATTTTATTTTGCTTTTACTACTTTTTATCTTACGGCAATGAAGAGAAGTAAGAGCAAAATTTATTTTCTTGTTGTCATTTTAATTTGCTTTCACTTTAACTTGTACGGTTTTGTATGAGAAATTTGCAGCATTGGAGTGTAGAGCAAAACAATACTTAATAAACTTTAAAATAGTTGATATAGAGCAAAATTAATGCTTAATAATATCAGAAACCATGACAAATTTCGTGAAGCAGGGTTTGGATTTAGAAAGGGCGTATTTAAAATATATTTTCGTCATACCTAACTCATTTTTTTAAATGGTCGATAGGTCAAACCAATAATGAGATAACGATATAAAAATTTGTGTACGTCCTTTAACCTTGCGTTGAAAAATGTTGCATATAAAATTTTTTGCAATTCCACAAATGTATGAAAATAATTTCAGAAAATAACCACTTAAATATTTAATAAAAAAAAAAAAAAAAAGAATATAATTTTTGTGGAATATTAATATTAGGAAGTACATAATTATTAAAATGGTGTATCTAAGGCGAATTCACTAGAAGGTGGGGTCAAGTCAACATATGGCTATTTTTTTCGGTGGTCGATTTGTCAAAGTTTGTATACAAACTAGTTTTTTTTATGTAAACAAATATTTTTTTTACTAGCAATACTTTTGACAATCCGACCACAAAAGCATTGTTGTTGTAGAGTTGACCTCACCTTCTAGTGAATTCGCCTTGGGTGTATCTATGACAACGCTGGGATACCGGGGGGTCTACTCTCTATTTCGATGCGAGAGAAAATTGTAGCAAATCAAGTGATTGGTACTCTTTAATGCGTTTGTGCATTTGTCTTTCGCATCTTTTTCTTTTTTTCTTTTCGGAAATCATCATTATTTCTTTTATTTAAACTTTCCAATTTCTATTTTTTTTACATGAAACAAAGAAAACAAGATAGTGCACTAAAATTAAAAAAAAACATTCTTTTTCTGCGCATGTTCGTCATAGTAGCAAATGAGAACAAACATGATCACACAAACACGTGTATGTGCTATGCTAAATGTTTGTTTACATTTAATTCTCTTTACTACAGTTGCGTAAAAATGATGTCAAAATGAGAGTAAAAAGTTAACGGACCTGCGCAATGTACTATCTTGTTTTCTTTGTTTCATGTTTTTTTTTTAAATATTTTGCCATTTAATTACTGGAAATTTGCGCTTTCTTTGAGTTTTATTACCAGTATTGCTTAATTTTCAAACCATTTTGCGAAAGTGATTGAGAGTACCAAGTTGGTATTTACCTTTTGCATCGAAACTGTATTCGCATCGCAATAGAGAGTAGTCCCCCTGGCTTAATCTATTCATTATAGTCCTACGGAATCTTCGGATGCCGAATCTTGGCACATTTTTGTCTAACTTTGAACGAAGACAATTTTTAATGATAACTTCATTGTTTTTAAAACACCTAAAGAGATAATTCGAAAAGTAAATGTTGTTGATGCTCATTATTTTTGTTGAGGTGACCATTGAGCTGAAAATGTTCCTCATCGTTCATAATTTGATATGATCTTTGTGTCGAACACTGACTTTCAAAATTAAATTAAGCTTTGCTTCTTTTATCTGTGTGGAGTTTTTTTTCGCAAGTTTTTCAAAATAAATTCTAAATAAAAGAAAACAAACGTAAAAAAAAAATTTATTAACTTATTAAATCACATGTTTCAATCCAATTGGTAACTAAGTCGGTTGTTGTCCAAATCAATGCGTATATGGCTCTGTTAATTGATTAGTTTGACAGTTGTCGGGTTGGTTGAAGAAAAATCAAAAGATTTTAATTTTTTCAAGTTGGCTAGTAAGTCTCTCAATTCGATTGTGCTGTGAGTGTTCGAGTGCCTTTTTCTTTTGCAAAAAGGTAATTATTTGAAAAATTGTCTTTAATTTCATTAAATTTTAAAATTAATTTAAAAATAATGAAAATCTTTCAATTCCGGTTATGCAGTATGTGGCCAAGGATCAATTCAATTGATAGACTCAATTGACAATTGAATTGAAACGTGTATGGGGTGCTTTATGCGCCACCCTCTAGAAACTCTAATGTATGCATGTAAATCGCGGAATTCTAGTCCATTTATAAAACTTAAGGCAGGAGCCAAAAGGTACCTATCAGCACCAACGACGTACGGTGGTATGTTTGGCCTGAGTTCCGTCTGAAAATGTGTTCGCCGGACACTTTTATTCATTAACACTTGAATTATATTTTTAGTTAAGGGAGTGTCAGATTTATAACAACTAGTGTTTGGCTAATGGCCGTCAGCCAGAAGGAGACACAGGGGGACATACATGATCTTTGTGATCGTGCCGTAACTGTGTCTCACTTCCGGAAGTGCGACTATACTCTCCACGTGAGGGCGGCTGGAAACAGATCCTTAGCACGGTCATGTCTCTGCTTTGAATGCTGGCTAATGGTAGTCGGGCGTAGAGAAGAAAACTCTAGTAAAAATTACCCCAATCTACGGTGGAACAGCTTACGCCAATAGATGCATGGCCAAAGGGAAGTTTTGGTCTTTAGTAAGCGGACTCTGGATACCTGTCGACCTCCAGTTTAAATTAGGACTTCCCATGGTACACGGGCTCTGCCATGGGTGACCATCCCCATCCCTACCATGAAAAAATAATATATGGAAAAAGATTTAAAAACAAATGAGTTGGATGGTACTCTAAAAACACCTGCATTGGAGATGGCGGAGGCGCCGAGCTCCAGTACCAGCATTAGCGGAGCCATTGGGCACGCCGATGTTAGTACCAAGCTTCAGAAAACAGACACGTGGTCTGTTGATGTAGGAGACAATAAATCGACCTTAGTGGTCGGAAATCCGCAGAAGGAAACACTGCTTTCCAGCTCGGACAGCAACAACGGCAGTGCCACTGGGCAAGCTGATGGAGGCATTAACCTGAGGGCGACGGACATGAGGTCCCCGACTGCGACAATCAGTGTCACGACAGGAACGCCCAGGTTACCACAGCAGGAGATACTGTCTTCTAGCTCAGAGAGCGATACCGCGGAGCAGGACGTTTCGTGCAGCCAGGGCTCGGTGGAGTCAGGCAGCACAGTACGAGACGTCAACCTTCAGGGGCTTAGCCTGAAATCTGGAGTGGGTTTTGTGAAACTCAACTCTAGGGAACGGCGGCTATTTAAAGCAGCAATAAAAAAAGGACTGCCGAGGGAAGACGCTCTAAAAGAAGCCACTAGGGCTCCGGCAGCTGCCACACTTAAAAGGGGACGTTCGCAAAACTCCCCCACAGATAGAGCTCCTGCCAAGCGCGCCTGTGCGAAGCAGACAAAGATCCAGACGGTTCATATGCCAAAGGGCATCAGACTGGGCTTTGTCTCAGCATTGGAGGCTCCGTCACTTACCGCCGACCAGATCGAGAGGGTCAAGAGTGCAATTTTGCAGGCGGTCATTGAAAAGGGCGGTAATTTCAAACCGCAGTTTGAGAGCTGTCTACGACGCACTGATTGGTTGATGCTTGTGTGCGTCAATAATGAGACGGCGGAGTGGACAAAGGCCAACCTTGGATTCATCCAAGCCAAATCAGGTGTTGACTGCAAGATAGTCCCTGAAAAAGAATTCCCTCGCACACATTTTGTGCGTGGGAACTTCCCACACAGTCTGGAGCTGACAAATGAAAAGGTGTTGGCCTTCATAACAGCTCAAAACGACTTGGCTGCTGCACATTGGGCGGTGGTACAAAGGCAGACGCATGGTGAATTCAATCACCTCCGTCTGGCAGTGGATGGCTGCTCCTACCAGAAGCTGGTTAAGCTGGGAGGTAAGATCAGCTATTGCTTTGGGCATGTCAGGCTACACCTCAAGAGGACTGGCTCGAGAGACGTAGCCAATAAGCAAGAAAAGCCTGCTGGGGCCAAAACTGAAGGAGTGGAGGAACCACCCCAGAAAAACCAAATAACCATCCCACACGGCTAATGGTCGAAATTTCACCATAACTTTTTATGTAAATATGTAGAAAACATAGTACATCTAAAGGTACGATCACACTTAGCAAATATTTGAAGAAAAAGACGTAACCTACAGGCAAACGAAAATAAAATTTCCTTTAACTGCAATATTTATTTTGAATATAATACTACATCATACAAAAACAGTTATTTGTACAATTAGTTTTATTTTGTGCTATTAAGACCATGTTAAATCTCACTAACTATTAACAAAACTAATGGTTATGCTTATTTGGTAAAACATTTAATAAGTGTGACCGTTGCTTAAGTATTAGGGTGTTCAATTATTCGGCTCTTTTTTTTGTTCGATTAAACGATCAATCGATATTTGGCATTTTTGTCTTATTCGATGAAACGAATATTTTAAAATCAATCGAAAATTCAAAATCCAGAAATTTTATAAATTAAGAGATTTTTTCGATAATTTTAGAAAAAATTGGTGCTTGATTTAATAAACATTATTAATTACAAGTATTTTAATATTTTATTAAAAAAAAAAAAAAAAAAAAAAAAAAAAAAAAAAAAAAAAAAAAAAAAAAAACAAAACAACAATTTATAATAATTGATAAAAACTTTACAACGATAAAAAAATAAAACATGTATTGAGATCATTTAATTTTTTATGTACAAACAATTAAACAGATCTTTTAAAATAATCTTTTAAAAATAAAATGTTTTTTAAATGTTACTTGGAAGTCACACGGTCAAGTTTTGTCTTTTTTAATTTGCTACACTCTCACTCTTTTTACTAACGCACTCACACTTTTTAAATTGACCACGAGGTTGCTCTCAGTTTTACCTTTCCCTTCGTTTGCCAATTTTACGTTCAATTTAACAATTAAGTTTGGCGCTTTCTTTGTAAAAAATGTATTTCTTCAAAAATAAATGTGCTTTATTAAAAAAGATTGTGTTCTACAAAATTCTTGGTCTTTTTCCAAAAATTTTGAGTCATGCTACTATTTTGAGTTGTTTCTTCGTCGGGGCATTTTTAAAATAAAATTGATTATCAAATTGAGTGCAGCCTGTGACAATTCAAACAAGTTTTGACAAGCAGTTTTTGTAAACAACTTGAAAGTGTGGCTCCAGGATTAAAATTTTTTTTTTGCATTTGTGTCATTTATAAGTAAAAATTAAGGGATTACTATAAGTTTAATATTAGGTGCGTTCGTTTACCTCAAAATTTGCACAAATTTGTGCAAGTTTTTTACTGGATTTTACTGAAATGCGTTCGCTTACACAAAAATTTGCAAAAGAGAGCATCTACTGAGAGAGTAAAGTGACAATTGTAAGCAAAGAGTCTGCAAATTTTTACTGAACAAATGTTTACCAGTAAAAACCAGTAGAAAACAAAAACATATGTTTCATTTAAGTAAACAAACAAAAGTAAGCAAACAAAAAGCATACAATTTTTAATAAAAACATTTAAAAGAACAAAAGCTGAATTAAAAGTGCAACAAAAACCAAAAATATTTATTACATACTAAACAATTTTACTTACCACTGTACCTTCCCAAATGTTCCGGGAGAGCATGAAATATTAAGTTTTCTTTTTTTGGCATCCATGGTAAAATTTGTGTTAATTGTTCAATATTACTTATTTTTGTTTTTGTTTACATTAATATTTTAGAGATGTAAAGCTAATGAATATATGATTACTTCTTATTGCATATTATTGAGGGTACCAAATATCAAAAATCAAATATTGATGTAGTTTCGTATGTAATTCAACTAGAAACAAAATTAAAAGTCATGTACAAAATAAACAAGTCTTAAAACTTGCACAGAAGCTCATTTAATAAATAAATTTGCTAAGAATTTATAATCATTACAATGCATTTCATCAAGTACCAAAAACATTATGTACTGGGTAGTCTAAACAACACATATTTCACAACACTAAGCTTTTTAGCGATCAGCTGTTTGAATTAACCTGCAAGTTTTTGCAATTTTTCCGTTCGTTTACTTTTTTGTGCAAGAGCCATTTTTGAGAGTAAAATTTTCATATTGCCCAAAATTTACTCAACTACTGGATTTTACTGGAAAAGTAAACAAACGCACCTATTAACAAAAATTCAAAAGGTACCAGATGAAGAACAAAAAAGTACCAACATTTTTCATCTAAAAGGTTCTCATTCACTCAAGACTCTAGGTGTAGGGTAATATTATGTTTCTTCGTAATTTAAAAAAACCAATTTTTTATTTGTGTTTTGCATATGTGTAAGTAGAAAATTTGAACGGTTATAACTCTAAAAATATTGAACATATTTTAATAAAATATATGTTTATTGTTTTACAGTTTTACTACTGTATTTTAACCATGTACATGTACAAAGTACCGAAACAATGCGACTATGTGTTTTGTTTATTTAAACGTTTTGAAATGTAAGTGATGCAATGGTTAATATTAAAAATAAACATGTAGTGTTTGCAAATGAAATGTTAAATGTCACAAAGCATCAATTTTAAACCCGATGCCCTGATTGCTGTTTTTCTGCGTTACTAACTGAGCTACCTAAACAAGGGCGGCAAGCGTTTTTTTAAACATGAAAATTCTATTTCAAATACATTTTCAATAAGACAAATCGACGTAGCGATTTGTCAAAATAGGATTTTCCTGCCGAGTGGTGTCGAATTCGCGTTCTAAAGGTTTTTTTCCGTATAATATATTATGCAAATGAAAAGTTTTGACATACAAAAACGCTTGCGGCTCTTATTTAGGTAGCTCAGTAATACTTAACAGTGATGTCTTGAAAGGGTTTGCATTGTATATATTTTGTACTGCGGCGTTATGAAACATTATGCTCTGTTCTAATACAAAGCAATTGACGTTTTGGAAGTCAGCCTACTTCTGTAAGTAGATACCTTTAAAATTGTGTATTTTTTGTTCTAGTCGTTGGGAAAACAGAGGAGGAAAGAGTTCTTGACTGTTTTGCTTTTGCCGATTTAAACATAAAATGCCAGATTTATAATTATGTAATGAAAGTTTGGTATCTCTAAAAATAAAATTTTCTTCAATTTATTTAAAAACTTGAAAATATATTGTTCTTATTTTAACTAAAAGAATTAAAAAACAAACAAATGATAGTTATTAAACACTCTTATTTACGAGTAAAAACTTAAAATTACAAATGAAAACTTAAAATCCAATTACCGCAAAAGTACACTTTAGTAACAATTTGAGGTTTGCAAATATGAGCATACATACATATATGTATATATATGTACACCAAGAAATACATTAAATACATATATAAAACTAATAATAAATTTAAAAAAAATAAGAGTGCCGACTTATTTTTATTAAGCAAAAATTAATTCTCATACAAAATTACAAATATTCACACCTTATTCCAAAGCCAAAAAGTAAAACTGCTAGCCAACAAGTCAGCTGAATGAACAAGTCAGTCAGTCAGTGGCAATTGCGTGCCGTTGCACTTGAATAACAATGAAATAATAAAAACGAAAAAGATCTTTAAACACAGAATGTTATAAATGTTAATGAATTGAAAAAAGAACTTTAATAATCAAGTATTACATGTAAAAATATATAAAATTAGTCAGATATTTTTCAATAAAATTATATTTCCAAGATAAAGAAGAAAATTAAAATGACACACTCAACTAGTCATTTAGACTCCTCATGTACGAGTCCGTGTAAAATAAAACTGGGTAAAACAAAGAGAGTAAAACATACAACTTGTTTTTCCACAACTGTTTTTTTTATAGTTGTTGTTTTTATTTAAACACATTTTTTGAAGAATGTATGTATGTATGTTTTTTTAGAGCAATTAACCAAATGTATTAACAAAAAAATTGTTTAAAATTTATAATTTGTTTACGTTGAAAAGTACACACACTTTTTAAGCTATTTTTTTTAATTTTTGCTATGTTTTTTTTATTAGTTGAGGGAAAAAAGTTATGTCTTTTAAAAAAAAAAAAAAAATAGCAATTAGGAAACCAGTACTGAAATTCTGTAATTTTTTAACGAGAAAATTTTTTCGTAAAGAAGCTGTCGTTAAGAGATATTCCGTAATGGAATTTAAAAATGTTTATCGGTAAACAATATCTGTAGCTTACGACACAAAAAAAGTTCTTGTTAAAAAATAACGATAATAAATGTACTGTAAACAGTTCAAAAATATATATTAAAAACGCCAATTTTTAATGCAAAAAAAGTAAGTCGATCACATATAAGAGACTTTAATGCAATATATTATCGGGCACCTCGAACTTTTCCCTATACGTATACATATAGCAAGATTTTAAATTAACATATCGTGAGCTTATATTCAAATAGTGCTTTCTGCAATTTTTGAAAATGTGTTTTTTTTAAAAACGAGGCTTAAGGGACATCTGTCATTAAAATTTGAAAAAAAATTTTTTTAAAATAACGATTTTTTTCATAAATATTGTATTGTGCTATCTAACCCTGCCTTTACACATGCAAGTAATTACTTGCAAGTAGTGTATACATACATATGTATTATTAACGAAAATGTCGAAGAAATAGCCGAAAGTTTTGCAAGAAGCTCTTGAGTGTTTACACTGTCACTTGCAAGTTTATTTTTCAAATGTTCTCGATGCGAAAACATCTTATGAAAAAGCTTTATTTTTGGGTTTAAAAAACATTATTATGTTCACGTTATCACAAAATTAATTTAATAATTTCTTCTTTTGAAAAAATTATGTTTATTTTTATAGCCAATTTACATTACAACGAAATCTAGTACTTTCGAGATTTCGAGCCAAATCTAGTTGTTTTTGGCTAGATTTCCCGTACAAAACAAAATCTTCTCCGTGACTAGATTTTGACGAAATCTAGTAGTACTTATTGATGCAACTATGTTTTTCCCCATATACCACTAAAAACTACTTCCCTGCACAAGAAAAAAAAGGACTTTTTAACAAAAAACAAAACAAGCTTGTTAAAATTGTTAAAAATTCAAAAATTTTGTAAAATAATAAAAAAAATGCAAATGACAAATAATATTGATAAAATAAATGAAGTTGATTATAAAGAAAATGTAATGCAAATTTTTAAATGCCTATTTCTTTATATCGTTACCTAAAACGCAAAAGGCCCTAACTAACCAAAAATTAAAAATCGTCCTTTTCATTGATTCTGATGTATTGCATCAACACAAATGTCCACAACAAAAAAAACTTTCGTCCAAAATTAGAGATTTTATTAGCAAAAAACAAAAAGCCCTATCTACAAAGTAGTATATGATTAACGCTAATATACATAACTAACAGTTTGCATTATATGCAACATTGTTACTTGTCAAAGCCACTGGTAGGTTTTACAAAAAAAATAGAAGAAAAATTAATTATAAACAGTTTAAGGCAATTTATCAATTTACCATTTTAAATAGTTTTTTACTTCTCCTGTAAAATTTTCAAAATGTTAGATAGGGCCTGTTGCGTTTTAGGGAACGATTTGTAAATATGTGTTACACAAAAAAATTTCAGTCGGCGGTTTTTGTCGTGAAAACCAAATCTCGCTAATGTCAAACAAGTATAATGTAAACGAACTAGATTTGAAGGAAGATTTCAAATACAATCTACTAGATTTCGATGTAATGTAAATGCCCTATAAAATTATGTGAATCCAGTATTGCCGTAGTTAAGGCTAGTTTACACGGTAATACAATGTATTACGATATGTCAAAAAATTATGTAGAATGAGAAAAATCTTATCATGTAAAAGCAAAATGTATTGAGTAAGAGAGATTACGGATACAAAATTTGACAAGAGGTCGGTAAATGTTCATTTTCTACACCATTTTAGAGACTTATGCATTCTCATCACACCAGAGTCGCATTTTAACAGAATATATTGAAGGTGGTAACATATTAATAAAATTACAAAAACAGCAAACATCAACTGAGGAAATTTTCATGTTGTTTTTGCAAATATTGTAAAGCTGCAACCATCTGCTTTTTTGTTATTAAATCAGCTGTTTAATATCTTTGCTTTTATTTTACTTATACCATCCGTGTAAACATGAAAAATACTTGCAACAGATTTTTATTTTTTTTATTTTAAACACGGAGTGAATTTCATAATATTTTGATTCAACAAAGTCGTTATACATTGTATTACCGTGTAAACTAGCCTTTAACGATATCACAAAATTTCTGAGTAAATATTTTGATTAACAATTTTTTTTAAATGCTTGCAATTTATGTTTAAAAATACATTGAAGATGTGCTGCTGTATAGAAGAGTTTTTGTTTTTTTTTTTTTATTTTTATAAATACACAGCTATAAACGTAATTTTTATTTTCCATAGGAATAACTTAGCAAGGTGACCTCAATATCACAACAATACAAAAACAACAGGCAAAGCAATAAACACCAGATGTTTTTTGAGACCACCTTGTAAATAAGTACACATTCTTATGATATTTTTTTGTATTTAGTAGTGCTACCATACTTTTATCTTAATTAAATAAGACTTTTCAAATAAAACTCAAAAAACCAATCTGTATTTAAGTACGATTTAAGTTTATATGAAAATTTACATAAAATAGATTTAAATACTATCCTGAAAATTGGACATAAGTAATTGGAAATTGATACAAAAGGCATCCACGGTAAAACTGTTTGGTTATTTGTCATATTACTTGCTGAAAGTGTCAAATATTTACTTGCAAGCAAATTCTCTTGCGAGCAGGGTTAACGTTGGATATTTTCTAAAAGGGTCACAAAAAGGGGATTTTCAAAAAAAAGGTCACAAACAGGGTATTTCAGAGTAAAAAAGGGTCAATGGGGGATCGAAAATAGTTTATTTCAGCCAGCTAGTGCTCAAAAAAAAATAACTATATTTATTTATTAACTTAAGTTATTCAATAAATTAAAAAATAACAAATATGTACATATATATGTAGATTAGGTTACTACGGAAATTGTACTTTTAATTTGTACTTTACTATCTTAAAATTAACTTAGAAATTGCAAAAATATGTTTTAGTTGATGTTTTTACGAATACAAACTATTTTTTTATTATGTTCGTTCTATATTTTGTTAATAAATCTTCACTTGAATTTCATTCTTCCAGCTCCGTTTCCAACAAATTAAGAGACGAAAGCATGGAATCGCAAATTTCTTCTTTGAGTCTGTTCAATATTTGTTTGAAAGCAATGCTAATTTCGAAAAATAATTGGTTTAAATTTGTGTAAATATTTTTCATAGATCTGTTTTTTTTATTAATTTTTGTCCTCAAACTTAAACTTTTACACTTTGGCTTCATACGTTTTGTTATTTATGAGTTGTAAATTTATATTTATTTTCTTGTTATTTAAATTTGTTAACAAAAGCCTCTGCTTTCAAAATTATTTCTTGAATTCTGAAACAATTTCAAGATAATATATGTACATATATCTTGTTTGGAGTTTATAAATACGGACTTTAAAAATCTTAAAAACATTCATTCTCGTCTCTTTTATATTTATTCTTGACACAATTTCGTGGCATAAAATTAAAAATAATCCAAAAGTGAATTGATTTAAAATGACAAAAAAGAGTACCCTATTTAAAAAAGGGGCATAAAAGATATCATGAGCGTCGAAAAATGGTCAAATTTATACTTTAGTATCACAACGGTAACGCTGCTTGCAAGTCCGAAAAATGTGATGGTGTTAGTAAAAATGTGTTAGTGTATTGAGTTTTGCTAACTTGCACTTGCATGTGTAAACCCCGGGTAACACAAGTTTTTTTTTTTTTTTTTTTTGTAAAAAAGTGCTATCTACATAAAAAATATTTATGTATATAATAACATAAAGAAAGTGATTCTGAGACGATCGGTACTCTTTAAGGTGGGTCTAGGACCCATACACACAGCAGCACAAATGCATAATACCCTCTCCACTATTGTGTTGTCGGTATAATTACTTTTTTCCTTACCAAATAATAAATAATAAAATATTTTTTAAGACTTCTGCTCCAATTGTTGACAGTTTTTAATGTAGGTACAACAAAAAGATTATGATGAAGATGTTGATTATGATAAATGTATCTAGAAAATACTAGTTAAAGCAAACATCAATTAAATGTTTTCAAAAAAAAAGGTAAAAAAATGAAAGTTGTTAAACCACATAAAGGAAAAAAAAACAAGAACTTTACATACGAAAAAAAATTTCAGACTTTTTATAAAAAAAAAAGATATTGCATATATGGGGGATTTCATGTCAAGTGACCAAACTTTTGAAATCGATGTCTTCCGATTTGGATGAAATTTGCACCAAGGTTAGTCCTATTGGATAGTAGATTAGACACAAATTTTTAACAAGATCAAAAAGTTTCTGAGTTATAGGCAATTTACACTACAACGAAATCTAGTACTTTCGAGATTTCGAGCAAAATCTAGTTGTTTTTGTCTAGATTTCCCGCACAAAACAAAATCTACTCCGTGACTAGATTTTGACGAAATCTATTCGAAATCCAGTAGTACTTAGTGATGCAACTATGTTTTTCCCCTTATAGCACTAAAAACTACTTCCCTGCACAAGAAAAAATAACATTTTAACAAAAAACAAAACAAAAACAATAATAGCTGCTTGTTAAAATTGTTAAAAAATTTTAAAATTTCCTAAAATAGTAAAAAAATGCAAATGACTAATAATATTGATAAAATAAATGAAGTTGATTATAAAGAAAATGTAATGCAAATTTTTAAATGCCTATTTCTTTATATGTAAGTATGTGTTACACAAAAAAATTTCAGTCGGCGGTATAATGTAAACGAACTAGATTTGGAGGAAGATTTCAAATGAAATCTACTAGATTTCAATGTAATGTAAATGCCCTATTAGAGGCGGTCAAAATGTCAAATTTTCTCATCGATGTAACTTATTACCAGAGCCCGGATTTTTATGCAGTTAAAATCGCGTTTTATGCGCATAAAATATGCACTAAAAAAAGAAAAATATGCGCTAAAAATTGGAAGAATATGCAGTTAATTTGTTTTAAACATTTATTAATGATAAGAAAAAATATTAATATAACAAGAAGAAAAATAACATAAAAACGTAAAAATTCAGTGTCATTTACGAAAATAAGGTACAATAAACACAAAAGTAGAAGTTAAAATACAGTGAAGCACAAAAATATATAAACCGATTTCAGTATTAAGTGTAAATGGTCTTGCGAAAGAGCAAATGCAAAATATCATAGCTCTTTTGCAAAATCCAACAACAAAGTACCCAGAGTCACCGTTAGATTTCATAAAAAAGCTACGGAATTTTGCATTTGCTCTTTCGAAAGACTATTTGCACCAAACACTGAATTTCGCTATAGAAAACTCACAAGCAAAATTATGATGTAAATTAAGTCACTTGTTAGATATAGATATTTGAACCTAGATATAAAATGAATTAAGAACAATAAGAAAAAATTTGTTTTTATAAATACATAATTTTTTTTTAATATTTTCAAATGTAAAGTAATGACAGCTACGCCGCAAAAAGCTTTTAAACGTGGAAAACTATCGTTCAACGCGACGGAAGTACATAATTAAATGCTAATAGTTCCTTTGTGTAATATTAAGTTTTCATAACAATTTTAATTAAATATGCCAGTAGTCCGTTTTATTGTTTTGAATCCTTAATTTTTCTAAAAACTTTATCAAGCTTGATACGAATTTGTTTACTAAAGATACCCACCACTGCATACATTTTATTTATGGCATTATCAATTATTTGAATTTTCTTTCTCAATGGATTATATTTCTCTTATTTCACAATAGTCTCCGAGCTAAATCCATAATTTGAAGACACAAACATTATCTGAGCTTTTATATTTGATAAATTTGCTTTTTTAATAAAACTGCATCACCATCCTTAATCCTTCCACCACATCCTTAAATTGGTCAAAATTTTCAGCATTATACACCACCTGGCTTTTATAGGCTGTAGAGGAGGAAATAAATCGAGATACTTCTCTTAATATCCCATAATAAATCAATATCATCGCAGTTGCCTCCTCTCTTCTGCAACATGGTGCATCGCAGAATAAAACAAACAGAACAAGTTTTGTTTTCAAAATATGCAACAAAAATATGCAATGTTAGCAATATATGCAAAAATGTGCATTTATAGCAAAATATGCAAAAATATGCACTAATAAATCGATGCCATTTTACTTCTAATTTCATGATTCGCAAAGATAATTATTATGTATGTTTTTTCGACCTTTTTGTTTTAACTTCAATAAGTAAACAATAAGTTTTAATAAAAATTTCTATATTTTTATCCTGAAGATGTTTCCCGTAGGGTTACGAAATATTGAATATTAAAATAAATAAATAAAATTTATTAAAAAAACTAAGGCCTTGAGCTTAATTATTCGTTTACTTATTGAAATTCGCAAAGATATTTAGTTTATGATGATCTCAGACTGACGACCACAAATATGGTTTTGCATAAAAATCCAGGCCTTGCTTATTACCTATTGGTGTTAGCAAAATTTGTCCAAAACAAATTAGACAGCTATTTCTTCAATCAAAGGGTCGCTTGACATTAAATCCCCCATATACGAATAATTTTCTTTTTATACTATATCGCACTTTTTTAGAAATACGGTATTATCAAAATTTAACAATTTTGAGTAGAAGCAAAACAATTTTTAATTTTACATTAAAGGCATATGAAAAAAAAATTTAAGACCAACCGTTTCATTACTAAGAAGTAGACAAAATATTTTTACAGCGGTAAGATATGAATAATACGTGTCAATTTTTTTTTCAAAAAGTGAAAAAATTTAAAATTTTGAGTTAATACAATTGGGGTATTCACAAGGTGTGCTATCATGGTTTATTGTCATAATGTTCTAACATTTTACAATGGTTTAAAAATATTGTTGTTGGTTTGTAAACAAAAGGTGTCTTAAATAAATAGAACGTTGCTTGCTATGTTTATTGTGCTGTCGTAATTAATAGCACATTAAATTATGAGGGGTTGCTCACAACAGTCGTATTTTTTCATGTTATTATTTTAAGACATATGACTTTATGACACCTTGTGAATCCCCCAAATATTGTTGAACAAGTGCGATATATTAAAAGCAAAATACATATTTGTACGAGGGCGGGCAATGTTTATTTTTCAACATAGTCTCCTTTGAGCTCTATACACTTTGTTCAACGTTTCTCCAATTAGTCAATTCACAAGGTATCCTAACATGTCATATTGTCAAAATGTCCTAATATTTCACAATGGTTTAAAAATATTGTTGTTGGTTTGTTAACAAAAAGTGTCTTAAATAAAAAGAACGTTGCTTGCTGTGTTTATTGTGCAGTCGTAATTAATCAGAAAAGTCCAGCGCTGAGCGGCTGAGCCGTACAACAGTATTTTTAAACCATTGTGAAATATTAGGACATTTTGACAATATGACATGTTAGGATACCTTTTGAATTGACTAAATATGTTTATCCCTTGGAAGAAAAACGAGTTGTCAGGTCATAAAATAAGGTATTTATTTGTCGTAAAAATAAGGTATTTATTTGCCAAACCTCTTTTTACCCACTCATTTCTTAAGGTAATCACTCGGGGCTTAGCCCGGAGAATATTGCGAATATTGAATATTGAGAGGGGGCAATTCGTAGCATAATTCATGGATTTTTGCAATGGAATGCTTAATAAGCACACGAAATTCATTTTTTTTTCATTTTCTCCAAATGACAAGCTAGTCTGCAATCAATGGCTATAAATGACAAGGTTTATTGACATTTTGACAGGAGTCAACTATATGATAGAAGTCAAAATAAGGAAAAAAATATTTCCTCATTTTGACCTTTACCTTTAAATATACTTTTGAACACGTTTTGAAATCATCACCAAAAACCATTTAGTCAATTCACAAGGTATCCTAACATGTCATATTGTCAAAATGTCCTAATATTTCACAATGGTTTAAAAATATTGTTGTTGGTTTGTTAACAAAAAGTGTCTTAAATAAATTTTTCTCTATCAGCTCCAGTTTTAGAGATATACCGTAATGTCCAAAATTAAGTTACTTTCAGCACATATATTGAAATAACATGAAAATGGTGCATCATATTCCCTTAAGAAAAAAAACCGAAATTCGCTAACAATATTATCTTTAAGACGTACTAACATTGTTTTAAATTTGGCCAGTAATTTCAGAGATATTGTTGAAGTTTTTAAAAAAACAAATTAAATTAAGAAAAAAAAAATTTGTTTTTTCTTTAAAAATTCATAAAAAATAAATGTGCAACAAAAATCACAGTTTGGGTCTAAAAGCATTTAGTTCAACATATTTCGAATGAAATGAGCTTTATTTCATTGCAATCGGTGCACAACTTTTGATTGTGTTCACAATTCAAATGAAGGTTAGATTTGGAATCAGCGACCTCAAATTAGTAAAAAAATTACACAAAGTTCCCGGCCGCACAAAAAAAGTTCAATTTTGTTCCGCAGTGTAATTTATCTTATTTAATTGCAGTGGAATTATTATAGTGGAATAGAGTAGCTTCGAAACTAACCCCTATGAGTACTCCGTGGGTTAGTGAAATAGAGTACTTTCAAAACTAACCCCTAAGAGTACTCCATAGGGTAGTGAAATAGAGTACTTTCAAAACTAGTATTTGTGGCTGCTCTTTGGTGTAGCGACATAGAGTAGTTTTGGGGGTACCCCAATGTAATGCATAGCTGTGTTACGTGGTCCAGCCCTAGGACATCGCAATGTAAATTGGGGTATGTTTTTACATACATTTAGGTTAGGTATTGGAGTAGTCCTACTCCCTTATGGAGTAGTCCATACACGCATGTATAGAGTAGTCTCGTTTTTTGTAGGGTAGCTGCATCTGCCATTAATAAAATTATGGATGGGCAATAAATATCGATATATCAAAATATCGATATTTAAAAAAATTATAATCGATAAATATCGCCGATATTAAAAATTCCCATATAACGATACATCGATATTTACTATCGAATTCGATATTTTTAAGATCTCTATAATAAAATTCAACATTTTAACGGTTGCTCAACTGCTTACGGAAAAAATATTCTGGAAAGAAAGGGTTCCTAGAATTATGCAAAGAATCGCCTTATGTATGGCTTATTAGGAGCAATAGACTCATGAAAGTTGGAATGTTAATAATAAAAATAAATATTTTGTTTTTTTTTTTATTTGAGCATGTTCTTATATATTAAAAATAAAATATTCCACAGTTACTTGTATAGTATGTGCCACAAGTTTTGTTTACCGGCAGTATATAATCCGGAATTATATAATCCCAATTAATTTTTATATATTTCATTTGGCGAATAAATAAAATTTTTTTTGTATTCTTTGCTTTTTTTATTATTGTAGAATTAACTGCCGGTCCCTCGATTTCAAACGATAACTTCGTTCGCATAACTTACCTTAAAAACTAAATTTTAAAATTGGATTTTGTTTTAAAAAAAAGTTAAGCGAATGAAAGTTTCGTTCGAAATCGAGGGACAGGCTGTAAATTTGAAATTAAAAGAAACAATAAAAAGTTGGAATGGAATTACATGCAATATGTTTGTTCCTATGTAAATATGTATTGAAATTTGGTAATAATTTAATAACTTAATACGTTCGATACATCGATATTTTTAATTAATAAATATTATTACTCTTAAAAAATATCGATACGGTATATATCGATATATTTTTTCAATTCGCCCATCCCTAAATAAAATTACCCATACCAATAACGCGTAATCCTATTTTCTCCAGCCATGAAAATGAAACGTTTGCCTGTGGTGATAATTAGTCAATTCACAAGGTATCCTAACATGTCATATTGTCAAAATGTCCTAATATTTCACAATGGTTTAAAAATATTGTTGTTGGTTTGTTAACAAAACGTGTCTTAAATAAATAGAACGTTGCTTGCTGTGTTTATTGTGCTGTCGTAATTAATCAGAAAAGTCCAGCGCTGAGCGGCTGAGCCGTACAACAATATTTTTAAACCATTGTGAAATATTAGGACATTTTGACAATATGACATGTTAGGATACCTTGTGAATTGACTAAATATAATTGTGTCTTCGATAAATAAAACATGCAGACAATTGCTAAGTGATTCTGAATAATCTTATTTTTCTTGAAAACTCAAATCTATATTAATGCTATTTTTATCCTTTTTTATACCAGTATGTACATGAACTAATATTTTTTTTATTAACTTTACAAACCTTAATATGAATTAGTTTTTGTTTAGTTTTTTGTTTAGTTTTACTTTAAAAAGAATATTTTTACCCATACAATTGCGCTTATGAATATAATGTGTGGTTTTAATTAAATTTAAATGAAAAAAACTCTTTTTAGGCGAATTTGGTTAATTTTTAATACTTTGATTTAAATTTATGCGATTTTTTGAATCCCGGAACGTATCCCTAGTTTTTTTTTATGGAGCAAGAGTCTTTTTATGCGGTTTTCTGCGGAACGCATCTACCGCATAAAAAAAGCCTGAATGTAATTGAATTATTTAGGGTTGAAAAAAGTAAAAAAAAAAACGGAATATCTCGAAACTAGCGGATAGATTTTTTTGAAATTCGGCACGATGAAAATACGCTAGCCCCCTTGAAAATGGCGTATAAGCCATGCAGAAAAAATCAGTTTAGGTTTTGCTTGAAAAAGTCGTGAATTTTTCCGTGAGCTTTGTGTCACCTTAACGATACATTTAAAAAAAAAAAAAAGTTTGTACCTTTTGCTTCTACTTCATTTCGATTCCTATATCATGCCCGATAATGTTCATTTTTATGCAAGATATAAAAATCAAGAAATAATTGTTATTTATCATAAAAAAATCTTTATTTGTCAACAAAATAGTTAAAATGATTCACGGCCCAAAATAAGTATTATTTATTCAGATACTAAAAAATGAAAGTTGATATATAACAATTTATTCGTAATTTGTATGATATTGCTCATATTCGTTCCGGTCCATTAATACTAAAAAAATTTAAATTTGTTTAAAAAACATAAATTAATACAATGAACTTTTTTAAATAAACTCTATCTGCCATGATACAAGTAATAAGTCAGTATGTCAATCTAGCCTTTTTTGAAGATAACACTGGGCTAGTTGGAAAAACTGTCAATTCTAATTCGAGTACGCTGAATCCAGTGGTGCTAACAGTTTTATGTGTGTGAAGTTAGCTCTGTCAGTTAGTTTCGTTTTCTTGACTATCAAGTTTCCTGTACACAAGCAACTTCTGTTAACATTGTTCTCACTCAAAGACTGTTAAGACAACAGAATGGATGTTTTTTGCCAAAAATAAATAATTTCAGACAAAAAAAAAATTAAAAATGGTAATTCAGAATAACTAATAAAACATATATTTTTTATTTAAAGAATTTGGCCAGAAAATGAATTAAAATTAAAAAATGCCTACTTTTAGAACCCGAAAATGGGTCAAAATCGAATGTGAGTACATAATTACACTGTGCTCGAGCGGAATTTCCTTTTTTTTTAGTTAATTCAATAACCTAAACCGTTTTTAAGTGATGCGAATATATGTTGTCCAACCTCCTACATTTTCGAAATTACAGTATATCTCGAAAAAAAAGAACTAACCTAAAAACTGTTATGTGTGCGAAGTTAGCTCCGTCAGTTAGTTTCGTTTTCTTGACTATCAAGTTTCCTATACACAAGCAACTTGTGTTAACATTGTTCTCACTCAAAGACTGTTAAGACAACAGAATGGACGTTTTTTGCCAAAAATAAATAATTTCAGACAAAAAAAAAATTAAAAATGGTAATTCAGAATAACTATTAAAACATATATTTTTTATTTAAAGAATTTGGCCAGAAAATTAATTAGAATTAAAAAGACCTAATTTTAGAACCCGAAAATGGGTCAAAATCGAAGAGGTGCTCTAATATGGACTAAAATAAAAAATGAAGTAAAAAAATTGACAGACAGCATAACTCTCTTGGATGCATTTACCTCCTATTGTTTTTGGTGGTAAATGCCTTTCCAATGCGTGAATGTTATTCATAAAATCGCGAATTCTTTAAACTGGAATACCACTGTACCTTCTTTATTATTCAAAAGTATTTAAGCTAAAATAAACTTTTTTTTAATTTAAAATATTATTTCTTTATCATAAACATGTCCAATATCAAGTTCATTGTTTTGTTCTTCTGTTTGCTACCTTTAGTTTAATTGCTTTTGATTCATGCGAACATATTGTATGAGAATGGACAGACAGATGGATGGTTCTGCATTATTCATTGTGAGGAGTTTTAGAAGTAGATGAATGATTATCGCTAGCATTCGTTTAAATCGTGAGGTTAAATATAATTTGTAATTCAAGTTTTCTTTATTCAGTTTTCTTTAATCCTCTTTAGCGTAAAATTAAAAAGGAACTTAACTGAAGTTTGTATAAGAAAGTGTAAAAGTTTGAAAAATAATGAATTGAAAATGCTTGAAGTACATTTTTATATAAAAATTAATAGATATGTTTAAGGTTAAAACGAAGAGGAAACTTTTAAGACCTAGAAAGAAATCAGGCTAATTGTAAAGGTTAAAAAATATTTTGAGTTAATTTGGTAATAATGAGTTATAAGCAGGGACCGTAACAGTTATTCCTTTTTTCATAAAAGTCAGATGAAAAGTAATTTTTTTATTCTTATTTTTTCGATCAAAAATAATAGTTATTTTTTGACCAATAATAACAATTATTTTTTGATATTTATTTTTTCGAGCAAAAATAAAAGTTAGTCTTTAAAGAAATGTACGTGTTATAATTATTTAGTTGACTTTAAATATTTATTTTACTGCGCATAAGAAATCCCAATGAAGATCACACATTTAAATAAATATTTAAAGATACCCTGCGGGAAATTTGAGTCAAATGGTCTTACAGCACCTATCCCGTGACCAGTGTACAAAATATATAAAATAAAAAGGAACGAATTGTGATAGGAGAAAACAAGACATATCACTTAACTGGTGCTAATGTGTTTAACGTGTAGTTAGTCCAGAGGAAAGGTTATTGGCACAAAACTATTCATGTGACTGGATTTTGCGCGGGTAGTGGCTAATTCTTTCTGGTTCAATTACTTTATATGAAGGGGATATTAACGTGGTGTTGGCCTAGGAGGTGATAAACTGATATATTTTTGGATCTTTGTGATGGGTCACATAGTGAAGGCAAACGAAACTGACCTATCCTGTCTTGGAAAATATAAAATTGGTCACCAAAAATTAAAATGATTTTTATTAAATTCGTTTTAAAGTCGTTTTAAATTCATTGAAAAATTATGAAATTGTCATATTTTCTGGACAGGAATAAATTTATTAACCGAAATTGAATGTGTCCATTTAGATTATTTCTGTGACTGTTACAAAGTGTGCAAAAGGTGGCAATTAACCCCCTCCTTGGACATCGCCATGTTAACGTGACAAGTCCCCTTCATATAGTGTTAGAACTAGAACCGGTCCCTACCACTTTAGAACTATCACGTGACAAGTTTGGTGTTAGTTCCCTTTCCCCTAGGGTAACTCAATAGTTATAACACGTATATTTCTTTAAAGAATAACTTTTATTTTTGCTCAAAAAAATAAAAATCATAAAATAACTGTTTTTTTTGATCGAAAAAATAAGAATAAAAAATAACTGTTATTTTTGTCCAAAAAAAAATATAAATCAAAAAATAACTGTTATTAAGACAAATAAACCTCATATTTATGCAGATGTCTAGTCAATATTTAGCACAAGGAACTCTTATATCAATCTTAGCCTCATAACATAATTTTGTTCTGCAAGTCTCTAAAATAGTAGGGTATCATATGGTTGGGCTTGGCCGACTATACTTTCTTACTAGTTAATAGTGTTAATGATTATTTTGAAAAAAAATTGACATATTTATTTCAAACTATAATAACTTTTATGGTCACCTTATTAATTTGAATTAAATCAGAAATTGTTTTTATTCTGCACACAATTATCATATCTAACTTACGTCTTTTAGACATTAAGAAAAATATCAATTATAATTTTATTGCGTAAAGTTGAATTAATAAATGGTTATATTTTGTTTTTTTTTATATACGAGTACAATTAAATCAGACTTTATAAAAATTACTTTTCTTTCTTTTCTCATTCTTATCGGTCAAAGGAATTTTTTTTTTCAATTGAATTATTTAAAAATTTTTTTTAATACTTTCTATTTTATAACAGATGAAGTTTTAAATTGTATTACTTTTGTTTCAAAGATTAAAGTTGATATAAATTTTTGTTTTTTTTAATTGTGTAAAAATTTTTGTCAACAAATAGTGAAGTATTTTTATTTTAATCTTTATTTTATTTACACTGTTTTATTATTTTGTAAATTTGACTTGCTTGTTTGAATACGTGTTATTTATATTTAATTGTTTTCAATATGTTTATTTAAAATATTCAAGTCTTGTGTCCAAAGCATTTAAAAAACTCAGTGTGTTTTTGCTTTTAAGACAATCGGAAATTGTTAACTACCTCGAAATAGAATTTGTAATGTCTTCTGTGTCAGACTTCTCATCACAAAATTAATGAAATGTGTAGAGTTGACATCAGTAATCCAGACAGTTGGGGATAATGCCAACTTGTTTTTATACCCTTCATCAATCACAGGTTTAAAGGCTAATATGAGTTCGTTTTTATATACATAAGTTTGTCACGTCGTTTTCAAATTCTAAGAATTAATCTTAGACCCTAAAAGGTATATTTATTATCGATTCTTACGAGTAATGGAGTTGATTAAACGATGTCCGTTTGCACGTCCGTCGATTTGTCTCACCAGGTGTATGTTAAAATGGGCTTTCCGAAAATATCCAGATATGTTAAATACTAAGTTGTTATATATTTATATCATATATGTATGTATAGTTTGGAACAATTTGCTATTTAAACTCAACTATACATAGATCGATTACGGATGACAACTGAACTCAAGTTCTGTTGTTAACAGCGAAATCAGGCAACGCCGCTGATGTTAAGATATTAAATAAAAAAAAAATTTGTTTATTTTAACATAAGCGGCGTTGCCTAATTTCGCTGCGGGTAACTCAACTCAACTCAAAGTTCAGTTGCCATTCGTAATCGACACATAAATTTTATTCTTCTGCTAATCCCGCATAGCTCTACGCTTTTTTGCAGGAGACCCGAGTCTCTAGCGGGAATCGAACCCACAACCGCCGCACTGATAGACTAGCTCACTACCAACTAGCATACCGGGGTACCCGATTGGTGTACAAATGGTTAGATATGAGCAAAAAACCCATAAACCTTTACTTTTTGAATCTTTTATAACCTTAATTCGTTCTTTTTCGCTGAATTAAAAAAATCGGTTTATACATGACCGAATTATAGACAAATAACTACCAAATTTGTCTCAGATATTTTTTTGTATAAATATAAGAAGTTTTAAATATTAAAAATAAGACAAATCGGTCTTTTATTTCACCTGGTCCCCATGCATGTCTACTTTGGAATTTAAGGTTTTTGTACGATTTTTAAAACTATGATGAAGGGCATATAACATTCGGCACAGCCAAATAAAGTACTTTTACTTGTTTTCTTTCACATTATTAAATTATTATATAATTGAATAACGTTTGCTTTAATAAATTAGGTGAAAAATTAAAAAGTCATATTAAAATCTCAAAATAAGACCTACAAATTTAAGCAAACAGCATAAAAATCATACATAAAAAATTTGAAAATAACAATAGCGACTTGCGACGAAACGGCTTAAAGTTGACTAAAAATTAAAAAATCCTTAGCAAAAATATTAGTGGGGTTCAAAAATAAATGCAAATGGTCTTGCAACATAGCAAGTGCGTTGCGTTTTTATTTCGAACCAACAACAAAGTACACAGATTCGCACTTGCTACACCATTCCGTTTTTGCTAAACTAAAAGTGGTACAGCTTTTTTCGAATTCTGTGTTGCAATCTCATAAACAGTGATGTTAATTAAATTTATTAGTTTTTCACTGATAAAATCGCTACAACGAAGAAAAAAATTGCTATCACTAACATTCTTCAACCGCCATTTAAAAAAGTAATAAAAAATTTTAATAATTTATTTAAGCACAATAAAAAAGAAGAAAAAACAAACAAGAAATGGACACCGAAGATATAAACAATTATGAATTAAATGTCCCCGGGAGTTTTTGTTATTTAAATATTGATAAAGTCCATTCTTAATGTGAGAATGGAATTAATGTTGCATAAAAAGCAAAAAAGGGTGCGTACAGTTAATAACAAAAATGTAGCAAACGCGAACAATTGCATTAAAAAATGCAAAAATGCACAAATGTCTACTTTTTGGTAATTGAACGGTTGGCTTAAAAAATGAATTATTTTTCATGTCTTCTATGTTAAATAAAGAATGATTTTGCTTCTACTGAAAATTTTTAAATTCTTTATGATCAAGTGCGAAATATATGTATGCTTTAAGCCGGCGCAGATATTATTAAAACGGCGGTCGTCATAATCTGTGCTCGGCATCCATTTAGATAACTCCCACAGAGACATTAGAGGGTATATCTATACATGCGTCCAACGGTGCAATATACCATTATAATGCCTACTAGAAGCATCATAGTTTTTCCCAAAAGTCTCTTTCGCTTTTACTTCTTTTGAAGGAGGCACACAGCATCCTCTAAATCTTGTCAGAGATCAATAAAGCTCAGCTGTGTTCTCAAGCTTGTCTGTGCGTTAAAAATAACAGATTTCTAATAGATCGCGGTTGACAGAAAGATAGGTCTTAATCTAATTTTTGGTAAGCACCCTTCAGAGGTCACGTGCTGCCGAGGTCAGGCAGGTAGGAAAATGTAAGTGCTACTTAGTTAAACCCTGTTTTGGGCAGAATTGGGTCGGCAGAGTTTAGGACGCGATATCAAACAGCCACTATAATCTTAAGCACATATGTGTCTGATGACGAGCGGACTAATATCCTTTTTTTCATTTATTTGGATATTTAAATCTGCAGTGGTGCGACCATTTAAGTATAGTATTGTATATAAAGAGCAGAAAGCATAAAAACCACTTAAGTAGAATAACGATTTTCTGACGATAATGCTTTGATATCTCAATAAAGAATTACAGAAATTTCTGACCATATTCAAAAATATTTAGACGTCTGAGATTAAGACTAGATGTCACCAAAGATTCATCAAAGGATCTATGTGCTCGAGCTAAACCGACATATTTTTAAGCAAAGTACCATTTCTCATTGATAGAAAAACTTAATTTAGTATACAAACATACACTTATCGTCACCTAAAATTCAAAAAGGGTGTAACAACACGTTTTATTTTTTTACAGGAGAAGCAAAAAACTTTAACAAATCAGGGATCTTAAATTTAATCCTGTGAACATGAAGTTTAATAAAACGACCAAAATTCAATCAAAAACTTTATTTTTAACTTTTTTGTTGTTACGCCCTTTTGCATTTTAGGTGACGATATGTAAAAATTTCATTGATTTTGAAATGTTATCCTAATCTTTTAACTTATTTTGCTTTCTTTGATTTCATAACAAACTATTTTCATTTTGTTATAAACAAAACATTACGTGATATAATGCAATTTAAATTAAAATGCAAAAATTTCGTGTTTTTACAAATTAAAATAATTACGTGACGTCTTCAGAACTAGAGCTCATGAGATAAATTTATAATGAATACATTAATAAATAGACGAATTTAGAAAAAGAAACCGAAATATAAGCTTCATTATTAGTCAAATTCGAGCTTACAAATTAGAGTTTAGAAATGAAATTTAAATAATTTGTTACTATTTCTTCTCAGATCTAATATATGCAGCTTTATGAAAAAATAATAAAAATATAGGATTAAACAAAATAATGTGCAATAAACAGGGTAAACCCGTTAAAAAATCACAAAACTTTTAGCTCTACACAAATTTGCGATAAAAAAAATGTCAAAGTAGGTACTTTCACTTTATCGGGAATAAAACAGGAATTTATCCATGGATTTTCATGAAATAAAATTTATTTTATTTTAAGCAGCTTTGTGCTTAAGAACTAAAACTGGTAAGTATTTGTTGATTTCAATTTTTTATGAATTTTTTGAATTCAAAAATTTTACAAAAAAACAAAAAAAAAATATATTTTTTGCCACTTCGGCCTCAATAACTCCAAAAATAATGGCTAAATTAAAAAATGATATTAGAGAAACTTAAATCTGGCGTAAGGATGAAGGGGCAGCCTTTTCAAAAATCTCAATTTTTAGAAAAAAAATTTTTAAAAAAAAACCTTACCATAGAATTTGAAATAATGATGATTTTGGTAGTTAGATGACTATAGCGGATCAAAAAAATATAGTGGTTTGCTTGTTGCATAGTGTTATCAAGTTTTTCTACAAAAAATAACGAAATAAAATTGTTTGTATACTCAAAGGTTTCAGAATAATTCAGACATCAATGATAAAAAGAATTTATCTTTTGGCAAAATTTAAATTTTTTAAAAACTTATAAAAAAAATTTTAATGTTTACATTTTTTTCCAGTTTTAACTTACTATTTTTATAAAATTATCGTAAAACTGCTTACATTATAAATAAAACAAGATTTATTTCATTAAAATCGATGGATAAGTATGGATTTTATTTACAATATAGTGAAATATCCTGATTTTGGCATAAATTGATTTTAAAGAGACAGATTCGTTCAAACCTTAAACCTTAATTTAAACGATAAGAATTTTAATCGTCTTAAAGTAAATTAACGTTATTCACCCTGATAGCCTTTTCAGACTTCTCAACACCTAGCATCTACCATCAATTTTGCGAAGACGTTGAAATTTTCCCATAAGAATTACATAGAGTTAAAAATCAACATCTGTGCAAGATGTTTCTGTCTGGTTGTATTCGTTCTACATCTTCCGATTATTTAAGTGTCATCACTAGAAAAGTGGCAATAAATTTTATTTTTATTGTGACATCACTGACAAAATGGCGTTGGTTTTAAAAGCATCGTTACCATTTGTCAAGTTTTTCCTTTTTTTGTTTAATTTCTTTTTATATAATTAAACAAAAAAAGTTTCAAATACATTCTTTTTAAATTTTGGCATTTTTTTTTTTAAAAAGCATTAAAAAAGTTTTTTTTTATTGATAGTAGATTTTAGATGTTTCAAGTGTGAATGAATGTTTCAACATCTTCCATGCGTTCCTGCGTTTCGATTCGGATTCATTTTTGATATACTGCGTTCCATTCCGTTTCGTTTTAATTTTTTTCTTTCGATTGTATGTAATGTATTCTGCATTACGATCGTAGCTACGTTTTTATCAAATTGTTTAATTTACTAACGGGAAGTTCTTTGATTTTTCGTTTATTTCTTTAAAAAAACTGGTGTAATTAAAAAAAAATGTAGGTTAAATGAATGACCATAATTAATTGTTTGTACTTAAATTAATTTAATTTATTTCAGGTCAAAAAAACTTAACAGTACGAAAAGCTGGCAAATTTATTTAATTTTTTCACTATAAATAGGTAGTAATTTTTTGTTTAATTTTTTAATAACAATTTATTTATCGCTGTTTTTTTGCTCTTAGTCTAACTTTTACAAAATTGTTTTTTTTTTGTTCCGATTTCATACGTTTCATAGTAAAACTGCAAATCTTGTCTTCTTATTTTTCTTTCGGTTCAGTTTTTTGTTGGTATACCTTTTTCGATTGATAGTAGTCGATGCGGGAACGTAATCGAAATGCAGAATAAGGGTGATTGTTTATATGTTTAAAACTTTCCAAGTTATCTTTGACGAAATAAAAAAAACTTAATTTTTTGGGGCAAAATTTAAAATGTTGTACAATTTTTAAAATGAATAAAAACAATAAATGGTAAAAATTAAAAATTTGTATTACTGGAATATGAAACTGGGTATACCTTGAATGAACTATTTTATATTCCACGAAAATCGATTAACATGTTTTCTGTAAAAATTGCGAAAAGATTAAAGTAAAGCAGAAGTTTTAAGCCATATCTAAAACAAATGTCGTGGATGTTGGGCTAGCTGTTCTAGAGCAAACAAAATCTATTGACCAGAAAAATTTTTTATGGTATTTAGGAGTTAATTGTTAAGTCTTTACACGAACTTATGCCTACAGTAGTGGGATGGCTGTACACAATGGTGGTAAGACGCGTTCTTATGGATTTTTCTGCCTATTGAGCAGCATGAGATGGGAATGGCAGCCTGAAGGTTTTTCAGATTGAGGGAACTGAGCATGTTTGTAAACTTCACGTTAGGTTAATCGCGGATCTTGGGTTAGATTAGCACTGATGGTTATTTCCCGCGTCCATCCGGGTCCACGGACTATCAGGGCACTAGAGTCGACTTTGGGCATTTGCCAGAATGCATGAGGGTTTGCTATTTTTTTACTGATGACTCGAGAAGGAGGGACACGGGTGCAGGGGTCTACCTTGAGGATCTAGAAATAAGGTCATATAGGCTTCCTGACGACTGCAGTTTATTTCGGGCGAAGGTTCTAGGGATTTTGAAGGTCTTAGATTTGATAAGGGGCAACATTTCTGGAGGGCACTAAGGGCACTATATACATATGTAGATAGCCAGAAGGCTTGGGGCCTTGATGGGCTGTTTTCTTAATTCCAAGTTAGTGAATGATTGTAGAAGAGCTTTAAGGACAATTTAAGGGGAGTATGTAGTAATGCTTCGCTGGGTACCGGGTCACTGCCACAACACCGGTAATGAAAAGGTCGATGAGTTGGCAGAACTGGGCTCGGAACTGAAGAATCCCGACTGTATGAAGACAATCCGACCTCCAAAAGGCTTTAGTTTAGGGAAGATTAGGGAATGGGCTTTAAATGAGACAAACTTGACGTTATGGCCGGTGCTCAGGAAGACCGATTATAATTCACTATTAGGCAGGATCATGGGCTGCGTTAGATTCATGATAGGTATTACCACGGGCCTCTGCATTATAGGCAGTATGGCAGTTGAGGACATTCTGTGTAACTGTCCTAGGATACAAAACAGCAGGCTGAGGTGGCAGAGTATTACCTTCATAGGTGAATTGGGATATGTCTCGGGCTGTATGCTCGACCTGGTTGTATAACAGACAGCTGAGGACTGAGCATACATATGTAGGACTATTGTGTTTAGTAGACATGTGTTTCTTTCTCGTCTGATATCAACTTGGACTATTTCTTATGCTTTCACTCTTTCTTTTCTTCTTACAGGCCTGTTCCGGAAATCCCTTTAACTCAAATCACACGATTTTAAATCACATGTGCCTTTCAAAATTACACGTGTGATATTTTAGTATTCCGTTCTTGTGTGTTTCGGGGTGCACACTCATGAGTTTCAATTGCGGAAAGCACACCTCCAAAGACAAAATCTTTATGACACTCAGAACACCACAAAATTACACATGTGATTTTAAAAGCACGTGGTTTGAAATGACGTGATTTTTAAAACAGACCCGTTAATCTCCTTTTAATAACTAAAGCGTCACAATGGACCATACTGTTCTCTGTGTGAGGGTGTGAATATTGACTTCAGGCCAGCCCTTCTAGCTAACATACGCCTCTCGTAAATAAACAGTGATAATTTTTTCCCACGAAATTTACCTTTTCCCTATACATTTTTCAGGGAACACGCTTTGAGGAAATTTTATTCACGATAAGTGTAATTGTCTCACTTTAACCCCCTAACTTACAAGATAGCCAGCTTAATACTTGTTTTTATTTTAATTTAGGTATACTTTAAAAATACCAAGTAATAACTTAAAAGAAAAACACAACAATATCATCAACTTTGCAAAACAAGACGCATGATTTGTATGTACATACATACGTAGTACATATGTATGTATCTATAACTTTTAAAAGTAATAAAATTTACAGTTTTATTGTAAAGACAGCAGTAAAACGAAAACAGAAATTGCTTAATCTTTATTATTTTAGTTGATTTTTGCTGTTTATAACATAAAAAAACTGAAGAATTGATTTTTTTAACAAAGATTTTTTTGTTTTGTTAAATAAAGTTGCTGCTTCAGCCATTCAATATAATCGCCAAAGAGCATTCACTGCACTCAACAATCAATTCGCCGCCTTCTTCTTCAACGTCGTTGTCACCATCACGATTGTTTCGAACAACGCCTTCTTCACTACCGCCAGCACCACCACTAACAGTAACACCACCACCATTTTTATTGGGGATGTTTTTGTTGTTTTGGGTTATGTTGTCTGCGTCATCATCATCATCATCATCATCATCACCATCATCATTGTTGTCGTTGCTTTTGAATTGTGTATCATGTTTTTTGCTGCCTGAGCGGCAGAATTGTTCAGCTGACTCATCCAATATATATTGACCGCCACAACGGCAATCATATGTATAAAGATATTTTGATACCTCCTCCACTTTTTCCTCTTCTCCTTCTCCACTTTTTTTAAACGATAATTCTTCACCTTCTTCCTCATAGTCTCCAAAGTACTGACCAGTATTTGGTTGCTTTTTCATATCACTCAATTTAATGTGGGCAAAAATATTATTGTGCGTATGAAATTTATTTAGCAATAATTCAGCATCATATTGCTTACGTTTGTTTGGGTCTTTTAAGCAATTCCAAGCTTCAGTTATGGCCACAAATTGTAAATTATTGGGGTCATCATGTCGAATTTCTAAATAGTTTGTTTTCATTTTTAACTGTTGCTGTAATTTATCGGGATGACATTGTAAAATTAATTGTTTATAACTTGATTTTAATTCTTCAAATGTGGCCGTCGGAGATGCATTTAAAATTTCATAGAAATTAAAGTGGAAATTTGACATGGTTTTAGAGAATATATTTAAATTATTTTCTTCTAATTTTCACTTCTTCTTTCTCTCTCTCTCTCTCTCTCTCTCTCTCTTAGATGATCTGATCTGCAAGTAGGTTTAAGAACATTTTTAAAAAGTTTTTCTTTAAAATCTTTTTTTAGGTACTTACAGATTAAAGTAGAGTGAAATGGATTATGAGTTGGAATGAAAACGTTAACTAATTATTTGTCTTATTTTTTTATCCCTTTTGGTTTTATAGTGATTTATTAATTTTGTTTTGTTGAGAAATTGTTAAGTTGCGTGTGTACACTCCTTAGCTATGCGATAATAATTTTTAAGAGGCCATACCTTTATTTTATTTTCTTTTTTTGCCATACATTTTTTTAATCATTCATACAAAGTTAATATATTTTTTACATTTAAGGATTATATTCAAATAGTTGTTTTTAAATAAATGGGTGTTCAATTATAATGTTGTGATAAAAAAATGTTTGTATAAAAATGTATTATTATTATGTAGTTCAATAATATGAAATCTTTAACAATATATTTTCGAAGTTGTTTATTCAGGAAGGATTTAGTATTTTTAAAATAAAAACTTTCAAGCAACGCAGAGCAAATTTTATTTAATAAAAAAAATTAATGTGTACATAGATGCCATAAAAGCCCTATTCCGCTATTCAACATTTTTGCACGAAAACAATTATGTATGTAAATATATGATTTTTTTTATAAAATTGTTTTTGTTGCCAACTAACCGTTTTAACCGTTGTTCGATTAATCGGTTAATTTTGGTCGATTAACTGTTCGAATAATTCAAAATTGCTTATTTTCGAATAACGAATAATTCCAATAATTTATGTCGTTTAATCGAAAATTTGTTTTTTCACAGTACATATGTATTAGTTTTTTTCTTTTATGTGAAAACACAAGCCGGTACGTTTTAAATGCGCTTTTATTGTTTCTTAACTCAGGGAACATATCCTTCGAGTAATGATTCAGATGAAGAAGATTATTTTTTTGTGAAGCATGGAAACAACCTTCTACCAGACCTGAACAGGACTATTAAAAGTATTAAAATTGTTAAGAAATCAAAAAGAGATTCAAGTGGTATAAAGGAATAAAATAATTTTTAGAAGACAAGAAAAATAACAGAGAAATTGAATATGCTTTATAACGCTTTACTTTCAATCTCTCTAACGTCAACAATAAGTAAAAGAATCTTTTCTAAATCAAGTTTCAACAAAACAAAAGAAAGATATCTTTTGAAACATAAGCATTTAAACTGTATACTCTTTTTTTAAAGATTATTTTAAAAGATTAGCTTAAATTTTGATGCTATTTTTTTTAAGCAAGGTTTACTCTTTTATTACGTGAAGTACCTTTTATCATATTGTTGTAAAAAATGTCATTTTTGGTTTTATTTTTAAACTTCTAAACTAGACAAAATTAAAATTTTTACCTCAAATAATTATTCGCGCGATTAATCGATTAATACAAAACATCGATTAATTGAATACCCTAGTAATTAAGCTTAAAGTACAATAACGTAAGTACCTGCCATGTAAATCTAACATTACGGTGCTCTACGCTCAAAGTGAATACAATGCGTCTACGTCACTTCTGTTGTATAACAAAAGCAGACAGGGATAACCACCAGCAAGCCCAACTTTGTTCTAGTTTATAGAAAAAATCGAAAGATAATCTGCACCTTTTTAGATCTCTCTCCCAGCGATTTGAATTTAAGCCACAACAAAAAAGTGATACTCGAAGGTCCCTCACCACTTATCAGTCCAAGGACTTTCTTAATCGCTGCGGTTTTCTGGTTCCCTATAGTATAAGATAAAAATCTGTTCATCCGCTATTTAGAAAGATCTGATAAACAAGCTTCAGGTATTAGCGATACCTATTTTTCCCGAGAATGCAACGCAAAGCGTTAGATGATCTTCAATACATCTTGGGGAAATCATTACTTGCTGATAAAAAAATCTAACATCAGACATATTTTTGTACTTCAACACTTCCAAATTATAAAACTTAGGCTCAGTTTTCTTTGGTGTCTTAATATAGCTCGAGAAGAGCCAATATTCAATGACCCTTAGAGACAAAAATATATATCTTTAAGATCCGACTGTAAATGCCAAAGATATAACGAAAAATTTAAAAAGGCGTTCGTTAGCTGTGTTTTTTTAAAATTGGACCCCTTATTTTGTAGAACACAAAAAATATTTTCATACACATTTTTGGAGAGATTAGGTCCAATGATTCCACCAGAGTGTAAACCGCAAAAAACGGTGCATTTTTATGGATTGGTCATATGGTGCAATTTTGTTTGTTAACAAACCCGTTAAGCCAATTTTCTAATAAAACATCGATAACTGATTTTCAAAATCAATTTACCCAATTTGTAATTCTCATTCGTTTAACAGTTTTATTTGTATAACATCTTTAGTTTTTTCAAAGTCTTTGCAAAAAGGTTTCCTGATGATCTGGCCTAAGCAACCAGTGAAATGCGCATAGAACTAACTTTCCCTCAACAATAAGTTTCAGTGTATTTGTCAAAAATAAAAATTGAGATTTAGCAGGTCATAGAGAAATCTTAATAATAAAGACTATTTTTCCAATTTGATCAAATTCGGTTCAGCTTTTTAGCCAATAAAGCGTAGCAAACGCCAAAGTCACATTTGCATTCGGTCAGGGGACGGTCGAGCGGACAGATAGACTGGAGGCGGAATGGAGGGTGAACGTTAAGATGGCTTTGTTTTTCTTTTGAGTACGGAAACTATTGCTTTAATGGATCTCTTCAGCATTAAAGGGTTAAAATACACTTCATTCACTTATAAAATTTTAAAGAATATATAGAGGTAATAAGAGAAAAATTCATCAGAAATCGTTTTTGAACCGATTTGTTTTCACTAAAAACGATCGTTTCGTTTTTAAAATCGATTTACATTACATACCTGAATATAACAGAAACAAATAAGAGTGCTATATTCGGCTATATCGAATCTTATATACCCTTCACCATTATGCGGTAAGAACAGAAAATTATATAGAAACCGTTCTTTAGATATAAATAAATCTATTTTTTGCCTAGCCCAATTCTACAAATCCCGCTCACATTTTGTCGGGCTTTGTATAGTGATGACCAAGATGCTTGTACCTGATTTGGAAAATTAAGCTAGTGTTTAAAAACTGCAGTCATATAAAATTGTGCTTTTTCTTCGACTTCTTAATTTTTTATTTCAAAAAACAAACTGTTGCTTTTACTTCTAATTTTTAAAACTAAAGGCATAGATTACTACTTAAAGTTTGTTCAGACCTAACAAATATTTGACGAAAATTACAAAAAAAAAACATAACCAGCAAATTGAACAAACTTTAGCTTTATTTTTAACAATTTTAATTGACTTCCTTATCTTTATGCGTAAGAAGATAATTGTATAATTCAATTAAGAAACTGTTAAATTATGTTTGTTCCAGAAAACGTTTTGCCAAAGCAAACAATTTTTTTTTAATAAAATTAGTGGTTACGTGTAGGACGTCAAATATTTAATAGATGTGCACATAACTTTAAACAGTCGCAGTTAAGTCAAAAGTAAAAAACGAATAGTTATACATACATCCAACACAAAGTACTTCGGCTGTCGTCTTGTTCAGAAGTTTTTGTGTTGACTGACTGAAACTATTAAGGCAGAAAAGATGTTAATAGGTATGTAATTCTAAAAATGTAAAACAAGCACTAAACGCGAATCTTTAAAATTGTCCTTTTAAGGATATACATATGTATATGTACATTTTAAGCAAAGGTCAAATCGATATCCGCTGCACATGGAAGTGTAATCTTAGCTTAAAACCAGTTTTTATAGTGATGTTCTGGTCCCACGCAGATTCATTACAGGGAAGTTCGACTGTATTAGGGTTAAGACTAACTTTGTACAAAAAATTTACCTATCACCCCGATAGCCACTACTAAATAAGTGATAAAAATTGTGTTTGCTAGTCATTTTGGTAGAAAAACCATCCGCGCCAAATGGAATTTCTAAAAAGTCACACATATTTTTTATTAATACATTATCGGAGTTCTGAAAGAGCAAATTTAAAAAATCGTAGCTCTTCTGTTAAATCTAACAACAAAATACAAAAAGTTGCCGTTAGATTTCTTAAAAGAGCTACGATATACTTTAGCCATTTAAATTTGTGACAAAGTTCAATTTAATAGGTTATTTATTTTTTGTTATAGAACAAATTTCAACTCGTTTGGTGCGGGAAAGCGAAAAAGGGAGATGGCGTTTGTTAATATTTTTTTTATGGACCTTTTAGCTATGACATGTACAATTAAATATTTGCAAAAAAAAAAATTAAAAAGTCATTACCTAAATGTACATACTTACTATGTATGAACATATGTTAACTTAATAAATAAGTTTCTTTTTTGCAAATTTACTTGTTCGTAATTTGCCCCTTTTTATCAGAATTCCCCTTTTTGTGCCACTTTTGAAAATCCTCTCTTTCTGCCTCCTTTTCGAAAATTTTGGTACCTACTATTAAGTTTTAATTGCAAACAACCTCTAGAATTTTTTCTTGAGTAAGAGCAGAGCATCAGAAATTTTGAACCGAAAACTTAAAATTTAATGTTTTTATTTATTTGTGTACAAAATAATTTTTTTCAGTTAAAAAATAAAAAAAAAACACAAAAAAGATATTTGATTAAATCTGCATTTAAGATTACATACATATGTATGTACATACATATGTACATTAGACCAATTCACCAACTCAAGTTAAAGTTGTACCTTAACTTTGACATGTTTTATCTTTAATAAGTTTTAAAAAATCACAATTAAGTGGCGTATAAGCGAAAATGGATTATATGTATGTCTTATGGACATTATAACAAATATTTTGCAGGTAATTTATTTATAGATTATAGAATTGTACATTTTATAATATATTCGCTAATTCTAATAGGTTTAAACGGTGTGACTAATGAACGAATTATACTGTATCTACATTAGTAAAAAGTATAAAGAGAAAAAATACATAAGAAAAGAGGAAATCGAAAATAATTACTGCAGTTTAGAAAAAATTTGGGACAAAATGACACTTAAAAACAATTTAAAAAAATAACAACACAAACTTTAACAAAGAATAAAAAAAAACAACAAATGGTACCTACAAAAACCACATATCTACATAAAAAAATATAAAATGCCATATGAACGGCTGACTACAAGGACAGACAAACAGGCAGACACAAATAAAGATATATAAATAAACGAAAAAAACCAATAGGCCGACCGGTAGTAACGGTAACATATCAAAAACACAACAACAGCGCAAAAGCAAAAGAAAGTAGTTGTTGTAGTATTAAGTGTAGTTTGTTGTTTTTGAAGTAGGAGCAAAATTGTTTTTTCTTTTGGTTGTTTTTTTTTATAATTCACTACAGTGTTGCCAAGCTACGGTTTTTAATTCAATTTTCTTATTGAATGGTTAAAGGTGGTCAAGGGGATTCATTACAAGTAATTTCGGTACTACAACAAGTACAACTCGTACAAAAACTACAATTTGTTTTTCAGCCCAATTATAAATAAAATTCCCCGGGAGTTTTTTCCTATTTAATTTCTATTGTAAAAAGAGGAAAAGGGAAAAAACTCCCGCGGAATTTTTATTCATAATTGGGCTGTTTATAAAATCATTGTACAATGTCAAAAACAGGAACATAATAAACAACATTTTGACGTCCAACAATTATAAAACTAAATAAAAAGTTATCTGCATGGTTTTTAAGACCATCTGTAATTTTTTTAGATTTTGGTTTTAGGCGTGCATTTGTGTGCTTGTCAAATTTCCCACTGCAAAATGCACACCCACATGTCGCGTAAAAGCAAAAAAAATATGTGCAGTGTAAAATTTCTCATTAAGAGCGTGTTCTATTTCGAACTGACAAACCATCTGGCATACGCTGTTTTGCAAGTCATTTGTGGCGGCAAATTCCATTCAGACACATTAAAATATATTTATTCACATACACTAGAACCCCGTTTTGCGTCGATCTTATTTGCATCGTTTCGATTTGCGTCTCCTTTTTAAATTTGGTTGAATCTGCTTTGCGTCATTCTGAATCCGATTTGCCTCGCTACATACGGTTGGATTTTTTCACTGAAGTCATTCTAAGCAAAGTTGCGTGTTTGGAAGTTAGAACTTAGCTCTTAATAAAAAGAGCCGTAGTTAAGTTGTTTTATTCAACTTAAGAAAAGGAAAAAATTAATGCAAAGGATAGAAAATGCATTATTTTGGAACTAAAAAGCTGTTGTTAAAACAATTTGCAACATAACATAATTAAAAATTAATCATTTTAAGATAGCTCGAGTTAATCGCAAATGGCATTCTATTTTTAATTAAATGTTTATGTTAATATAAATAAATGAAATAAATAAATTTTCGTTATGTTTTTATGAAAACATACAAATATATTTTTTCTTATGTATTCATATATTTTTATTGTAATTAAACCTGCTGAAATACATATAATAAAACGTAAGCATAGACTTTTTTTTATCATAAATTTAATCTTTTGCTAAAAATTAAAATTTTTGACCCAATCAATAAAAAAAAAACAGTGCATACGTCGTTTCGGCATCCGTCGCATTTCCCCGGTCACCATTAACGACGAAAATCGAGGCTCTAGTGTATAGATATTCTTTAAAAAGCAAAACTTTTAATTAACTGAAATACAATTTCTAATTATTTTTCAAGATGCCGTTCGAGATGTTAGGGAAGAGAGTCCCGAAAAGGCCGTTAGAAATACATTTAAATTAATTAAAATGCGACACTTCCGAGCAGTTTGCCTCAGCAAAAAAAATATATAAAGAATGCTTTTGTTTAAATTAATTAGTTTTAGGTCGTTTGTATTCAAGGTGAATTTGCCTTGTTTGTATTTATAAATTTTAGTTCAAAAAAACTATAAAAACATAAATACCTATACATAAAAGAACAAAATGAAATAAATAAGTCAAATTGAAGTTTTTATTTCTATCATAAACTAGTTCATTATTATCACACAGTACACTCATATTTGATTCATTATGAGTTAAATACTTATCATTAGTAAGTTAAATATCAGTGCACTCACTTACACGATTTAAGTTTTAATGTTAGTATATTTATGTCCAGTAAAGATGAGATGTTATAAACTTCTACATTAACATTCTACAGGCTACAATTGAAAAAATGAGCAATCAACGTAAAACATCAGGAACATGCAAAAAAAACATAGGGCAACTAACTATCTTTTTACATTTTCAACACTTTATGCTGCTGTTACCATATCGACATGATATCATTGATTTTGCTCTATTTAACTTTTATTTATTCTTTCTAGACAATTCATAACTCTTTTCTGAACAAATAGAAATAACCAAAAATGTAAATAAAGGTAAGTAGCCAATTTGAATTTTTTCCCTTTTTATGAAGAAGCCACTGCTAAAATGGACAATGCTTTCAAATGACATGACATTTTAACTATGTATTCCCATGCAAATTTTTTGGCTAGAACTGACCAAGGAAAGGTAGACCAAATCATTTTTAATGCGTTTTTTACTCGGCAACTCTTTTCTGTCAACTATACTCCTTGCAGTTTCAGTTGCCTTGTAGTCTAGAATAAAAGTTACTTTTCAACTGGATGATGGTAACGAATATGATATAATTTAAAATACAATGACCTAATTTTAAAATAGCAATATACAGGAAAACTTCTGCTAAAAAAACACTCGTGAAATAAGGAACCGAATCAAAGAAAAAAATCTATAGACCATAAATCTTGGGGTAAAAAGAAATAAATAACAGGAAATAAATGCAAAAAGTAGACACCTAAGAAACTTTAATACAGCTATAATTAAGAAGAAATTCAAAAACTTGATTAAGGTTTATGCAAATTTTATATTAAGAAAATTATATAGAACAAAAATTAAAAAAAAACTCATTTGTAAACACTTCACAACAAATAAAAAAAGAAAGACAATGAATAATTACCAAACATGGTAACCAAACTCCCAAGAATTTAGGAACATCACGTAAAACAACAAAAAATAAAAAAAGAATCCCACATTAATTATTATTAACTAAAGACACTGATTATTTCTGCTTAATAAATAGTATATATAAATAAATGGTTGCAATTTATAATACACATTCCCAATGTGTGATATAAACAGCTAAAAAATAATAATACTATGATGTACTTGCCTTTTTAGGAAATTGTAGTAGTCATACAGACAACTGGAAATAAATGCAATAAATTCGATATGAAGATGGGTAATAAAGGCAGTTAGTAAATTATTGTTATTTGATTTTATAAGCTTCACTTTATTTTTTTAAAATAAACGATTTACACTTTTTTATATTATTTATATATTTTTAAAATAATATAACATCATTAATTTTTTAATAATTCAGTAATATAAAAATCACACTAACTAAACTGTATAAAATCTCTTAATAGAAAGACGAATAATCACTGAAAAGAAAAATGCGAACCCATTATTGTTCATTAAAAAGTGTTGTTAATATTATTTTTTTTTATTATAACAGTAATTTGATTGTAGCGACTTTCTAGCAAATAAAATAGTGGTTCTTAAATCAGGAGAAATTTTGTGATTACCAGTAGGTACATTATATATAATAGCAACAAAGTTCTCAATAACATTGTGTAGTCGATGGGTACCTCAAGGCGGTTATTATAAAATTATATTCTTCACCCTTTTCATATACATTTTTTAAAAGAAATTCTTAAATAAGTAATTAACATATCGATGATCTATATTCACAATTTCCTATATTCACAATCTGCAATTTGCACCTAAGAGTTTTTGATGGGAAAGTCATCGAAGACGTTATACCCATGTATGATATCAGTTGGGAAGCGAAATATACATATATTTTTTGTTACAGCTTTTGTCCTTTTAGTTGTTCCTAACAAATTTATTTAAAATTCACAATTTCCTATCTACACACAAAATTATGTATTTAAATGTGGAAGTTATGAATAAAAACTTTTGATCGTACATATTTTATGAACGTGTTCGAACTTTTCCAAAGTTTTGGTCATTTAGAAAACAAGGGGCTTTATGAAATTCACGAGACTAAATTATGTACCTCAAATATTAGTAACCTATAAGCTAATATAATGGAAACATTCATAAAAGGATAGAATAACTGCAATACAATTTAGCATTTTTTAAGGAACTATTTCCCGTCATATAGCTGCCAAATAGCTTTTAATTCTCTTGCACAAAAATTGCATAGGATTGTTATACTTATATTCATTATATAATTTGTTAAGGCGTTATTACTAAAATAAATAATAGCCTTATATGGCTGAGGTAAGTTATAATAATTTTCATTTAAAGGACGCTTAAAAACTGTTTTAGTTACATTAACAGATGAAAATGTCTCTTAACTCATTACGAAAAATTGCATTCGATTATATTTCGTTTAGTAGGTTTATAATAAAACAAATTTATTTTATTATTAAAAGCTCCTTTCTACTAGTATAAAAATAAATTTTATAAAAATTTAAGCGCACGTGAAGGAAAATGAAAAAGAGGATACATACATATACATCGTTTGTAATTCTCAGATAATATTGTAGAAGAAAGTTTAATTTAACAAAACCTAGTTCGCGAACTAATCAGTTTTTTTTTGCTCTCCTGAACAATTGTATTTTTGTAGATAGGAGATTGTGAATATAGGCCCTCGATATGAAAATTTAATTTAATTAAAGAAAAATTAAAGCTAATATAAATAAATAGAAATTTTTTTTAATAAGAAAACATTTAATCAACTAAATCAAATTTTTATGAAAAATCAAAGAATAACTATTGTGATTTATTTGATTAAAAATGTATATTTTACTCCTTTTCACTAAGATTTTCTTATAGATTTTGATCTCTATTGAAATTTTTTTTTTCGTATTTTTTCTCGTTTGCTTTAATACAAATATCAAGTTTTATTTGTTAAAATGTCTTTTAATGTAAATTGGTTCATTGTATGGTTGTAAATGTTGTAAATCTGAGTTTACTTGGATTTTTCATGGAACTTTTTTGTGAAAATTTAAAACTCATTTACAGTTTAACGTTTTTCGCTCGACTTTAGCTCAAGGTTTTTTTGTTGATGGTTATAATTCCAATTTTAGAAAAAAAAAACTGATTTCCTAGGAGTGTTATTCACTTGTGGTATTTTTTCCATTCATGTACATATTTCAATGTATTTTTGTTGATGGTTATAATTCCAATTTTAGAAAAAAAAACTGATTTTCTAGGAGTGTTATTCACTTGTGGTATTTTTTCCATTCAAGTACATATTTCAAAGTATTCTTGTTTATATTATTTAATCAATTCACCTTTTTCAAAATTTAGAGATTTCGATTGTTTCATTCATTTTTTTATTTTTCTTACTAATTTGACCCTTAATTTTTCTTGCAATACTTTTTTATATTTGAAAATTTTTTGTCCGCTTTGTACTTTTTTCTATTACTGACAATAATGGCTTAAAACCGTTTGAAGAAAGTTTGACAAAAACAGAATTGTTTCAATATAAAAATATCTTGCATAACAAAATAATTTTTCTTCCTACTAACTTCCAAGCTAGTGCTCGTTCACACTGTTCAAGTTTTAGCAGTCAAGTTTTGAGTTTTTAGGAGAGAGAGGAAAAGAAATGGCATTCTCTTTTTCCCTTTCCCCAACATTGTTGACCATCTTCAGGGGTTCTATATAAAAATACAAAAATGTTGTAATTGTAAAAATTAAACAAAACATCTAGAAAAACGAAAATTGGAATTACTTTGAAAAAAAAAATTTAAAAAAATTAATTTATGTGATTTATGACGTTTGTTAAAATTTTTTTCGTTATTTTCTTTTGTTTGACATTACATGGGCTTTAAAATTAAGGACAATCTTTCTAATGAGTACAAGGTATACTTATTCTATCAGAGATTGGGTTAGGTTAAGAAGGGTTATGTGCCCAAGGGCGCACATCCACTCGGAGACCAATGAGGTCCATTGTGAATCCCTTCAGTACAGGAGAAAAGAGGAAAAGAAGAGAAAAAGAGAAGTAAAGAAGAAAAGTAGAAAAGAGAATTCTACCATGGGTTTATGTAATATAATTAAATTTTTTTTAATAATCCCATGTTCACTAGACAGTAATATTCGTGTTTCGCTCTCCCATTTCTGTTTCGCGCCCGAAACATGATTGAAACAACCTGTTTCATTTTTAAACATACTGCGAAACAGGAAAAATGTACTATCATCTCCAATTTTAATAACAATTATCGTTAGTTTATCTAAACTAACTCTTAAAAAAATCAAAAGAAAAAAAACAAGAGAAAAATTCATGTTAAATAAAATAAAATGATAATTTTAAATAATTGTATTAATAAAAGTATTAAATAATGAATTTTAACGTACATTTTAATCGGACAACACAAGAAAAAAATGAAACAAGAATAATAGTATGAACAGCATGTTTGGCAATCTAGTTTCATAGAGCGAAATAAGTGGTTTATATCGTCGTATTAACATAGCATAATAGCCAATTTACACTACAACGAAATCTAGTACTTTCGAGATTTCGAGCCAAATCTAGTTGTTTTTGGCTAGATTTCCCGTACAAAACAAAATCTACTCCGTAACTAGATTTTGACGAAATCTAGTAGTACTTATTGATGGAACTATGTTTTTCCCCATATACCACTAAAAACTACTTCCCTGCACAAGAAAAAAAGGACTTTTTAACAAAAAACAAAACAAGCTTGTTAAAATTGTTAAAAATTCAAAAATTTTGTAAAATAATAAAAAAAATGCAAATGACAAATAATATTGATAAAATAAATGAAGTTGATCATAAAGAAAATGTAATGCAAATTTTTAAATGACTATTTCTTTATTTGTAAGTATGTGTTACACAAAAAAAATTCAGTCGGCAGTTTTTGTTGTGAAAGCCAAATCTCGCTAATGTCAAACAAGTATAATGTAAACGAACTAGATTTGGAGGAAGATTTCAAATGAAATCTACTAGATTTCGATGTAATGTAAATGCCCTATAAAACAATCAATATTCTAGCGATTTTAATTTAAAAAAGTTTACCAACTCTGCTTACAGAAAGTTTACAGTGTTGTATAGGAATGTATTAAAACGCAAAATAGTGATGCCGTCGTCAATTTTTATCTAAAAAAATCACTGAGTTGTATTTATAAGTAAAAGTAAATAAAATTTTATTTAGCGCCTCTTTTCTATTGTTGTTTTGTCTGTGTAATTTTTTTATTTTTATAAATTATTCCTGTAATTACGGGTTTACTGGATTATTTTGCTATTTTATTCGGTTTAATGTTTAAGACTACTGCTTTTGAAGTTTGGCGTAAAGAACAAGAGTTACCTAAGTTAATTACTTTAATAAAAGAATTGGATGATCATATGGGTGGCGGTTTGCCTTTGGGTATTGTCAATGAACTTTGTGGAGCCCCGGGAGCAGGAAAAACACAATTTTGGTACATTTCCTATTAAGCTAATTGAAAGAAATATAATTTAATTGTAAATTTTATTTAAGTTTACAGCTTTGTTTAAATGTACAATTTCCTGAAAATATAGGTGGCTTGGGTGGTAAAGCCTTCTACATAGACACAAATCAGGATTTTTCACCCTACCGTTTAAAAGGTATGGCAAAAGTGCACTTTACGGGTCGTACGAAAAAAATAGTTGGACCCTCTGGAATAAAAAAAGAAAAAAACCAAAATTAAAATTTAAGGGGGCTGAGGCCCCTGGGACCTCATGGATCAAAAAAAGCGGCCCGCCCACTTAGTGCTATGTGTGGGTACTCAAATTAAAGGTAATTGTGTAAAAAATACGAAATTAATAAAATTTAGGTCGAGCGGGACTTCTGGGTCCCTCTGGGGGTAAAAAAATTGCCCCTCCCACCCTTATAACTATGTGTGGGTACTCGAATGAAAGCTATTTTGCTTACGATTGTAAATATTTTGTTTTTATTTTGCTTTTTTAATGTTATACCTATGCGCCGTAGACAAACAATTTGTTATAAAAATCGCGGGATTTTTTTTATTTTTTTGTAACTAAAGCTTTTTTGTATAGCCGGCATTCGGCCGGGCGCAAGGATTTCCTCCTCTATGGTATAACAAAGACCGGCTTCGCTAACTAAAACTTCTCTGCATACCTATAAAAGATACATAAATTAACCTAGAGAGGAAAATATGAAACGAATACAAAAACAAAATACATATTTGCAATCGTGAGCAAATTACCTTTAATTTAAGTACCCACACAGATATACATAACTGTTATGGGGGGGACACTTTTTTTGCCCCAGAGGGCCCTAGAAGTGCCGCCCACCCAAAATTTTATTATTTTCGTTTTTGTTGCACAATTACCTTTAATTTGAGTACCCACACATACCATTCAGTGGGCGGCCCCTTAAATATTAATTTTGGTTTTTTTTTTTTTTTATTCTGGATCGGGTGGCATATTTTTTATATTTTTTTTTTCGTACGCCGTAAAGTGCACTTCAGCCAAAGGTATAACGAGTTTTTAATATATTTCACAAAATGTATATTAAATCTTTCAAGTATTTCTTTCATAAACCTTTCAGAATTAGCTATGAACATGGAACAACGTTTTCAACACACTTTTCAAAAGCTGTACTCGAACATGCCATCAACCTCGTCTTCCCCATTCAATAATTTTTGTTCTGCCAATTTGTTACAAAACGTTTCCTATGTTTATTGTTCTAATTATACAGATTTAATGGCCATCATATATAATTTTCGCAACCTTTTTAAAGAAGATCCTAAATTTAAACTTATTATTATTGATTCATTTTCATTTTGTATACGCCAGCTGGATGATGTTACTTTGCGTACGCGTATAATTTATGAAGTTTTAAATGACTTACAGATTTTGGCTTTGGAATTTAATATTGCGGTGAGTATGGAATTGCAAGAGCAAGTAAAAATACATTTTTAAATTGTAGAAAATCGTTAGAAATCCTTTGTGCTAATTCTGGCAATCGTGATCGAATACTTTTTCGATTCGAAAGCAATTTTTTTCTAATTCTATCAGTTGATACTGACCGAATCGAAATTAATTTTTCAGTGATGTAAAGCATTTATTTGAGTTTTCACAAAACTGAAAAAATAATTTCGATTCAGTATCGATTTAACGAATAAGAGTATGGCTGTTTTCCTAAACGCCTGTTGCATTGTAGTAATACATGGCAACATGTTCTTAAATGCAATGTGGTTGTGACTGCAAAGAGAACAGCAAATAATGCAGTTAAGAAATTTTAGATGCAAAACATATGTAGTATATATAGAATTCAACATAGGGAAAATGAAGGTACACAATGCATCAACACGGTGTCAATACTGTGTTTACACATTGTGAACACACGTTTAGGAAAACAGCCTTTTGCAAGGTATCTGGGGATAAATTCGCCATTAACTCAGCTATTATTAAATTTAGCGCAAAAAATTACTTGTTTTACATATGTAAGCAAAAATATAAAATTCAAAAAGCAACTCATTTTCTAAGCAAAAAATAAAACTCAAAACATATTTTTTTTTGTCTAAGCAAGAAATAAACCAGTGACCCTAACATTTATAAGAGAAACGACAAAAAAAATCATATTTAATCATTAATATTGATGAATTATAGATAAAGGCTTAAATTAACATATATGATTTAATATATTTTACCTGGGTTATCATAACCAATTAAAGTGAAAAATATTTTTTTTTAGGTTTAAATAACCATTACATCAACCAAAATTTCTTTTTTGGTTAGTCCCAATTCACACGTTGCAAGTCTTATTGATCGGCTTGCTAATTTACAGGCGAAAGAGAGAGACAGCGAATCGTTTCTTTCCTCGTCTCTCTCGCCTATAAAGTAGCAAGCTATCAATAAGACTTGCAACGTATGAATTGGGAATTACAAATATAATTATAAAAAATAATACTTTTTTTGGTTACAAATAACCATTATACATTTTTTTTGGTTGCAAAAAAGCAAATATGGACCAATTCAAGTAAAATTTGGTAAGATGATTAAGTTTGCAATAAAAAATTAAAATTAAAAAAGGTGTATTTTCTGATGAATAAATTAAAATTAAGAACACTTCTTTCTGAGCAATAAATAAAACTCAAGAAATAACTTTTACTGACTGTTTTTTAAATGAAAATTTTCGTTAAGGAATTTACGTCAAAACAATAAAAAAACCCAAATTTGTTAAAGGCGAATTCATACAAGGTGGTCTTATTTGAAAACGGATACAACACTAAAATATTTTAACGTTGCGTCAAAATAATACAACACTGTAGTAAACAATTCAAACAAACATTTTATTTTGTTTTTATTTAAAATTGTGTGTTTTGAAATGTAATAACTTAAAAATTTCATAATTCTAAGTGAAAATTATAGGATTTATGAAAGATTCCCCAGAACCCAGAAAGAACGGTATACCATTTTGACACATGGTTAGTTATCAGCTGTTACTTACGTAGCAAGCCAAGGTCACCTTGTATGAATTCGCCTAGAATGTGTTTTTACACGAAAATTTTTTTATTAATTTCAAAAACTGGCAGTTATTTCAGAGGAAAAAATAAAACTTAGAAAATAACTTTTATTTTCCAGCGTGACATTTGGCTAGAGCCACCACACAGGCTACTTTGATGATTTTTTTAATCAGGCAAGAACGTGTGAGTACATCGACGTTTTGTGAAGAAAAGATTTAAGATACATATTTCCAATTAGTTTCTGATTTAGACGATGATTGACTTTTTACATTTCAATGCTTTTTTAATATTTTTTCCAAGTTTAAATTCGATTATCTCAAAATTCTTTTTTTGTGGCAAATGACGTTATTACAATAAGCCCTTCAATTTTATTGTACGAGATAATTTTTTATTATTATAATTATAATCATTAATTTTTAAAAATTACCTTAAATAATAAGATAATTAAGCGTAACGGCAAATTTCACCAAGTTCGCTTTAACTAACTTTTACTATAACTGTCCATAAACAGTTATAGTAATAGTAAATTATAACTAAACTTGGTTAAATTCGCCGTAAGTGCTAAAGTTTTTCAATTTCTTTTTTTAAGGTTATTATTACGAATGAATTAACCACACGTTTTGTGGATAACAATTGGATAGTGGCTCCAGCTTTAGGGGACTCTCACACCCATAAAATCAATCAAAGATTAATATTAAGCCAAGACAACGATACAGAATTTCATGTGGTAATGATAGATAAATCGGTATTATGTGAAAAAATTGCCATTAGATTTAAGGTAATTACATTTTCAATTGTTTTCTAGTTTTCAAAAAGAAGCAATATCTAAATAACTTGATTAAATATATAGGATAAACAACTTTATATTTTTTTTTTATCTTTTTTGTAGATAAAATCGGCTGGCATACGGAGTATAACAACTTGAGTTTTAATTATCTTATAACAATATAATTTGTAATTGTAAAGGTGAGTGTTTTTATTTTGAAATTCTTTTTACTAACTTGAATTAAAAATAACTTTAATGATTTATAAAGATCTTGTTTTTAAATGTATCAATTTTAAAACGTCATAGTTGAGTCATTACTGACGCATTTTGTTTGTATATTTTTGTTTGTTTTTTTATCCAATAATAAAATGAGAAAAGATCACGTGGTATGTTTAACTGTTTAACTAGCAAATATTTATCTTTATTTTATTTAGAGTAAAGACTGTTATACATCAGGGATGGCAAATTGAGTTTTTTTCATGGTATAAAATTCCTATTGTAGGTTGTTTCCTCTATAAGTAGGGCTTCAAACTTTCTTAACGTTGCCGGGAACTTGTACAATATTTCTTTCGTTGCATAAAATTCCCGAAATTCCAAAGTACAATTAGAAAAAGGCAAGGTTGGCAAGTATTGATACCGAAATAACAAATAGCTTTACCGGTATTGATGCCGATACCAAAAATCGTTTTGGGTACCAACAAATAGATTTTCAAATAGCAAATGTGTTGAACATTTTAATATAAAACATATTTTTGCATTAAAATTAAAGAACATTTCTTTCAAATGGAAATTTTAAATTCAAAATTATGGAAAAATAATTTTTTCAATTCGGAAAGAATTAAATTTAAATTCATGTTACTTTGAAATATGATAAGGCTGTTTTTCAATTATTTTATCTATATATACAAAATTGTAACGTTACTGACTGACTGACTGATTCATCATCGCACAGCCTAAACGCTTGAAGCTAAAAACTTACAATTTGGACCAGGGGCTAGCATCTCCCCGATCTACTAAGACGGGATTTTTGGAAATTCGAATGTTTAGGGGGTAAAAAAGAGTAAAAACGGGTAAATTCGGTAACCTTATATCTCCAAAACTAAAAGAGATACAAAAAAATTTAATACTTATCGTTGTTCTTTAGAAAAATAAGCGGACAGGAGTCTGGTACTTTTTGGAAATCAAGCCCTTTAACGGAGTAAACGGGTAAAACCTGTATTTTGGTACTTTTTTCACCCCACCTATCTTTTAAACCCATAAACATAGAAATAAGGGTTATGTCACATTTAAAACTTATCTTAAAAGTCCAAATACAAATTTGGTATTTTTTCGAAATTCGGACGTTTAAGGGGTAAAAAGCGTAACTATTTTTGGTACTTTTTTTTATAAAATTTTTTTTTTATTAAAATATACATATTAAATTATGGGCTTCCACTACAATATTGAAATTTATTATGCTTCAATGGGGAGAAAAAGTACCAAAAAGGGGAAATAGGGAGTAAACGGGTAAAATCTGTATTTTGGTACTCTTTTGTCACCCCATCTATCTTTTAAACCCATAAACATAGAAATAAGGGTTATATCACCTTTGAAACTTATCTAAAAAATCCAAATACGAATTTGGTACTTCTTCAAAATTCGGACATTAAGGGGTAAAAACCGTAACTATTTTTGGTACTTTTTTACAAAACATTTTTTTTTATTCAAAAATTTAGTACTTATTGTTGTTCAATAAAAAAAAAATAAGCGGACAGGTGCCTGGTACTTTTTTGAAATTCGGCCTTTTTGGGGAGTAAACCTGTATTTTGAAACTTTTTTGCTATGCCATCTATCTTTTAAACCAATAAACATTAAAATAAAAAATATATCACATTCATAACTTATCTAAAAAATACAAATACAAATTTGATGCGTTTCGAAATTCGAACGTTTAAGGGGTGAAATCTTACCTAATTCTGTTATTTTTTTTCCAAAACATTTTTCTTCATCTACCTAAATAATATAAAAATGTAAAGTTACTGACTGATTTGTCATTACACGTCCTAAACGCCTGAAGTTAAAATGTTGAAATTTGGCCGGGAGGTTGGCCTCTCGCTAAATCGATTCCCTAGGGAGTTTTGAAAATTTTTATGGTTAGAGGTTAAAAAAGCTTAAAACGGGTAAATTCCCTAACCTCATGTTCATCAAAAAAATAAGCACATGTTCAATAAAAAATAAAAATATCACATTCGTAACGTATCTAAAAAATACAAATAAAAATTTGGTACATTTTCCAAATTCGATCGTTTAAGGGGTGAAAATCGTACCTATTACAAAGTAGCGGGTTAAAACCTAGAAACATAAACTTTGGCGTAAAAATATGTCCACGAAAGAAAAGGAGACGCGGGTTAAATGCTAGTTATACATATTTTAATTTATTATTTTATATTTTCATTCGAAAGTACAGTAAATTCTGAAAATATTTGATTTGGGATCAATATTTTAATAAAATAGTTTAGTTTAATCTCATGCAATTAAATTTATATAAAATTTTCTAAACTCTCTGTTTTCTTCTATTATTAAAAGCTCTATTTTATTTTCATTAATTCCATTTAACTACGTATTAAATATTTTAAATATTTTTTTACGTTCATATGTATGTATTTGTCTTCTGTGTAATTGTGATTCATCAGCTTTCCAAGGTGTTGTATTTAATTTTTTCGAAATATACTCATTTTTGAAAATCATTTGTATTCATTAATGATGCTGTTTAATTTGTATTTTTTCTTTTTGTGTTTATGTGTGTGTGTGTGCTTAAGAATTTAATTTCATAATTGTGATTCAAAAGGAAGTAAATCAAATGAAAAATTCAATTGTTAATTATTTCAATACTATTATATCATTTTGTCTACGAATATTAAGGTTTTCATAAATATGACTTACAAGTTATTTTTATTGCTTTTACTAAAAAAACTATTTGTAACGAATTAAATACAAGTATAATGGGAATTTGTCATAAACTTTTAAATTTTCAAACAAATTGAAACAAAAAAAATAAAATAAATTTACCCCCTATTCATAAAAAAAAATTTAAGGTTTATATGTAGCTGGTTTATGAAACGAATTTTCTAGTAAAATTTGTTTAATAAACCTTTTATTAATCAAACATTTTTTTTATGAATATGAAACTTTTTAATTTTGAACAAATTGAAACAAAAAAATCAAATTAATTTAAAAATTAAGAAAATCAAATGAATTCGACGTGAGTTGGAAAATTTAGTAGGTTAGGTAGAAATGACAATCAGTAATCAACTGACACACTTACAGCCAATGATTCATTATGATACCATGGAACTCTACTAAACAAAGTTTAGCAGAGTTCCGCCGTAAAGCCACACGCAATCGAACTTCTAACGAATTTCAAAATGCGTTCCAGATCAATACCAGAGATATCATACAAAAAATCAAAAGTAGGGGATCTCATTTCGGCCAGTCGTCTTTTCGCCAATGCAGGACAGTGACAGAAGACGTGTTCCAATTTCTCTTCCTCGTTTTCGCCTTGCAGCTGCAGCAGTAATCATAGTGTCTGGCTCCCAGAAGCTTTGCATGCCTACCTGTAACACAATGTCCTGTAATCACAGATACTAAAATTGACAAATCCTTTCTGATCAACGATTGTTGAGACATGGTACGCTTGACATTCATACGGGGCCGCAATTGCCTGTAATGATTTTAACAAATGTCGTACGATGTTTGCTTTAAGTTGTTACAGCACCGAAAACAAACTACCATATGTTCGTTCGTTCGTTCCGTCTCCAAAAGGTTAGTTTTTCATTGCAGATCGGCGCCATTACGTTCCTAATTTTCGTCGTCGATTTCTGGAACGAACTTTTTTTCGGCGCAAATGTATGGAATTTCGTCTTTGGCACCGATTACGATGTATGCGGGAAAGAATTTTTAACTAAAAAAAACTTCTTAAAATTGCTGGTTCCTTGAGAAAAGCTCTTTAATTTTCAAAAATCCCATACATTTTGCTCCCCTCTTTAATTCGTATTTTTTTTTTGCAACTCAAAATCTCTACATCGTACTTATAACTTGTAATAAAGACCAATCGGGCATGTTCTAGAAATCGAAATGAAGTGAAAATAAAATCGAACGAGATTTTGAGTTCAATTACTTTCAAAATGACTACAGTTTTTCCTGCTTTTAAGAGATTTCGTGTAAAGGTATTAAATATCGTTAGCCAGAGTTTGGTAAGTGTATTATGAATGAACTTTGTGCTAACTTCATGCCAAATTTTCGTTATGAATACGGCTGTAGGTGTGTTCTACATGATTTCGGGCAAGTTCGGACTAATGAGAGTAAAATGAAAATTACTCTCTAAATTTGCCAAAACTACCCATAATTTCTGGAACGCAAAAAACGATTTTTGCACTTCTTCAAATACTAATGCTGCTTACTTTTCAAACTAAGACCTATTTAAGTGATTTTATACGCTTAAAAGTCAACATTTTGTTTTTTTTTTTATATTGAAGATTAAAGGGCATAATAAACCACACAAATAGCTTGGCAAACATGGCAAAATTTTACGTTTGTACAAATATTTTGTGTTGTTAATTGGCGTGTATGCTGTTTGGACAAACATTTGAAACATTGCTTCAAATGTTTGTCCAAACAGCAGAAACAGCAGAAATATTAAAAATGTTTAATATTAGGCAGGCATGTTGAATATTTGTCAAACTTTTTGTGGTGTCTTGTGCTAAAATTAATCATTTTAGCGGAAACTTTGAAAAATTAATGTTTGTACGAAAAAAGTTTGTGTTGTTTATTGCCAAACAGAAGCAAAAAGAAAGTGCATGTTTGCCGAGCACTTTGTGTGGTTTATTATGTGCTTTACTCAAAGAGAAAGTTCGTGCAAATTTGTACAGGAAATGAAAAAAATTACTCTCTTAATTGCACAAAAATTGTTATGAGGTACGCTTTTGGGTAAGTTTGTGTAAGTTCGGACTGTTTTGTTATGCATGTGGAACAGAGCTAATAATTGTTTGGTGAAATTTGTTACCTTTTTAAATTATTTGTTTTTTTATTTAAATCTTGTTAAATTCAAACCCCTATTAATTGTTTTAATTCAATTGTAACCTCGTTAAATCTATAGCCCTTTATTTCGACAATCATCTTATTCGTAAAAAGCATTTGGTTCGTTTGATTACGAATTATTTTATGCACTTTACCTTAAAATGATGGGGCAGGGTTTAAAAAGTGGTTGTTTCTTGTGAATCATTTTTAATTTTGCAATTTTAATTCAAGACTATACCCACATACATACATAGTACATATACATATTTTTTAAAAGTTTAAATATATTTTTCCGATTTGCATTTTATATTTAAAGGATCTGACTAATCCGAAAGATTTGAGGTTCTGCGAATATATACATACATAGATACATATGTATGTATCTAAAAATGGGTCAGGGTATAAAAATTGCAAGTGAACCAAACCATAAACATTATTTATATAACTAAAAACTTAATAATAAAAACCATGTAGAACTTAAAAATGACTCACTTGACTAAACTACACAGGGGAAGGGGCCTTAGAAGGGTCCATTACTTTGGCATACTTTTTTTTCTTTGCATAAAAAAAATATTTTTTTTTGCTAAATAAACATTAAAATAACTATGTAGTCTTCTTTTTAAATAACGCTATCAAAAGTTCCGATTTATTTTTTTAAACAATACCTAACAAAATATGTTCTAATGATTTTGCTACATTTTTCTTTGTCTCTCTCTCGCTTTTTCTCTAGTGATAAAAATATATACATATAACAATTTTGTTCTCTTATTTTAAAAATGCTGTTGTTTGTTTGATGATGATGATGATTGCTGGCAAACAGGGATGGAAAATTTAAATTCTAAAATGCATTCATTACCACAAAAAATACTTTCTGGCGAAAAAGTACCAAAATTATTTTCAAAGAAGATTTTACCCAAAAAAAAAAAAAATTGTCAAAGCTGAATATTTTGAAAGTTGACCATATTAAGTCTTTCATCTTATAATAAAAGTGCAAATGGAATGGCAAAAGATAATCGATGACGCACTTTGGGTTTCTATATTTTTTTTTCATTCTCGAGAATTTTTCGGAAGTTTTTCGCCAAGAATAATTTGGAAAAGTATATAAAGTTTAAGAAACTATTAATAATAAATTTCCGTTTTAGAAAATTAAGCAGAAAAAAACTGATTGAGGCTTGTATTATTTGGCACCTGCTCAGACATTCACCCCTATTATGTTGTCGATATTAATTTTAAATTATTGTCACATAAAGTCGACGATTAACTACATAACTTCGAATTTAATTCGGTATTTTTTAAGAATGTTGTATCGACTTCGACTAGTTACCGAAAATCTGACAAAAAACAATCCATCTTCAATTACTTTTATTCTTCACATGAGCTATTTTTTTAACGCTATTTCAGCTATTTTCTAAAATTTTCTAATAAATTTTCAAATAAATTTTTGAGTTTTTTCCGATTTTGAATTTTTGACATGTTTGCGATAAGAGTTATTTTTACTGTAAGTTTTCTGATTCATTATAGTTTTAACGATTATTAATAAATATAACACTTGGCTATCATGCCGCTATTAGCAAATTTTTGCGGATTCCCCTTAATTTAGTAATTTTTACTGAATTTTTGCCATTACTTATAGTTTTAGGGATCAAATTTATGGCTTGTTTGAAATATAAAAAATTAAAAACTTTTCCGAATTTTTGCAATTTTCGCGTAGCTTTGTTGTTTTTTAAGGCAATCGGAGCAAATTAAAATTTGTTGCTGTTTTAGCAAAATTTTTCAAATTTTCGCGTTTAATTTACTAATTAAATTTGTGTCCATAACTTCTTTTAAATTTGCATTTTTTTTAACGTATTTAAAAAATATGTCTTAATTTTATTTAAAATTTCTTTAACTTTCGTTTGAGTGGTCGCGAAATTTTCTGTCGGCTAAAACAGAGGCAATTCTACTCGACGTCGACTTAAAAGAGCCTTAGAAAATATCAAGTGACTGTCAATAGTAGTCGATTATTGTCAATAACGACTACGAAAATACAATTACTGTTCCGGTGCCGTTGACCCGAGGCGACGTCGACTTGCATAGTAGGGGTGATTAAGAGTTTAACAACAGATTTCACTATTTTCCATTTGGTTCACTATTGTCCATTTGGTCTAAAATAATCGCGTTAGAAATGAAGAGAATTGATTATGAGAGACATTCGAGAACATATCATTCGAACATATCGTCGGCAACAGTCGACGGCAACAGAGCAAAAATTGTGTTATCTAAGTCGTTATTGACAACAATCGATTAATTTTGACAGTCACTTGGTATTTTCTAAATGTTGCGGCGTCTCAAATGAAATAACATAAAATACATGTCCACTAGTGATGTTACGAATATCAATTTTTAATATTCGCGAATACGAATGCGATTACAAATATATCCGCCTATATTAACCGAATACGAATATCTAATTTAAAATTTTGCGCCACACGATATTTCAAATTTGATTAAAAAAATCTCCAATTCTCATCCATAACAATAAATTAGAAAAAAAGCTGGCACATTACTAAATGTGTTTATAAAGTTCGCATCTGAATGCCACAACTAAAATTTTTTTAATCTTTATACTAACATTATAATTACTATATAAAAGCCATAAGCACCGCGCCCCATAGGGTCTAATGTGCAGCCCAAGTGTTCACTAAAGTAGATTAATGCCTCTATTACGGAAACTCAACTTTAGTTCAGTTGAAATTTTGCAGTTTTTGTATTATGGTTTACAACTCTGTTATATTGCGGTTAAGAAAAACATCAAAAAATTACAACTCATCGCTAGAAGTTATTTTTAGGAGAATCAAGGAGAATTCATGTATACGGTGGCGTCGATACAACCAGTAACAACACCAAAAACACAACAATGTATTTTTTTGTTGCTTTCGTTGATCGATATGTCAAAAACACAAGCAGCTTTTGACATTTATCTCTCTAAGTAAGAAGAAAAAAAAAAATAGCACAGCTGTGCTTTCAAGGCCACCTGAATAATGAATTCGCCTTGGGCATAAGGCTACAAATAAACCCGATTATTATACACGGTACGAGATTGTATACCAAGGAACTGTTTGCATACTTATCAGTGTAATTTACAGCTAAATTTCGCATTAGACAAGGCCAGAAAATGCTAAAAATGATTATAGAAAATGCTAAAATGATAACAGTATGACATTTTATTAAAAACTAAATACATTTTAGGAACTCATTTTAAATAAAATTTAAAAAATTGGTAATATTTTAACAAATTTATAATACCCGCCAAATAAAGCACTGTGACTTATCTTTTTCTCTACATTTTCCAGTACTATTTTCTACAACTATTTAAAGCATTTGGGGTATTCACAAGGTGTGCTATCTTGGTTTATTGTCATAATGTTCTAACATTTTACAATGGTTTAAAAATATTGTTGTTGGTTTGTAAACAAAAAGTGTCTTAAATAAATAGAACGTTGCTTGCTATGTTTATTGTGCTGTCGTAATTAATAGCACATTAAATTATGAGGGGTTGCTCACAACAGTCGTATTTTTTCATGTTATTATTTTAAGACATATGACTTTATGACACCTTGTGAATCCCCCAATTATGTGTAGTTTTATTCATGATATATTTGTTTATTTATGACGCATATCTTGCAAGAATGATAGAATAGAAGATTACGCCATCCCGAAAACAAAATTGAAACTGAATTGGCTACTAATTTGAAGTTGTCTTACTCAAGAATGATGTTTTATTTTATATTTTTTCTTTGGGCTTAATTTGCTGTAAAACACTTCTGTAGCGTTTTTTATATTTTTTAATTTTTAATATTGTTTTTCAAAAAATGTTGGCTAAAATCCCTAATTTAAAGACAATAAATAAAATACTATATTTTTAGAAACGTCAAAGTATTTTAAATTGCAGGGCTGCCTTCTCTTAAAAAATTCATGCATATTCGAAAACATGAACATTCGAAAACTTTAGGGTGTTTTATACATGGCAGCCCTTGCCAGGGACAAGCTTCGTCAACTAACAGGAAATCATGCGCATGGCGTAATCTTGTATTCTATCATTCCTGCATATCTTGTATGTTCTGACAATTACAAAACGCTTAACATTTGCGATTCTGACTTGAAATCGCGTCATAGGTGTTCTATAAATCGCAATCGCAAGAAGTTTGGCGAATTCAAATTGCAAAAGTATGTTCAAGAAAACTAGAATATTTTTAAGAAACTATACCAGATCGCAAGCAAAACGCACGAGTTTCAGAACACTATTCAATAAATCTGGCGTTTTGCGATTTCAGAACTTGCGATTGTCTGAACATGGCCGCATATTTTCTAATATATCGCACCGGTTTCTCTAAAAAGGTTTAAATCAAAACTTATAAATTTTCAGTAGAGGCAAGAGGCTGTATTTTTCTATTTGAACTCTTATATCACAAAGAGGTATACAACGTTATTTTTTGTGGAAAAAAATTTATGAATATATGTTAAGCTTTGTAGTTAGATATACATACGAAAATAATCGACAACTGGAATGGGTCAATGAAATATCAAGATAATTCCGATCCCATTTCACGAAATAGAAATGCGATGGATTGACATTTAACATTTCAAGAAACTCTGAGAGATCTTTTCGTTTTGCTTATTATACAATAACTAGGAAACAAATTTTTGCTGTAAACTGATGAAAAAACAATAAATTAGAAATTTCAGCATTTCTAAATAAACTGGATATACCCAGTAAAAAATGGAGCTTACTGGTAAGCAGTTTTGTAATGGACAGAAGCCCAATACCCCCTTACAAACCTGCTTTTTTATATTTTTATATGGCGAATTCCCACTTTGAAGCACTACTTTGTTCTCTCTGCTAAAAAAAAAACAGTTTGATGACTGATTGCGTATTAAAAAAAATTAATATCTTCGTTCTGTAATATTTCGAGAATAATCGCAAATTCAAAACCATTGCCATACAACCTGCTTTCATGTATAAGGCATTGACAGAAACACTTAGAACTTGGTTCGTGAATGTTTTCTTTTAAATAATGATTTGAATTATTCACTTAATCATTTTTATTTACTCAAATTTAAAAATTCACTTCATTGCGGGTATTATAAACTTGTTAAAATATTACCAATTTTTTAAATTTTGACGCCTTTCCACCGACATTTCGAATATTTCAGGAGTGGGCTCTATATGATATCTATATATTATAAATTAATCTTTATAAAAACGGGCGTTTGCGGTATAAATATGAACTAGCTTGAGTGAAATATCATGGTTCATAACAGATTTAGCCGAACTTAAATGATTTTCAGGAGGGGAATTTATATTGGACCCATGGTAAATTAAAGATCAATCATCCCAAAATTTTGTAGAGTGATTTCTGGTATTAAAAAACGTAAATTAGAATAAATTTCAATACAGCAGTGAAATTAGTTTTAGCGTTTACAGTGAATTTCAGAAGGCTGCTTAATATGGGAGCATAGGGTAATTATGGACCGTATATCACAAAATTCCATTACATTTTTTATGGCCATTTTTATGGCTAAGTTGGAACAAATTTTACCGTAATATCTATATCTGCTACGGTTTTAGGCGTATTTAGTTAATTTCCTAGATTGGGCTTTATATGGAGCCTATTGTAAATTATGGACCAATCATCACGAAGCTTATAAGTATGATTTCTAGTCCTATAAAACTGTGAAGTATTAAATTTTATTATGATAGAGAAGGGGTTTATATGGGGCTTATAGTAAATTGTGGACCGATCTTCACGAAATTTACCATTGTGATTTATAGTCTGATAAAACTGTTACACGCCGAAATTTATTATGATGGCATCATTTATTACGGTCTTAGGCGTACTAAACACTATGATTTCCAGTCATAAAAAACGAATTTGTGCAAAATTTTATATCATTCCGTTCATTATTCCACCATTTATGTTAGTGTTTGTAACAAAATAATCAATAGTTTAGGGTTGTGGTTCAACATTTTTATTCATAGCTCTGATCCTACTGATTTGAATCCCAAAGTGCTTAGGGTAACTACAAGCAATTTGACACCAAGTTTGTTCTTTTCTTTTGAGTCTTACGAAAGAGAGCGTGTTTTCAACAGACGGACATGTCTTAATCGACTAAGAATTACTCAAGGTGCCAGAATATATATACTTTATGGGATCATGGGGTCTAAGATGTATAATAAACAAGCTTCACACGGAATGACAAACTTCGTATGCCCTCATTCACGACTAGTAATGGTGGAGGGTATAAAAGATTAATACGCTGTTTCCACAATACGCCTTTAATCACTTGTATTGTGGAAACCGTACATAAGAAAATGTTGAATTCAAGTATTGCTATTTACTTTGATGAAAACTCGCCAATTTAGTGCGTTTTTTATAAAACACGCTAAGGCAAAAAAAGCACGCTTTGCATTGTTAAAATTGGCATCGGTGTTGATGAGCCAGTTTGATGTGTGGCCTTGCCGCTTTAATAATTAATAAAACTTACTTTAGCATTTCATTAAAGGTATTCCACCTTAACAGTTGCACTCTTGCGAAAAAGCAAAATTGCAAAAAAACATAACAGCAACCACATAGACAGTTATTCCGTAAAAATAATGAGTTAATGATTAAGTTTTTGTTTTTAAATTTAACGTACATTCCTTTATATAGTTTTTTTTAAATTTTGTTTATAGCTATTTAGCGCTTTTTGGTTAGAGGCACGGAGCTTTTTGATTAGTTCAAAATAGTTCAAAACCCTGCCTTTCGACCCCAATCTTCTGTTTCATGAAATATTTTTGTGCGATTTGTCACATATGTACGTAAGTTGAAACAAGTCTAAAGGGCATGTTGGTTTGACATGTTTGCCAAGCAATTTGTGTAGTTTATTATGCCCTTAAGATATTGTCTATCATAAAAAGCCAAGAAAAAAGCACAACATTACTGAATTGTCCATGCCTGCTAGTTACTCAATTATAATGACGTCATTTGTCAAGTACTCTTCATTAAATATGTAGTTTGTATAGTGGAAAAGCAAAGACGCATAAAATATACTTGTTCCACATACCAATTAAACAAACTATAGTACCACAAACCATAGAGAAACGACTAGAGTAGAAACTTTCTCAAAACAACATAAACAATTTTTTCTCAAAATTACGTTCGTGTGAAGTTACAATTACAAAGAAAACACATTTCTTACTAACACAGTCAAAGAGTTAGGTTTTTTGACCAGTGTTTAAAAATGCTTGACTATTTTTAATGTTTTTGTAATTGCTTAACTTAACTTAAGAAAAAGAACACAGTAAAAGCAAAAAGCAAAAGCAAACGCAGAAAAAGTGAGAGTAAATAATTTATTTATTCTCACCATGTTTATGTTCTCAGCTTAAAAAGCCAGCCAAGCAACCACTTGAAAAAAAAAATTGCTGTTGCTGTAAGTTATAAGTTTTTGTTTATTTTTTTTTTGCTTTGGCTTAACTGTAAATTGATGTGCTTAAATTCAGCGAGTATTAACTTCTTTGCTGTTTTTGACTTCATTGCTGTTGCTTGCTGTTGCAGGCGTTAGTTTCCTAGAATATATACATAATTACATAACACAAAATAAACAAATTAGTTTAAAAAAACGTGTAGTTTCATTTACGTATGTATGTAGGTACCTATTTATTAAAAAAAAAAAACGCAAAATACCAAAAAAATTCGAAACAAATTCGACAGCAACAGCAAAGAAGTTAACTTGCTGACTTTAAGCGCATCAAAAGCAAAAAAAAAACAATCAAAAACTTAATACTTACAGCAACAGAAAATTTGTTTTCTTAAGTGGCTTCTTTGCTGACAGATTAAGCAGAGTACATGCACATAGCGAGTTTAAACAAATTATTTACTCTCTTTGTTTTGCTTTTGCTTTTTTGCTTTTGCTGACTCGTAATCAAAGAGTTAAGTAAACACTTAGACACACAGTTTTTTAATTTGCTGCAAAAAATGTAAACAAAGCAAAAATGTGCGACTGTTGCTATTTTAAAGCAAGCAATTTAAACACTGTTTTTGACAGCTAAGTTCGAGTTTTTTCTCTATCTCTTTCTGTTCTAATCGTTTTCTAAGCTACATACCTACACCATCACATCGAATTCATATAGGTACTATAGAGCCGGCATTATACAAATTGTTTGTATTTCAAGTTTTTTTTTCTTCTTCCTTTTTAACGCCGTCGTCTGTTAATTGTATTCTCTAAAAAAAGATTATAGAATTTATAAAAATCATTGTATCAGAGAAAATCGCTTCAGTCTTTTAACAAATTTCAACGCGTAGACATCGCCTGTGTATATTTGATATTAACTGGTAAATAGATTTCTTTAATTTTTATATAAGAAACATTTAAAAATTGGAATTAAATGGTGTTTATTAAAGAGAATACATACCTACATATGTTATAAAGACATTCCCAAAATATAAAACAAATAACAAAAAAAAAAAAAAAAAACGTGAGAAAAAGAAATAAAAAGTGTTAAATAATTCAATAGATATAGAAAATAAACTGCAACAATCAAGTGTTGAAAAAAAATTTAAAATATTTTTTGCAACTGATCTTTATATGTAGTACATACATATCAACTTAAAAAAAATTTTCTTAGGGTGCGGCCAAAAGAAGAAAATAATTTAAAATTGATTTTTAAATGAAATTAAATTAAAAAAAAAATAAATGGTTTTCAGAAACTTAAATAATAAAAAACTTGCCATCAATTTTCCCTTTTCTATTATACAAATAAAATTTTTTTTTTCTTTTTAAAATTTTAATATGACTACAATTTTTAGATGACATCATCACATATTTCAACTCTATTGCCGTAGTTGGTTTATAAAAAAAACTAAAAAGCTAAAACTCTCTGTTTAGTGTCAGTTCGCCTTTTTGACAGCAGGCAGCAGCCAATAAAAGTTAAAAAAAAAACCAGCCACGAATGTCTCCCACCAACACAATCTCACCAAATTTGTGTTTGTTTTTATTCTCCAACTTGTTTTTATCTGATTTCCATACAAATCCAAAAAAAATATTCATAAAATTTTCTTTTAAAACTTGAAGTTCTTTAAGATTTTTTATTTAAAGAGTTTAAAGACTTAGCTTAAAAGCTTTTAGTATTTTTGTACTCTTTAGATTTATTCAAGTGACCTTATTATAGAATAAAATGGTGACTTATACTTTACAACGCCCAAGAATGAAAAATCGGTTCGAAATTTTTATTTTGATATTTGATAGATAAAAAAAAAACTCCCAGTGTGCAATTTTCAAACTTTAAACGAAAATGTCATTCTATTTCTTTAAATTACATATTTAGTTTACCACGATGTACTGATGTGTGTAACACATACAAATACTAATCGACTTCGTATCACTTCCTAAATCGATTGAACGATGTCCGTTCGTCCGTCTGGCTGGCTGGTTGTCTGTCTATGTAAACCTTGTGCGCAAAGTACAGGTCGCAATGTTGGAGATAATTTGACGAAAATTAACAATTTGTTTTAATTGTCAAAAGGACGAAGCCTATGCAATCAGTCCATAATTTCACACAGCATCCCTACAAGCTTCTTTCCGAAAGAGGGTATGGTATTTGTGCCCACAAACCATCTTATTATATTGTAATTAACATTAAATATTATATTGCAAAAATATTATATTGCAACATAGATTACATTACCAAATATTTTTAAAATCGGTCTATATTTGACAATAGCTCCGATACCGGTTTCACTTCGGAAATAGCTTTTAATCCATTAAAATAAATTTTGGCGACGATAATTTTTATAATAGCAACTATTTCATGGAAAAATGTTGTGCTGGTAGGCTCAGAATTAACCGTAGGACCCATATAAACCCCCTTCCTAAAATCACTTTTCAACGAAAAAGTCTCATAAAGATATACATGATACATGAATCTTGAGCTCATCACATAATTTTGTTTTGCCGGGTTCATAATTGTCCATGGGTATCAAATAGGGTACACTTTCAAGCAATAGATCTGGTATTAACTGTGGTTAGGGTATCAAATGATCGGACTTTCCGACATGTTTCTTCTTTTCATTATTTAATTATTTTTCATATTTTTTTAAATTAAACTTAAAAGAACTGAATTATTTTCGAATCTATCAGCCATGTTCCGGAAATCGAATTCGAATGAAATTGAAAAAAATTTCAAAACGGTACTGTTTTAAAGGTTCATAAAAATATTTCGTTTTATATACATCATACTTTGACTACCTCTTATATTTATTAGAATAACTAAAAATCATAAAAAATACGACCATTTAAAAAAAAAAAATTAACTGAAAATTTCCTTCTATTTCAATTATACTCGATTTCGATTTCAAGAACATGGCCGTATATGAAATCGGTATTTTTAAAACTTTCTCCCGTATTCATAAAATTTTTTTTATTTAATACAGGTTAACAAAAAAAAATTCACTTAAAAAACGTTTGTTAAATTTAGTAATCGTTTATGAATTTTTATATATACAGGAGTTTTTCTTGACCATTTCTGAAAGTTTTTTTTTAATAAAATTTGAAAATATTGATTTCATATTTCAATTCAAAGAAAAATCTATATATCGCACTTGATTATAAAGAGCGTATTAACTTAAAATTTAAATTTTTTGCAAAAAACTTATCTAAAAAATACAAATTTGGTACTTCTTCGAAATTCGAATGTTTAAGGGGTGAATGAAAATCGTGCCTTTTTTTTTTGCTTTTTTCAAAACATTTTTCTGCATCTATTTATGGGTGAGTTCCAAAACATCAAAACATATTATAGTGATGCGGTTTTGCTACTGTTTCGATACAAAGTAATGTACTTTGTTGTTTACGTTTTAAAAAGAATGTTGTGTTTAATAAAATACTTTTCGAATTATTTTATTATACATATATTTTGTTAAAAGAAAATCAAGTTAAAAATTTACCGTATTTTCGTTTCAAACCCTTCTGAGAAAACTACGCTTGTTATCAGTATTATTATTATAAAAACTCGATATCGACGAAATTTTGCGAAAAAAAAGTTACTCACTTTCGTTAAGAAACCGATTTAATTTTGTTTACTTTTGGGATTGAACCAAATTTATCTGTTACTTAAGGTTTGCTACTATAGGGCCAGTTGTAAGAAAAATTTGTCAGTATTAAACATAAATCGGGTTTATGTGTTAAATCGACCGATCAATATTTTATCTAGGGGTCTCCCTCCGAAAAGCTTTTTTTCTACCTTTTTTGTATTCAAAATTGGCTAACTTAGACTTTATCGGTAACATTTTTCATTTACTCTTGTTAAAAATAAAAGATCTTATCATAAGATTTGTTTAGTATTGGTCCAGTATTTTACCTATAGACCCTAGATGAATATCCTCTCTAAACAATATTTTAAAAGTGAAAGTCGGGGAGTAAAAAATTGGACATATACATATATTTCATTAACATATTTAGTATTGAAACTACACCAGAATTGTACCTAAGCGGATCAGATTTTTGGTTAATATTATACCATTTATGGATTGACGCAACTAATTTTTGACAGTATCTCTGACCGGTTGTTTTTAAAACAAACAATTTGTTTTTTCAAAATTTGTATTTTATTAATTGGTTAAAGAATATTTAAGAACATATATTTCGATGAAAGATCGAGTCAAAAAAATTACAAAATTTCAACACATTTTCGTTCTGCAGACGTTTTATGGAACCACGAAAAATTGTTTACTTGGTAAATACTTTGCGAGTTTTATGCAAATTCTTACAATTACTTTTTTTTTTATTTACCTGAACTTTGTTTTAAATTTTTTCAAAATCTAAACAATCTGGTTTTCATTTTCTAAAACAATTAAAATAATTTTATTTTTTTACAGCTAAATTACTCAGCAAGTATTTTTTTCTTCTTTTAACAATAATTACATTGTGTTTGTATTAAATCTTAAAAAAAGAAATAGTTTTATATACAATCGTTTAGTTTGTTTATTAAACAAACCAGTACTTGTATGAGTCATTTCAGTTAAAATATTTGTATGTATTTATTTGCAGCTAATGTTTGTTTAATATTCATTTAGTTTTACAAAAGTTATTAAGTTATATCTAGTGCTAGCAAGACCTTTTGTAAGACTTAGGCAGTTAAAAGTCGGTAAGTTAAGTTAATTTTAAAAAGGTATTAATAAAAGTCACAGGGTTCTTTTATTAAAATCACGAATATTTTAAAATTATTAACTTAAAAAAAAATTGCTCCTAGTCATAAATAATTAGCATATACATAAAAAATATTTTTGACGTTAAAGTACAACAAAAATTTATTACGAAATATCGCAGTGTGTGAATGAAGTGCAAAAAAAAAAACAATAGACATCGAGTTCTATATAAAGTCGATATCAATCATGTTTTCATATTTCGTGAGCAGAGGCAAAACGAATAACACGTTGAAAACGTGTAAACATCACAGTCCACTTCAGGCAGACATTTACAATTTAAACCTTATAAGACCCCTTTTTCACACGCAACATTCTGCTGTGACAAGCCTTTTTGAATTTTCTTTTAAACTTTTTTCACTTTTACACACGCAAAGTTTTTGTTGGATACATTTTGTGCTCTTTTGTTGTTGTACAACTACAATTAGGTATAAACGACAAGCGAAAAAACACAAAGCATTTTTGAGAGTACATTAAAGTCTGTTCTAAACCCCATAATTTTTCTTTAAAAAGCAAACTTTTCTCGTGCAAAAAGTGCTCTAAGACAATTTTCGAGTCCATGAAAGTATGTAACCCTTGCTAATCTTCCCTTTCCTCTCGTCTATAAACGCAGACTTTCTGAAAAATAAATGCCATAGTGTGAACCGAGTCTTATGTAAAGAAATAGATTCACATTTTAATAGTCGCTTGAAACTTCTGTTTAGAAAATTGTGTTGACTCGAAACGTTGCAGAGTGGAAGAGTTTTATACAATCAAACGCGATTTCAATTAGGGATGTAACGAGTACCGCTACCGATACGGATATATCGGCGATACTTCGAGTTTGCCGATATATCGATATCGGCGATATTTTACTGGCGATACGACTATACTTTTTTTGAACAAACAATTTTATTGTCAATGGTCTTTTTTTTGCATATCAGCTAAGACCAATAACACATAAGACAGAATAATAAATTGTCTTTTAATTCTTAAGCTGGTGGTCGGTCCACACCACGCGTTTTGTGCGTTTGTTTCTTTTTTGACCTTTTTTCAAGAATCATGCTAAAGTAGAAAGGAATCCTACTTCATGCTTTCGATACGTATATGCATTCTACGCGTTTGCTGTGTATCTTGTGAATACAATTTTACACTACTTTTTGGACAGATGCATAAACGCATTGGACGTTTGGTGTGTACCTGCAGCTTAGCAGTCATATGCATTGCGCATCATAGCATTAAATTGTTCTCTCATTGATAAATCTTGTATGTATTTATAAGTTTTATGATTTTTCTGCTTATTTTTAAAGATTTTTGTGAGAATAAAAACCATTTCACTAAAAATTTTGGTTTACTTCGAACAGGCCATAAAATGCTGCAATGTCTGACGCTATTCCGCTAGTGAATAGTCTCCGAACATTATTAGAAAATACAATAAATTAAACTGGGATGCAGAAAAGTTCTGAGCCACAAAAATTGCCAACTTACTTAGTCGCGAATATCACCGAATGAAAGATTTGAGACACAAAGCTCGAAAATTTCAAAGACAACAAATCGATAAAACGTCTTATTGAGATACTTAACATGACTGTGCAATCCGAAAGTGTTGAAGTCACGGTCGCCCCTACACCTAGTAAAAGATCTGATAAATCTACATGAATTGACCTTTGGAGCGTGTCCTATCTCCATCCTACGCTGTGGTTCATTTATAAAAAAGTCTAGAGATACCTTAATACCTAATTTTTCTAGAGACGTATATTCGCTTTCTTACTTGCGCAATGAAATTTATACCCAAAATTTAAGAATGGAGCAGAAATACTTATGTTAGTTTTTAAATGAGTTCTGTCGCATCTGAGAGACCATTTTCCACTGCATCTCTGCAAAAGTTGAGAGTACGTTGTCTAAATTTTAAATATTAATTATCCCTTACACTTACACAGTATTCCATAAAGTCATGTACCTGGGAATTGTTCTGGACAAACGGCTAAATTGAAACTCGCACCTAGGTCAGACCCTTAAGAAGACAGTTACAGACAGATGGTGTCTACGGACACGCTGGTCTGATAAAATTAGATCCTGGTCTATCGGTATGCACAAGGGCGGACATTAAGACTACGGAGCTGGGCTTTAATAGAAGGTTTAGCACGATCCTCCCTAACGGGGGAGCCTGGGACTGTGGAAATCCTTGTAATGGAAACCATGGACTACACTGGTATACTAATGGCCCCAAATCGGAGCATGGGGTAAGTGCAGGGGTATTTGGACCTAACACGCGGATCTCAATAGCCATGGGAAGATCACCTTGTATATTCCAGGCCGAGGTCCACGCTATTAATGTATGCTGTATCAACATTCTCAGCAAGGGAATGGTTGGAAACAGCATTGTGATATTCACTGATAGCGGCCATTAAAGCACTCTCTTCCTGGAAATTATTTTCGAAGTTGGTGGCGAAATGCCGATGAAGGCTACAGGATCTGGGCGCAAGGAACAGAGCCGGGGCACTCAGGGGTCCCGGGAAACGATATGGCTGATGAGCTAGCAAGGGCTGGCGCAAACGCCCAAAGGGTGGGCCCCGAGTCCTTTTGTGGGCTTAGTTGGGCCGCTACCCAGTCCCTTCCAGAGGACTGGGCACAGGATATACTGAGTATCGCTCCCGGGAATGCGTCAGGCAAAGGAACTGATATTTCCAGGCAGTACAATAGAGGCGAGGGGTCTCAATAGACGGCTTAAGTGACAGGTCATTACACGGTCAAGTACCACCTGTTTCGGATGTGCCTGGCAGAAAACCAGGAATGCAGACTGTGTCGTGAGGAGAACGAGACCACACCATTTACTGTGTGACTGCCCGGCGCTGGCAGGCATGGGACAGAAGGAGACACTTGGGGCACGGCGCGGTAGGCGCGTCCTGAGCTTCCTCGAAAAGCACTATACATTTGACATATATTATATAATTTGTTTTTTATAAAAATTTTTAAAATTTGCAAAAAAGGGAACATTTTATTCGAATTGGTTATTGGGAACTCTTTTTCAAGAAATATTTTCTTAAAATTTTTTAAAATTATAACTTCAACTACATACGTACGTACATACAATTGTAAACGATTCAGTTTTAAGAGTTTATTTTGAAAAATTAATCAAATATTGAAATTTCCGAATATTGGCATGATAATAAAAATTGTTTAAGAAATATGTATTAACTTGAATTAACTTGAATATGTTTTTTAACTTTAGTGCCTTAAAGGAAATTTTGAATTGTGTAGATGTCACCTTTTTTTATTTGTGTACGGAAATTTCTATATTAAATATTCAGTAAATATTTATGTTCATAAGTATGTATTATAATTCAAAATTAATTAGTGTTTTTTCTATGAATTTATCATTGTTGTTTATTTTTTTACTTATTAATTTTACATTATTTATTTTTTGCTACATTCTAACGAAACGTGATTGTCATTTTTCAGTAAATTACTTTATTCGACTGATTGCAGTCATTTTTTTTTTTTTTTTGAAATTTTAATTCTGTGCAATTTTATTATTTTTTTTACGAATTTTGTGTTTTTTATTTTTTAAAATATGGGAAATTTTAACAAACCCAATATGAAATGTTTCGAATCGGAAATATTAAAGATATGAAGTTTTCCCATTTAACACTTTTCCATAATTTTTTTCAAATATCTATGAACAGTTTTGAATGTTCAGAAAAGTAGAATATGATTTTTTAATTCAAAATATTAAGTTTATTTTTAAATAATTTTAAATATTTTAATATTTCTCTACAGCCGATTTTTTAAATTGTTTACACTTTTTGAAGGTGTTACCGAAAGTTAAAGGTTGGTCTTTAATGTTTTAAAAATTCGAACATAATATTTATGTTATTTCTAAAAGAAATGTATTATTGTTTTCAAGTTCAAAGGCTTGTATGGCCAGTTTTACCTGTTAAAAAAATTCGAACATACTAATAAGTCGATTTTATTTAATACTTTACACTTTTGAGGTTATTACCGAAAGTTTAAGATAAGTTTTTCATGTTCGAAAAGTTCGAACATAATTTCGAACTTTAAAATTTCAATCTTTATGTTATTTCAAAAAGAAATTTGTTATTTTTTTTCAATTTCGAACGTTTGTTTGATATGTTTAATACCGAAAAAAAGGAATTTCTAGTTTTTAAAGTTTAGGACGTATTGCAAACATGTTGTGTAGTTACTTTGTAATTTGTTTTATATAATTTTTTGTTATGTATTTGAATAATTGACCATACATATTTGAAAAAATCAAAATTCGAGCAGTTGTCTTGCAATTTTTATAGAAAATTTTTTAGTATCACTTGAATAATTTAAACATTTTCAAAAAATTTGAGCATGATTTTAAAAGTGAAAACTGAAAGTGAAAAAAATATAAATTTGATTTACAAAACTTTCAGTTTGTTTTTTAGTGTTTTTATTAGGAAAAATTTGTATTTCTTTTGAGCTTTCTTGCAAAAAATAAATGCTTGCATTTAAAGGTGGATTTATTGTTTAGCTTTTGGTGCAGTCTCTTTAAAAAAACAAAACGACAAAGACGTTTTGCAAGTATATAATATTTTTTTTAGAAAGTACGCATACAAGTTCAAGGTGCTTTATATACTCTCAGTTTAAAAGCACTTGTATCCATCTACATATCTATTAAGGTTGTATATATTCGCATATAAACTCATAAAATACTTTGTACTCACAAAATGTGTATGTTTGTGTATGCTTAAATTTATAGTAAATGTAGTGAAAGTGAAAGTTTATGTATAAAACATTTTCAATGCATATATTGTGCTAAATGTATGCAAACTACAATACAAAAATACACAAAACTTTTGATTAAAATCCACAAAAATATTAACATGTTGTATCTAAAAGACCCATAATAAACCGGCCACCAAGTGAAGGCAATTAGAGCGAAATGGTGGTTAGTAGTAAAAATAATGCTGGCTTGCTCTAGAAAATAGATTGAAAGCAGACAAATTAGAGAATTTTGTGAAATTTTGCTTTACTATGACTATAGATGAGGATTCTCTTAAATGTTTATATACAAGTTTTATATCTATATTATATATTTTATGTTTATGTATTGCAGAAAATTTATATAGAAAGAAAAAAACATGAGTTTTTGTTACATGATGACATCATGCGGCTACATTTTGTTTTGTTTAGATAAAAAAAATTTCTCAGAAAAAATCATGACTGGCTAACAAGCAAATTCTGTTCAAATTATTTTGGCATAAAAGCGTCAAGAAAAATCCATAAATCGATTTAGTTTATAATAATAAAAAAAATAAATAAAAATATTACATTTAGTAAAAACATTAAACGGGATTTAAAATGAACTGAAATTAAACAAAACGAATCCATTATTGGATGTAATAAAACATACGTATTTATGCTCGATTTTTAAGAGTTATTAAAAATCGAAATGAAAAATTACCAATTTGTTTTCAAGACAATAAAAATATTAAATGTCTAAATTATGTTCGAACGTTTTGGACATTTGAATTTAGCCTTCAACTAATGTAAAATTTTGTTGTATGATAACAATAATTTATTTTAATTCAATTTTTTAAATTTTAATTAACCTTTTTGAACAAACAAAACAAAACTTAAAAAATTTAAAAATTAAAATTGAGTTTTAAAATAATTTTCGAAGTTTTCCAACAATTGATTAAATGCCTTAAAAAGAGTGGAAAAAATATGTTTCTAATACATTTCACAAAAAAATTTAATTTAAAATCTTGAAATCATATTGAAATTTTACGAACATTTCAAACTAACCCTTCAAAGTAAACAAAGCACAATTTTTCTTAAAATTTAAAAAAACATATATTTTTTAAAATTTCAAAACTCATTTTCGAATTTTATGTGAAAATTTATAAGTCCTTCTCCTTATAATTCAATTATGAAATTTTATGCTTGGGAGTTCGACTGGTTTTGCCACAATCAAGCGGAAACCGCTTAATGGATTTTGATGAAATTTGGAAGACGGATAGCTTATGGCCCAGATTCAAATATAGGGTACTTTTTAAAAGCTAAAAACGGGGAAAAAATTGGTATTTTTTCTCCTTTCGATAAATTTGGTATACAGATTGTATATGTTTCAGATTAAAATATAGGGTACCTTTTAAGGGGTAAAAAGTGGATGAACCTGGTACTTTTTCTGTTTTCGATTAATTTGGTATACATACAGATAGAAGCCTATATTTGCATACAGTGTACTTTCTTTGGGCCTGAGAAAATGAGAACAGTTGATTCTTTTGGTACTATTTTTAACTTTGTTACTTTTTCTCTTTTTGATAAATGTAGCATATGGCCCAATTAAAATAGAGGGTACTTTTTAAGAGGTAAAAAGGGAAAATTTTTCTTTTGTTGATAAATTTGGTATACAGATTGAATATGGTCCAGTGGCCGAAATGTACATACATACACCCCTTGCTTTTCACATGGACAGCTAAATTTTTTCAAACATTCAAAATTAAAAACGAAATTCGTTTTAAAATAACAAAAATATAATATTTCCTTCAAAGTTTTTTTATGCTGTCAATAAAAGCATTTCTTACCTTTTTAAATTCCAATCTACGCATAAAAAATGTAAAAGACTCCAAAGCCTTTAAATTAATTATTTTATTAAAAAAAAAACAATTACAATTATAGCCAGGGAAATTATTTCCTTAAATTTCGAAAATAGGCTCGAATATAGAAAGCAAATATAAAAATTGTTATACGAGTAAAATATGTATATCAAGTCTAACCTACTTCTTGCAGAACACGAGTGCAAAAGTGACTCGCTTAACTTACATTTTAAACAAAAACAAACTTTGAAATTCGTTCCCTTCTCTGAGAGCCCAAAAATAGTTTAATAAACCTATTTAATTACATCTAACAGACCTTAATGCTGGCGCTTTAGTAAAGTTATAATTTATTTAATGAATTACTTTTCTTTCTGATTTTATTTAACGATTTCTTTTGCTAAAATTTAGATTATAGATTGGAAATATGTTCACAATATGTTTTAAAGATAATATCTTTTAAATGATACCCATTGTTCGACCCGCCGTGTATTTTCCATGTTTTCTTATTCTATCGCTAAAAATTTTGCGCTGGAGAGCCATAGTTGGACGAGTTTTGTGAGCAGTGGCTATAAAGGTCGAATAAAATACAATATAAAATTTTATTCACTTATTTAATCATAACGTTAGTTGTGCGCCTCCCTGTATTTATAGGAAGTCCGAACAAAAACTGATACCAATCCTTAAAAGAAAAAATAAAATATCTACTAAAAGCTTTTTATGAAGCAAATTAATTATCAAGAGTTTATTATACATACTTAAAATAAAACGAATTGTGGAGGGTTAGTTTTCAAGGCTTTCAAACGTTTTTTTTTTAAATAATTATCAGGTTATGCACCCATTCAAATAAAAAAATAATGATGTAATTTAATATTAAAATACGTAGAAACATGAAACATGTTTAACATCACTTAAACAGGCAATACATCATAAATCAGTGTTTCCCAAAAAGACAACTTAATACAACTCTTTCTAAATTAAAGGAAAAAGCTGCTACATTAAATTTTTGCCTCCAGTAAGAGGTTAAGAGTTTTGTTGATATTCGTATTATGTATTTATGTTAATGTTTATGTATTTAAATTTACATCACGATTACTACGTGAACATTATAATCGAATGGGGACCACTGCTTTTTAATGTACTTGAAACCAATGGATGTGGGCTTTTTATAATTTTCTCATAGTGTGTTGTTACAAAAATGCTGATTCAATATTATTAAAACATATTGTATAGATAATGTAGTTTTACCTATTTTTAAAATTTATTTAAATTAATTGAAATATTGAATGATTTTTTTTATTTTTCTTTTCTTACAGTTAAACTTTTTTAAAGAAAGCAAATACCAACACTCCCCAATAAAAACCACACAAAATGAGCTCTGCTGAATACTATCCATTCAAGGTAGTAATTATTTTAATAAAATAATATTCTAATTAAATTATTTTTAGCTATTACATATAATAAATTAAGTTATTATTTTAGCTTATTACTTTTAAATTTCGAATTAAAAGATTAAAAAGTTTAAAAATGAATAATACATTTTTAAATACAATTTAAAAAATAACAAAATATTTTTCTTGCTCTGTAAAAATTTAATTGTTTCAGCCAAGGAACTAAATTTTCAGATTTAGAGATCATGTTTAAATTTTTTAAAAATTCAAAATTGTTTATAAAAAGTGTTACATGGACGACATAAACTGATTAAAAAATAAAAATTTGTCTGCAAAATTTTAGTTTAAAACCAAATACAGTCAAAGCCCGGTTTAACGAATGATATAATGTTCAGACCTTTCGTTATACCGAGATATTCGTTATATCGATCAGTAATGTTTTACCTTAAAATTTTATAAAAAACGGTGGTCCACAATTTGAAAAACATCAAAATTTAATTGTGTTTAAAATTTAGTGTAGAAATAAAACTTTAATTGATATTTTCACGTTTATTTAAGAATTTTTTTTATTTCTAATATGTAATTTCATTAAAAATAAATGTACATAGGTGCATATACATACATACCTATATTTGGATGCTATGAACATAGGTTTATTATTACATTTCAATTGTATTATTCATTTCTTAAGAAATCTGTTATGAACGATTGCTTTAACGTACTCTGAAGTCCTCTTTGTATTGCTTCTTCTTGCAGCTCCCTTAATACAAGCGATTTTGAAAAATCTATTCTATTCTGGTCACACCACATTATGCAGGTTTCAAACCCTTTGATTGCATCTGAGTGTTTAATTTTTAGTTCCTCTGTCTCGACAGGAATAACATCACATTCATTTTCTTCATCTTCGATATCTGCATCTTGAATAATATCCTCATTCCAATTGCTTACATCTTCTACATTAAAGGTTATCTGAAATTATGATAGATATGGATAAAAATTTTTTAATTTAACCACATAGAACATACATTTGGAAAAACAGCGGTCAGTAAACGCACACTACGTCTCATACACTCGACATCTTCCAGTTGACCTAGTCGGGACAAAGGAATTTCGTCTTCTTCGTCAAAATGGTCGCTATCTGATGACATAATTTTATTCCAACAATTTTCTAAGCACTCTTTTTTTATCTTTTTCCAAGCCAGATCGATCATGTAAGCTGCATCGTACAAATTAAGATTTTTTAAAAAATCAACGACAATTTCTGTTTTTGATGAAACAATTTTACTGAGTAAATGATTTCTGTAATTCATTTTTAAAATTCGGATGGCATTTTGGTCCATCGGTTGTATTAAGGGTGTTACGTTAGGTGGTAGATAAAGTGTCCATATTTTTCCGTCTTTGGTTGTTTTGACCAGCTCCTCTGCGGGCGGATGACTTGGTGCATTATCAAGGATAAGTAGTGCTTTTATGGGTAGATTGTTGCTTTTTAAAAATTGTTCAACCTTAGAAAAAATTAAAAACAAAAATAAAACACTGTCACAAAAAATATATCTGAGCATAAAACCTACCTCTGGAACAAACATTTCAAAGAACCACATTTTAAAAATTGCTGAATTCATCCACGCATTTTTTGAATGGGTGTAATTCGTTGGAATAACCCTGTTTTTAAATGAACGAGGTTTTTTTGCTTTACCAATTAAGAGCGGTTTTAATTGTTTTGAACCGGATGCATTTGCACAAAGAAGAACTGTTACCCTTTCCTTGGATAGCTTCCTACCAGGAGCACTGGATTCTCCTGCATGGACAAGTGTCTTATCAGGCAGCAATTTCCAACATAAACCTGTCTCATCCGCATTAAAAATTGCATCTCTTGTTAAATTCTGTTCGCTTACTAAGTTATGGAAATGATTTTTAAAAGGCTCCACTAAATCTTGGCGAGCTGAAAGTTTTTCGCCGGTTTGCTTTAGCAACCTGATTCCATATCTTTTCTTAAAACGTGATAGCCAGCCATCACTTGCGTGGAATTCGGAGCCGTACATTTGATTATGGATTTCTAATGCCTTTACTTTTAAAATCATTCCATTGACGGGTATATGCTTGTTTCTTTGGCTTAAAAACCATTCGAAGAGAGCCTTTTCCATTCTTGGAAATTCACCTTTTTTAAGAGATCGCCGATTTTTTGTGCCATTGTTTGTAATTTTTAAATTTTCCACGATTTTATGTTCGTTCTTTTTTAAGGTACATATTGAAGATTTTGGTATTCCATACTTTTGGGATATTACTGAAAGATTTACACCTTTCTTACACTCTTCTAAAATCTTTAATTTTTTATCAAAAGAGATTCTTTTTCGATTTGACATCTCGTTTTCACAATGAACCAAACAAAACTACTTAAACTTTAACGAAAAAAGCAACGCATCACACGTGTTCTTTCAATACAAAGCAAAGAAGCCAAAAACACACACAAAAATCTAACGGTTCTGTAACGATTTTTTTATTTTGCTTTGTCATTCGTTAAATCGGGATTATCTTTTTTTGCCATTCGCTATATAAGGTAGTTAATGTAAAAATTTGGCCATTCGTTATATCGGATATTCGTTAAACTGCGTATTCGTTATACCGGGCTTTGACGTATATAGAATTTCGATTTATATCTTCGAATTGTGTTCGAAATTTTCGTACACTCAAAAAAGTGTACAAATTACAAAAAAACCAAAAATTTACTTTATTTCTACAAAACATTTTGGTTTTTTCACTTAACGCTGCCATTACTCATGCAAGTACTGACATGCCACTGTTGTACACATATTATCAAAGAAAAATTGTTCGAAAAAGTTGAATCTCATGCTATTTTCTTTTCTGTTTACACATGCCACTGCGATTTCATTTTCAATTTGTCGAAGCGTTAAATTGAGAAAATTTTTTTACTTCTCAAAGTAAAAAAATACCAGAAAACCAAATAGAGCTACCGAATTTATCATATAGACACATTTTTGGGGAAATAGTTTTCATTTATTTATGTATATTAGCATTATTTTAACATTACTATTGCTCTATTATTAACAAACTTGTTTGCATTAAAGCGTTTCAAAAAATTAATCATAATAATACATTAAACAGTTAAAGCTTTAATTACAATTTGACAATAATCCAGTAAATTTTCATTACATTTTGAAAAGGGTAACATTGGTTATCGTTTTGACATTAAGTGGCATGCAAGCGTCAAATTTCCACTCACATGCAAATTTTGCTGCCAATGGAGCTGCCATTGTGAAAAATGTGAGTGTATTAGTAAAAAATAGTATGTGTTTTGAGTTTTTCGAACTGGCAGTGGCATGTGTAAATACTAAGTAAGAACCCAATTTTTAAATTTTTTAATAATCATACAGGCCTGTCAAAGAAATCAACTCCGATCGAAAGTGATTTCGTTTTTGGGGAAGCAAGATACGAAATCACTTCCATTTTCGATCGGAATTGATTTCTGTACAGGCCTGTATGTTTAAACTATTTGACATTGTCAAAAAAAAGGTTTAAAAATAAGAAACTTATATTTTAAAAATAATTTTTTTTAAATTTCGAAATTATGTTCGAATTTTTTAAACAATTGAAATTTACATTGAAAAATGTAAAAATAACAAATTTATCCTAAATGTAACCAAAATTTTTTTTTTTTTTTAAAATATTACCTTTTAGTAAAAAAATGTTGAAATTTTTGAACATCAAACATTTTTCTAATTTTAGCCAAGAAACAAGTTTTTCAAATTTAGAAAATATGTATGTTCGAATTTACGCTATTTAAATTCGTTTATAAAAAGTGTAAAAATAAGAAATTTGTTATTAAAAAGACATTAAAATTTTTTAGTAAAAATTGCAAAAATGGAAAGAAAAAAGTATTTAGAAAATCGTAAGCCGACAACTTCATTGTTTTAAAAATTCAAAGTAAAAATAGAATTTTTCGAACATGCAAAAATTATTTTAAAATTTAACAAATCGGTTCATTATTTTTATCTAGCTATCATACTTATTCCCCTTAGAATAAGACTTCTGACAGTTAAGCGAACATAAGGAATAAGCCAAATAATACGAACTTTCTCAGCGTTTCACCTAGGCCTTATACAAATGACAAGTGGCTCGACGGGATAAGTAAAGCAATAACATTTAGTCATACTTCGTTTATACAATAAGTTTTTAGTATTGAAAATCGGATCAATAGGTACATTATTTCACATAGAAAGAAGATTTTAAGCACGAAGCAGTCACACGAAAGAACTAAATCCATAAAATAATAAATGTTTTCTTTATACAAAGAAAAAGTATATTATAACTTTTCGAACATGACAAAATATTCTTATACTGGCTTAAAACAACTGGTCACTTTTTTTGTTTTGGGAAAATTTTTTCAATATTTAAAAAATTAAATTATGGTCGTTTTAAACTGTTGCATTATTATACCAATTTTTTTAATTTTTTTTACCATTTTAAGGTATTTAAATTTATTATCTATTGTTCAAAACAGTTTTAAGTACTAGTAATTAAAATATTACTTTAATCGATTAAAATCTACATTTTTATTTATGTACATATCGACAGCTCAATTCCAAAACATATTAAGTCGAAAATGTGAGCTTTGCAGGAGAATAGTTATCTCTTAAAAACAGGTTATCTTCGTGTCGGTAACAAATACTAAAAAAAAACACAAAAATATAATTAACATTTTTTATAAATGCTTAATTTACAAAAACAATTACATTACTTTGATGCAGGGATGGCAAAGTGAGTTTTTAAATTGTACTCATTTGCGTTCAAAATTTTATTTGTCTGTTTTGTACACACGTATCATAATATTGTTGATTGCCAAAGTCTTTGACTTAACACACTTAATTAATTTTAACGTTTTTCGATTCTCAATGCTTAGTTTGACTTATTTATAGAAGTATGTCTCTGATTTCTTACCTTAAATCTTCTTCACAGGTTCGGCATCTTGTCGCCTTGCCTTTTTTATTTAAGAGGTCGTGAAGATCGATTTAATTCTAATAGTAGTAAGCCAGGTCAGGTCCGTTCTGTTGGGATTTATCTAGTCCACAAAGTCCATTCAGCGAAACATCAGACATAACGAAGTTTCCCATAATCGCAAAGAATTACCATAAAAGAAATTTGTGGTACGCACTTGTACTTTGAAATCAGGGAAAGTTTTAAAATTGTACTAAATTAGTCATCGGTGTACCAGTGAACTTTACACAAGAGCCTACCCTGGTTCGCTGATTACTTTTTTAATAAATTGCTTATTGCTTTGGTTGAAGAGAGTCAGAGAAAAAGTTTGAGAGAGAGCTTTAGGTAAATATGATTCATTCTTCTCATTAGCAGTGCGGTTTTTAGAAATTTTTTAAATATTATTTATAATTTTTGTTTTCCCAGAAACTCTTTTGTAAGTGTTGTTCAGAATACTAAACAATTATTTCAAGTGCATAATTGTATTTTTAAATAATTAAATTATTTATTTGTAGATAAAAATGTTTTAAGGGTTGGGTTTAATCATACAAGTGGTTAACAATGAATTTTAAATATACAACTCATATGTATTTATAAACTTGAAATAAAAATAAAGATACAAATTTAGTTCGCTTAAAAAAGAAATAATTAATATTTGAGATTTGATAATGATTTTAGATTAAATTTTGAAAAATAATGTATTTTTTTTAATTATCAATATTACTTTAATTTTTTTTTGCTGGTTTTAACATTAATTTTAATATTAATCTCCTTTAAAGTGCACTCCCACTGTCTACCCTGCTGATCCCTTTGACCCAGTCGAAGATGCCGCCATTTTACGCAAAGCTATGAAGGGGTTTGGCACCGACGAGAAGGCCATTATTGAAATTTTGGCTCGTCGTGGTATTGTTCAACGTTTAGAAATTGCTGAGGCCTTTAAAACCTCTTATGGCAAGGATTTAATTTCGGAATTGAAATCTGAATTGGGTGGTAAATTCGAAGATGTTATTATTGCCCTTATGACACCTCTGCCACAATTTTATGCCCAAGAATTACACGATGCCGTCGCTGGTTTGGGTACCGATGAAGAAGCCATTATTGAAATTTTATGTACGTTGTCCAATTTCGGTATTAAAACCATTGCACAATTCTATGAACAAAGCTTTGGCAAAGCTCTGGAGTCTGACTTGAAGGGCGATACCTCGGGGCACTTTAAGCGTTTGTGTGTTTCCTTGGTGCAAGGTAATCGTGATGAAAATCAGGTTAGTACTTGAAAACAATTCAATAAAAAGTCGTTTAAAACCCAGAATTCTCTCCTTTTAAAGGGCGTCGATGAAGCCGCCGCCGTAGCTGATGCCCAGGACTTACACGAAGCCGGTGAAGGTCAATGGGGCACCGATGAATCAGTATTTAATTCCATTTTAGTAACCCGCTCGTATCAACAATTACGCCAAATCTTTTTAGAATACGAAAATTTGGCTGGCCATGATATCGAAAAAGCCATCAAACGTGAATTTAGCGGTGCTGTCGAGAAAGGCTTTTTAGCCATTGTCAAGTGCTGCAAATCCAAAGTAGATTACTTTGCTGAACGTTTGTATGATTCAATGCATGGTCTTGGCACCAAGGATAAGACTTTAATTCGTATCATTGTCAGCCGTTCTGAAATTGATTTGGGCGATATTAAAGAAGCATTCCAAAATAAATATGGCAAAAGTTTGGAATCCTGGATTAAGGTAAGTTTTGTTAACTTTTTTTTCTTGTTATTCCTTTTCATCATTTTGCAATGGTATTGTGGTTTTGGGTTTCTTTCTTTTAACTTGTTTTATTTTAAAAATACTAATCAAACGAAGCAAATTGCAAAACCTTATCTCTTAAAATCATTGCATGTATTAAAAAATCATTGGATTTTTTTATCATTAAATAATTTAAATATTTAAATAAATATGTTATATTTAATATATTTGTCATTCTAATTCTTTGTGAGAAATTATGCTAAAGCAAGACATTTTGACAAAAGTATTTAGGAATTAATAATAAAGGCCGCTTTTTCTTAGAGAACATGTGATGAAAACACGCAAAAATAACATTAAAATATATTTAATAATTAAAACACGAAATTTAAAAATTTGTTATTTGACGAAGTTTAAAAAGTTTTACAATACTGAGGCAGCCTTAAAACTTATCTTATAAATTATATTCGAATTTTTTAAGAATTTCAAAATTACATTAAAACATTACATTACATTAAAAATACATATTTTTTTATTTTCTATATTAAGTTCGAATTTTCGAACTTTACGAAATGGCCTTAACATGAGCCAAATATAATTAAAAGGCTATTGAAATTTAAACAATACACTTGCAATATAATTGTTAAATTTTTCGTATTGTACAAATATATCTTGTATGAGATATTCGGAGGTGGCACAATAGGTGCGTTTGAGTACTTTTACAGTAAAATGCAGTAAATGAGTAAACTGAAAAATGTTCTCTCACAAAAAGCTGTTGTCCAGAAAAGTACGCGAACGCCAAATTTATAAAAATTCGTAAAATAAAGGCAACAGCTGATGGCAAATAATTGAAGTGTTGAAAAATATTTACACTTTTGACTACTTAACTCGTTTTCTTATCGGTACTCGATTAAATACTTTTTATAACACGAACATTTTAAGAAAATCCAAACAATTTATTTCATTTTTCTTTCACATTTTTATTTTATTTGATTTTACTAATTTGTGTTAGGCTAAATTTGTTCAAAAATACATTGCACCACAAAGAAGTTTAATTAATAAATATTTATTAACTTTTTGTTGTTGTTTAATTTTTATTTCAACTTTCCTTTCTTAAAACAATTTCTTCGCAATTTGTATCCTTTTTGTTTGTTTCTTTTGTTTGTTTACCTTTTGTAACATATGTTTTTTTGATTTACTAAATTTTACTGCAAAAATGTCTGCAAAAATTTGTAAGTACTCAATCAAGAACTGTCACTTCACGCTCTCAATTTGTGTTCTCATTTACTGCATTTTGTGTACTTGAACGCAGTTTCGTAAAATGCAGTAAAGTTCAGTAAAAAATTGTAACAACTTTTGTGTTCTCGAACGCAGCTAATATCTTGGTAAAAATCATGATGAAATAAACAGGTAGCATTACTACGCCAATCTTAAGTCAAAGTTCTGTTTATGTTCATAAAAAGTCTAAGTTTTGTGTTGTGATTAGTGTATTTTAATTAAAGTTTTTGATAATTTTAATTAAAAATATCATTCAGCAGCACGCTTTGATTTTTGTTTATAATAATTTTTAACGTAAGCTGGAACTAATTTTCATTTTTGTTGTAATGTTCTATTTGTTGCCGTAGCGATGCCACCTGTATTATTTCACCATGGCAAAAATCATAAAGGCCATGTCAGATAAAACTTTTGCTTCGCGTTGCGTTACCGATTCGCTTTGACATCTAAGATAAAATATACATACTTATACGAAATATGTCACATAAAGTACTTTCAAAGCGAAGCGAAGCAAAAAGTTAGCCAACTCTCATCTTTTAGCACGCTTTGGCAATTGGCTAATATAATTTTCTTTTTTTTTTTAATTTTTTTTGCCAAATTCAATTCTAAAAAAACGTCCAATTGAATTTTTAACTTTTATTTTTATAACAAATAATTAAATGTACAAATTACCAACCGCTTTTATAAGTAAATAAACAATGCGTGAGTGTTGTCAAAGTTTTCATTGTGTCATATACCTTTTGCTTTGCGTTTTTCTGCCAAAGGTAGAAACGTCACGCAAAGCGACAAAGTTGAATCTGACACGGCCTTAAGTCTTTTAATTTTAATTGCACAACGAAACGAAGTACATTATACTGTGAAATGTGTTGGCAACATTGCACAATGTTGTTTTGCTTATAGACTATTTTTTTAATGAGAGTTACGCCATATTTCAATTGAAACCATTGTGCCGCTTTTTGCGTAATCAAGGGCAAAACTGAAATATCGATGCCTTACATTCTCAACCTCGTAACTTAAAAAAATACGGTTTTGACTTTTTTCATATCAAACGATTGCTATTGTTGTGTTCTATTACTGCAACAACTTATTATTTCAATACTTTGTCTCAATAATAAGTAATAATAATAATAACACTAAAATAGCAATCGCTTTATATGAAAAAGTCAAAATATTATTTTATAAGTTACGAGGTTGAGAAAGTAAGGCATCGATATGTAATATGGCGAAGAACATATACAATAATATTTTCTAATGGATGGGGCGCTTCACAAGTTTACTATTATGTTTGAATGTTGCTTAACGAAATGTCTTAAATTTTCTTAAGGGTATTAAATGTTTACGAAAAATAAAAAAGATTAAGAATTGGGTTTTTTAAATATATTTTTCGAATATAAAAATGATGTTCCAATTTTCAAACTTAACCAAATGGCCTTAAAAATAAGTTAAAAGTATTGCAAATCATGTTAAATTTTTCATACATATATTTAATTACATATAGATCGAATTTTCAAACTTAACTAAACTTCCTTAAAATGTGTTGAAATTATTTAAAACTCATCGATTATGAGTACAAAATATGAATTAGTTTGTATTTTAATAAGGCATTTTTCGAAATTAAGCTTGAATTTTCGAACTTAATAAAGTGACAGAGAATTATTTAAAACAAACAAAAAATTAATTACAATAGTTAAAAATAACACACTTGAGTTAAAGCTTTGAATACATTAATGCTTATATAAGGCATTTTTAATATTTCAAAATGAAGTTCGAATTTTTAAATTTTGCAAAATATGTCCATAAAATAAAAAAAATCATTGAAATGCCTATAGGTAACAAAAACACAATTAAAACATATTAGTTTTTAAACTACTATTATGTTCGAATTTTCAAACTTTGCAAAATGTTCGATAATTGAGTTAAAAGAATAACTTAGTCTAAAAAGCATAAAAATAAAAAATATACTTTACAAAATTGCAAATTAACACATTTTCCTAATTTTAAATTAAGTTCGAATTTTCGAACTTTGTAAAAATTAAGTTAAAATGAATAATAAATAAGCTTATGAAAATGCTTTAAAATAATAAAAACTTTGGCTTACAATGCATACAAGTAGTAATGGTCTTCATTTCAAAATTACATTAAAAGTTGCACGAAAATAAATTAATTAAAATGATAATTACAAATAAACAGAATGTGAGAATTATTTCTTTTTATAAGTTTTTTTTTTTTTATTATATTAACCAATTTAATTCTGATAGTGTATAGAATCATTCCTAAGTATATGTGCATATCTATAGCTTCAATGTTAACCAAAGGTTGGCTTAAGCAAAAAGAATGTAAAATTTTAAGGGAATAGGACTTTTGCAAGAAAGCTTTCTTTATAAATTCAAATTATATATATTAAACACATTCGAAAAATAAAAATTGTTAATTACAAATAGACTTCAAAAATTATTTAATTAGAGTATTTTTTTAAATTTCGAACTCTTAATGAAGATTTTTGAACTTTGCACATAATTATTGTTGTACAAAATTAGTTAAAAAAACAAAATAAATTAATTGAAATACATAAAAATTGATGGTGAACTATAAAAATTATTAAAATGAAGCATTTTTTAATATTAAAGAAAATAATTATATATTAAAAAAGAAAAATAAGAAATTTATTCTTTATTTGCAAAATAAAAAGTACTAAAATTTTTGAATTTCGAAATTTAGGTGGAATTTTCGATGAATTCAAAATCATCCCAGAAACCTAAACAATTCGTATTTATTTGTTTTTCCCATTAACAAACATTAACTTCTTTTTATTGTTGTTGTTTTGGTTTATTGTGTTTTGAAATTATTGAAAAGCATACAAAAAATAGTAAAAATGTTTTAAAAAGCATTTAATGAATTATTCAATAACGGTGCGGTTACTTTGCAGTACCTCTTTTCTATTCTAAAACAAAACTTTAAAACAATTTTTTTTCGAACACTTAACAATTTTATTAAAAAAAACCTCATTCGTTATTTGCAGGGCGATACTTCTGGCGATTACAAGCGTGCCCTATTGGCGATTGTTGGATACTAAAACTTAAAAAATAGGATTATTTAACAAAAAAATCTCAGAAAAACTGCAAAAATTATTTATATTTTTCATAAGAAATTTAACCTTAAAAAAAACAACTACAACTAAAATTAAGAAGAACTTAATATAAAAATCTTGAATCTGCCTTAAAAACTTTACAAAAACAAAGTTCAAATCAAATTTTTTAAAAATCAAATACAAAACTTTTAGAAAAAAATGTTTGCCTTAAAAACACTTAAACCGTATTAAAATAATCTTAATGACAATTAATGTTTCAAAAGAAATATTTGTACAAAAAAGCCTAATGACATTTTGAATATTCTATATAATTCTATACATTAAAACAATAATCTCTTTTACATCCTTTTTTACATAACTATGTATATTTCCTATTGTTGTAATTGTTTTTTATATATATTTAAATATATTAAAACTATTTTATACACTATTTTCAACTACTTCTATTACATTTATGTATAGATTTTTTGTTTTTAAATAATTCAATACAAATACATTCATTAATTCCTTCTATTATTAATTTTGCACTTGTTATTATTTTTTAATTTTTAAATTTTTAAATATATAAAAAACCATAAAAATCTAAAAAAAAAAATACAATGATTAAAAGAAAAACAATAATTTGGGTTTTTATTTAAAGCTTAAACTGTGCTAAGTAAAAATAGTATAAAGAAATCAAGTTGTTTTCAATAGAAATAGCAAAAAATCTTAAAAATCAGTTATAAATTCTCTTTTTAATAACAGGACTAAGGTATCCAAAGTTTAACAAGGACAATAATTAAAAAAGAAAAAGAAGTTAGACACTTCAAACTTTGAATTTTGTCTACCATCACATTTATCATAAAACAGCTTTAATTAATTTTCAAATAATCAAAGAATTACACATTTTTTTAATTTCGAAATAAAGTTTCAATTTTCGAACTTCGAAAAAATTAACTACAAGTCGAAACATTAACAAACATTAAATATTACCATTATTAAGAAATTTTTCTTATTTTAAATTTAAGTTCGAATTTTCAAACTTTGCAAAATTCCCCAAAAATCAATTTAAATTATAAATAAATTAAAAAATTAGTAAATACATTTTTAAAAAATCATATATCAAAAATTTCCAAATTATATTTGAATTTTCGAACTTTAAATCGTCAGTCCGATTAAAAAACTTATTAAAATTATTACAAAACAGTATTAAACATTAAATAATACTATAAAAAATTAATTTTTCCAATCTCGAATTTTCAAACTTTTCAAAATTCCCAAAAATTAATTAAATTCTTTATAAATAAAAATAATAAATAAATGTTTAAAATAGCTAAATAGAAAATTAAAAAAATTCCAAAATTATGTTCTTTTTTCGACCTTTGCAAAATCTCCTAAAATTAGATGGGCTTAAATAACAAATAACTTTTTGATCTGAAAAAAGTAACAAACAAACTTTGAGCATTTTTTAAAATTATATTTAAATTTTCAAACTTCTCAAATTTTTCTTAAAACGAGTTTTAAAATTAAATTAACATATTAGAATGATGAAAATTTATGCTATTTTTGAAATCAAGTTCGAATTTTTTAACTTAGCAAAGTTGTCCTAAAATGTTAAAAAAATTTATTTAACTCTATTAATATGATATAAACATATTAATTTTTAAATTTCTAAAATTTAGTCTTTTTTAAAACTGTATCGAACTTTCAAACTACCAAAATTATCGCTTAGAGGGTATAAAAAATTTTAAAAAAATTATCAAAATGAGTCATTTTTCAAAAATCAAAATTAAGTTCGAAATTTCGAACTTTGCAAAATTTCCTCAAAATGAGTTGAAAAAATAAATAACTTAAAAAAATTATTTATGATAACAAATAAACATTAAAAATTTCTAAAATTATACATTTTTCTGATGTTGAAATTATAGTTTTTAATTTCCGAAGCTGTAAAAAGCGCAAGAATTAGTTTCAAATCTTTTTAATATAGAATGTTTCAGAATTATTTTGAATAAACTATAAATTATAGGTTAGAAATTTTTTGCAATTTTTTTTTTTTTTTTTTTTGTTACTAAATATTTAGCATGCTTTAACTCTATTTTTTGTTTTGCTCTTTTTTATGTTTAAATCACATTTCTAAGACACTTCTTTTACTAAATTTCTGCTAATTAAATTAATTTTATTTCATTTAAAATGTTTGTCATCAAAATTTTTTATTTAAAATAAATTTGATTTTACATTTAGTTAACTTATCAAAACATTTAACACGGGTTTTTATCTAGATATATTTTTTAATGAAACATAATCACTAGAAATTTCAACACTGTGTATTTTTTCCTTTTTCTTTCTTTCTTCCCATTCAATTCAAAATCAAATTCGAAAATTTTATGCAAAAAATAAACGAAAAATTACAGGAAGATTTGGAAACCGATATTGGTTACATGTTAGAGACTCTGGTGGCTTGGTAAAAAAACACAAATTGGAAAAAGAAAAAAAGATCAGGAGATATATATAATATTGAAAAAAAAGCCAAAAACAAGTATCCAATTATAACCAAATAAAAAAAGCCAACGAAAGATACTGTATTTATAAAAATTTTCAAAAATTAAGCTTTTATTGTTGTTTGTAAATGTTGAAGTATTTTTTTTTTTAGCACATCCTATTACATTTTATTACAAAATTTAATTTCGAGATTTGTATTATTTGTAGTTTTGTTTTGTTTTCAAAATAAAGTGCCTCGTTTACAGTTTCAATTAACCCAAACAAAATCGTTTCTTTAAAATTATTTTTACATAATTTTCAAAAGAAGAAGGATGTTAATTTTTTCAAATAAAAAATTTTCAATTTTCAATTTCATTCTTTTTTTGCAGGATGATTTATCTGGTGATTATTGTCGTGTTTTGGTTGCATTAGCTTCTTACTAAATAATTAGTTTGTTAATTAAAGATATATTTATTAATAATTTTAATTAATTTAATTTTTATTTTAATGAAAAATGTTTTTTTAAATAATTTTGCTGAAATCTTTTGTCATTTTAATTTCTATCTTTAAAATTGAATTCAATGATTATGTTATGAAATATTTTCATCATTTTAATAAAACTGTGTTTTTGAAATACTTTTAATAAACATAAAAGAAATTGGATTTTTATTTTTCTCTTCTTATTTTTACAGGACGATTTATCCGATGACACCGGCTATGTTTTGGCCACTTTAGCGTCTTATTAAATTTTTTTTTAGTTTTCAGTTAAAACTGTTAAATATTTCAAAAAAATATACTATGTATTTAAAAATATTTTAATTAATTTATGTATTATTCTAAATTTTGCAACAAAATGTTAAATGTTTTAAAAAATTTTATATCATTATTAATAATAATTGTTAATTATTTTTTATTAACTTTGAAAGTTTAATAGATTAAGGAAAAATCGTAAGTATTTGAACTCAAAGAAAATAAATGAAATTAAAGTTTTATATATAGGAAACATACCCTCAAACTTAAGGTGAAGTTCAAAATGAGATTCTTTTTTGTTGGATTATGTACACGGAAAAATACCAGTATAAACAAAAACTGTCTTACATTGAACGAAATATTTCACACGACTGTAATGTTATTCATAAAAAGTTATTCATAGATTTTTATCTGAATCGCTTGTTCTAATTAACTGACCTTAAAAGTGCCTTCGAGGCGTTCAGGTAGAGTTATCAAATATTCGACATAAAACCCCGTTTTTCGAATAATTCGAAAGCGTAATTTTAAAAAACCTTTTTTTGATTTTTTTCTTTTAAAATTCGATTCAAATAACCGGTTTTTAGACTTTTTTTATTATTTCAACAGGTTTTCGACTACGACAACGGCACTCATAAAAAGGCCGATTATGTTTTAAAACATATAAAAAGAGGTATTTTTCAGTCTTTTAAAAATCCATTCAGTTTATGAAAACTTTAAATTTACATATTCCACTTTTTTTACATAGACATTACACAGAATTTCAAATTAAATGAAAGAAGATATGTTAATGTAATATATGTAAAATATATACATATATTTTTTTATTAACAAATTATATTGTACAAAATATATTTATTTGTATTTTTTTTAAATGATATTTCAAAGAGCGAAAACAATTTTAATAATTTGAAGACCTACGATTTCTTGATTTATTTGAAGACCTACGATTTCTTGATTTATTTGAAGACCTACGATTTCTTGATTTATTTTTTATCAAGAAAGAAACAGAAATTACGTTTACTTATAGCTGGGGGGCTACTCTCTATTGCGATGCGAAAACAATTTAATTACAACTTGGTACCCTCTATTACTTTCGTAAAATTGTTTGAAAATTAAGCAATACTGGTAATAAAAATCAAAGAAAGCGCAGATTTCCAGTAATGAAATGGCAAAATATGAAAAAAAAAATTTAAAGTTGGAAAGTTTAAATGATGATTTGCGAAAAGAAAAAATAAAAAGATGCGAAAGACAAATGCGCAAACGCATTAAAGAGTGAGTACCAATCACTAGATTTGCTACAATTTTCTTTCGCATCGCAATAGAAAGTAGCCCTCATGGCCTAATTAGTAGGTCTGCGCAAGAATACAACAATGCAACAATAGAAAAAACAACACGTATTTTGTTGTTGTAAATTATGTTAAAGATGGCAACACCCAATGTATTTGTTTGTGTAAGAAATGGACAAGATGTCAAAAACAATAGCTTCAAAAACAATTTCACGATAAAAATACAACTCTACAAAAAATCAGCAGGCGTTTCGAGCAGACCTACTAATTGGGCCATGGTAGCCCCCAAGCTGTGCATATAAATTTCATGAATCTCTTTTAAAATTTTCTTAATTAAAGCTTGCTGAACTTTATTTAATTGTGACTGTTCTAAATTCACAAAGTCTTTTAAAACGTTATTTTGCAAAATGTATTACATGAAAATTTGATGAATACGACATAAACTCACATGTAAGTAAGAATAGTTCTCGTTTCAGTATAACATTTATACGTTGCACAGAGGAGTATTTGGCCTGAAAAGTACCAATCACAAAATTTGCTCACATTGACTTTCGCATCGCAATAGAGACCCACTGCTCTTGGAAAAGAGCTTAGTACACCTAAAACGGTAACGAGTTATCCTATTTAAGTAAAATGTGTTTTGTAATAGGTTCATATGTATCCCTAGAAATCGCGCAGCCAGATTTCATGAAGATTGGTCCATAATTTTTGAAATGCTTAGAAAAAGTTCTGAATTCTAACTTTTCCTTTTTCAATAAAATCAAAATTTAATACGTTAAATTGTTATAAAAACCAATTCTGCACCTTGATGATTTTGAGCCATATAGAAATTTTAAGTTGTTTTTATTAACATCAGTTTAAAAAAAAAAACATGTAAAAAAAATTTTTTTTAAATTATAATTTTTGAGGCAATCAAGAAAACAAAATAATTTTTTTAATAACTGATAAAAAAAAGATGTTTTTGACGTTTAGTTTTTTTCGGACAATTATGTACTTCGAATACAAAAAAACATGCGGATTTAAGAACAACAATTTATGAATTATGCGGATTCAAAAAATGTTGTGTTTTCAATACGAGTCGAAACATGGAACAGACTAGATTATATGATTATTGATTTTAATAGGGGCAATGTTTCCCGACGCTAAGTGAATATTATATGTACGCATTTTTGCTCATTGACCTTTATCCTCCATTGTTTTAACCACTTTTCCAGTTCTAATATATGATCCTGTAACTAGCTGCTTCATGACGGTTTTCGTGTACGCTATGAAAAGCTGTTTCATCCGCAAATATTAAAGTTTGGGTAAAGTTGTTTGTTGGCATGTCCGAAGTATAAAAGAGGGCCCGGATGCTGCCTTGTGGGACTTCAGCTTCAATTGGCTGAGAAGAACTTAAAAAAATCGCCTTTTTTTAATAAATTTACGGCCGACAAAGTACTTTTCTAACAGCTTGCGTGTGTTTGCTGCCAAGTTTAGCTTCAATTTATGTAATAAGCCTTCATGTGTGGCAACAAAACTTCAGTTCAACGAAATTGTTACTCCCATTGTGATCAAAGCATAAAATGTTACGTCTCCAATTTCGAAGAATTTTTAATTTGGTAAATGTTTGATAATTTCTTTGGATTTTTTATGCACGTTTAATACCGAGAAATTTTGGAGTCGGAGTCTCGAGTTTTTGTAGGTATAAATTGTATAAAAATGCGAAGTTTTGACAAAAAAAACCTGCTTGCAGCTATAAACATAATTTTAAGTTATTTAGATTTGAATTCAAATTCTGTCTTTAAATGAAAAAAAATTGAATTAAATTGTTCATTTGATGTAATTAAAGCGTGATCCATTTCGAGGTTCCCTACTGTTTTAAAGAAAAAAAACACAGAAAATTTAAATTTAATGGGGTTTGCTTATTATAATTTGAAAGAACATTATTTGGCATTTATTTTCTGAAGATTATGTCTATCAAATATTGGCCGGTGCTACGTCGCAGATGGTCCATCCGTTGAGTCAAATTTTCGATGACTCGTTCGAGCATTTTGACTGGTATCTAAGGCCGCTAAGGCCTGAATCGAAGCGGGTTGGTCCGCCTAAACTTTAGACTTTACAAATCCCTATAGGAAAAAGTCTAACGGTGTGATATCACACGATTGGTGGCCAATCGACCGGCACAAAACGTGAAATTATGTGCTCACCGAAGTGTTCTCTCAATAAATCCATTGATTGATGCGATGTGTGGGAAGTGGCGTAGTCTTGCTGAAACCAAATGTCGGCGAGATTACGAGCTTCAATTTCAGGCATCAAATAGTGGGTTATCATGGCACGATAACGGTTCCGAATCGACACTCCACGGTCTTCGTGTACACTCTCAGCTACCGCTATATTTTCTTCACAGCGTGCTGGACGTGGTCTATTCGGTCTATTCGAATATTATCCAATAATGAATGCTGAGTCTCAAAATGGGTGATGTTACGCTCAGTAGGCCGATTATGTTGACCATAAGTCGAGCGAAGTGCACGAAACACATTCCTCACAGAACGTGAATTTTCGTAATAAAGTTGAATGATTTGTAAACGTTGTTCAGGCGTAAGTCTTTCCATTATGAAATGCCAAACAATACTTAACAAAAATAACATGACAGCATCACGTGATCTGTCAAAAAAAGGCTATTGAAAAAAGGATATCTACTTGAATCACCCATTATTTTAATATCCTTATGTTCATATGTATATGTACATTTTATTAACATTTTGTATTTAATTTCAATTATTTATTCTAGGTTTAATTAAAGAGACAACAAGAGAGAATAATATTGTAAAAATATTCTTAAAATCTACATAATTTTGTGATTGTAGAAAAAAAAACCTTTCAAAACTGGAAAATAAATGCGTCATTATAATGTTATAATTAATATAGTACAGAAAATTTGTATTATTTAAATTTAGCTTTTTTTAATTGTAAAACTATACAAATTCATGTTTTTGTTAATAATTGTGCATTATGGTAGAGTTTTGTATGTTTATTTGTAATAATAATGATAGTAATAAAATTTCGTTAAATGCTTAAAGTTTTGTTAGAAGATTTACAAAATATAAAAGTAACAAAGAAAAGTTTAAGTTAATTATTTATTAAATTATTATTTAGCTAAACGATCGTTGTAAGCAGCCCACAAACGATCACGATACAAGGCAGCAGCCTTTTCCATACACTTGGCTTCTAATATGCCACGTCCTACAACTGCCACATCGGCTCCCTTTTCTTTGATAACATATTCAGGGGTATTGTATTGTTGACCCAATTGATCGGCTGTTTCATCGATTTTAACACCAGGAGTCAATTGCACTAAGCCGGGAAAAGCGAAACAATTGGAAGATTGACAAACCATTCCAGCTACAAAATCTACATCAACACCTTCGGTGGCAATTTTGGTGGAGGCATCCTTGTATTTATCATCTATTAAATTGCCAGTAGCTGACATTTCACCCAAAAGGAAAACACCACGAGGTTTGGAGGAGTCTCCTTTGAGAGCAGCTTTTAAGCCTTGTAAAATACTGCGTCCAGACAAAGTGTGGGCCGTTACTAAATCAGCCCAGTTGGAAATTTTATATAAGCCTTTGCCATATTGCAAAGAAACAGTGTTGCCAATATCGGCAAACTTACGATCTTCCATTAACAAGAAATTGTGTCTCTTGGCCAAGGCTTGTAAATCAGTGACAAATTGTTCACTGAAATCTTCCAAAATATCAACATGGGTCTTCAAAACACAAATATAGGGGCCACATTTGTCAGCAGCTTCCAAAACATCTTGACATTTGGTTAAATCGGCTGCCAAACAAAGATTGGATTTTTTGGTTACCATCAAATTGAACAATTGTTTAGCCAATTCGCATTTGGCTAATTTAGCACGACTTTCGAAAGAGATTTTTGTGCGAACAAAGTCATTCACTGGAGAAGAATAAAAGAAAAATCCAAAATAAACAGAGATAAGTGAGTAACGAGCATATCAAATCATAAATAGATAAGTAAAACATAGCTGGCTAGTAAATACTGTAGTAACTATCAAAACAAATTTAAATTTGATCAATATCAATAAATTTATATCTAATCTAAACTATCGCACTTGTCCAACAATACTGTATTGACTCAAAATTTTAAAAGTTTCAGCACAAGAAAAACAATTTTTAATTTAGGTTGTGTTCATACGACTTATGTCTTCTTGGAATGAATCTTACTTTTTCTTCTTTTAACTTTCATTGGCGTTCAAACAATTCATGTCATCTTGACGACATTTATTGTTTTGTAGTCTTTAAATGCGAATAAGAAAAATATAAAAATAAATCAAAACGTACTGACAGTACACGAAACTGTGTACTCGTTTCTTTTGTCCTCGTCTCTCTCACCCACAAAGTAACAATCATGCCAATAAGACATGAGCCGTCTGAACACAGACTTAATATGAAAGGCATATGAAAAAGTATTTTTAAGCCAATTGTTTCATTGCCAAAAAGTAGACAAAAGAGCTCTATATTTTTACAGCGGGTAAATAAGAATATACAAGTGCGATATGTACATGCTTTTGAATAATAGAAGCATGTGTTTAAAGGTTTAAACAAACAAATTAATCAATGAAAAACAATTATGAACCTGTTTTCCTTAGGTTTTTGGTTTATTGTCCAAAAATTTGTAATAGTATTAATGATTTTTTTTTAGAAAGTTCTGAAAAATATTATAAGTCACTTTGTAGTTTTTATTTCTTAAATTGCGTTATTTTTTCAATAAAAATAGCTGATTTAGCTTGTTAAACTAAAAGCTTTTTTATTGTAGATGCTTATTGTCATTTACAACTATTTGTTTTTTGTTTAACTAAAAATGAACACACTGCAAAACAAGAGGACATTGCAAATAAATTGGAATTCTCGTTTGAATTCTAAAATTTTCATTGTTAATTTAATAAACTAAAATAAATTGAACACCATATCCAAAACAGTTTGCAGAAATTTGAAAAAGGGTGATTTTATAATAGTTTTACATAAAACTAAGGGCCTAATTGTGTGAAACGCAACGCAACGCCAAAAGATACATTTAAAGCAAAAAAAAGTTAAAAATATTTTATAATTTTGTTTTTTCTTTCTATAAAAATTCATATTGCCTTTTAAAATTTCCAACGCCAAAAGATATGCAGCGTTTGAAATTTAAAAATTCAATATGAATTTCTGTACAAAGCAGCAACAAAATTCTAAAATATTTTTGACATTGTTTTTGCTTTCAATGCAATTTTTGACGTGTTTTGTTTTGCACAATTTGGGCCTAAAACTTTAGCGAAAAAAGGCATAAAAAGAAAATATTTTCAATAAGATTTTAAAGTTAACATTTTTAAAATAAAAAAATTTCGAAATTTTTTTTGTTTCAAAGTGATTTTTTTCGTTTTAAAAAGATTTTCAATATCAATATTTGGTTTCCAAAAAATTTTTGGTTTCAAAATTATTTCCAGTCGAAATTTGCTTTTAAAACCATTTTCAATTAAAGTTTTTGGAAAAAATTTTTGTTTCAAAGATTTTTAGAAAAAAGTATTTTGTTTAACAAGATTTGATCATCTTCAGATGGGTTTGCCGTTTAAAACTCACCGCCATTGACGACGGATGACGTCAATAGTCAAACATCAATCTTTAAATCAAATAGTATTTTACCTTGGTAGATCGAAATTTGCTTTGAATGAATGATTATCTATTTTAATTAATTTACATGTTCTTCCTTACTTCTGTTTTTCGTACTTTTTGTCAAGAATTCTTCTTGAAATCCAAAGTACATTTTTTTTTGTTTTCATGTTTTTGTTTTTCTTTTTCTTGTTGACCTCAGACAATCTGACCTGGGTTCAATTCCCAGCTCAGTCAAGAATAAAAAATTATCAATAAATTTTCATTCATTTCATGTTGTAAAATTCCTTTCTTCATAAAAATAATTTAATGAAAATTAAATTCAATGAACTTAAAAGCCTGATTAAAATATCGAAATTTGGATTAAAATAAAAAAAAATTTTTAAATAATTTTTTTAAAAAAAACTTTAATGTTGAAACTAAAAATTTTAAAAAAATGTTGGGGAATATTGTTGCAGAATTAATTTTTTTTCAAAATCACCATTTTTAGTTTCGTTTTAAATTGATTGAAAATTGATAAAATTAAAATTTTTAAGAAATATCGCACTTGTTCAACAATAGTGTATTAACTCAAAATTTTTTTTTTTACTTCTTGGATAACATCGACATGTAATATTCATATCTAACCGCTATAAAAATATAGCCTAATTTTACGTAATGAAACGGTTGCTTTAAAAATTATTTTTCAGATGCATTCAATACTAAATTAAAAAGCTTTTTGCTGATACTGAAAAAATTTGAATTTCGAAATAATTGAAAATTTTTTAAATCTTCGATAAAATTATAAATTGCATGAATGTTTTTCAAATCAAAATTTTGAAAAAATGTATTTAAATCAAATAAATTACTAATGGATATTAAAATCTCCGTCAAGGGCAAAGCGCTCAATTTTTCTTGGATTGCAATTTATTTTTTTAACTGAAACTTCAGCAATTAGAATTTCAAAAATTTGAATCTACTTGGAACACATTATCCAAGGTGGTGGAAGAAAATCCTTTTATTAAAAAAGTTATGCGATTGAACCGTAAAAATGTAGGACCAATCTATTTCTTACACATTGAGACCTAACATCTTACTGCCAACTATAATCGTTCTAATTGCTTTACATGCAGCAAAATTAAGCAGCTGATTTGCAACGTTACTGTTACTCTCAGCGGGGCTTTACTGAAATAAAGTAAAAGCTGAAACAGTTCTTCAGATGTGCCATTTTAAAACTCTACGTCTAAAAATTCTCTATTTGAAACCTAATTTTTATACATTTTGCAGTTGAATTACTTCAATTTACTTGAAATTTCTTTCATTTTTTTAGATTTCCATAAAATTTTTTAAATAATTTCTGGAAATGGTATATTTTTACACAAATAAACAAATTAGAGAACACTCACCAATTGCAGTTTTATTATTCAAGAACTTGCCATCATCATCAATTTGCACCGAAGCAATATACTTAGCCACATCATCGACTGTATCACGGCCAATTTTACCAGCCTCCAAAAGAGTGTTAAGCAGGAAAGACAAAGTAAATAAAGAATGCATTTTTACGTTGTGTTTGGAAATATTGCCAGCACCACCCTGTTCACGATCAACAACAACCACAGTATCAGTGACTACTATACCTTCACTGGCCAAATCTTTAACAGTATCCAAAACACTGGAACCGGATGTTACGACATCCTCAACAATGAGACACGTGTCACCGGCACTATAAATACCCTCTATCAATTTTTTGGTTCCATAAGCCTTGGCTTCCTTGCGTCTAACTAACATTGGTATATTATGTTGAACAGAGACCAAAGTGGCCAAAGGTAAAGCGGTATAGGGGACACCGCACACATGTTTGGCACTTAAACTATGTTCCTTAATGTAGTCCATGATCAAACTGGAAACAGTTTGCTAAAAGTTGTAAAAATTTTGAGTTTAAAAAGTAAAAACGAATCTTTTTTTAATTAGGCCAACATACCATCACTTCAGGATAACTGACAATGACCCGGAGATCAAAATATACTGGGGAATTAATGCCTACTTTCATTTTAAAATCACCGAATTTAAAGGCATTAATTTCGAATAATTTCAGCGCTAGCGCTTTTCTTTGCTCTGTAACTTTATCCAACATATTGTGAATGTGCGCTTTTTAAATTATTTTAAAGCTTTATCAATTAATAATGTCGTTCACGACGAACTTGCGAATTGTTTAATGAACTTAATAGGTACGTTCTTTTTTATATGCTATTGAAATAATTTTCTTTTTTCAAAGCTGCACCACGCGTGTTTACCACTTCTAGTATTTTTTTTTTATCACAAAGTTTTACTGGGCTTGCACGAGAAAGAGAAGAATCAAGGCCAAGGCGAATTCATACAGGTGAAATCAAGGTCTATCCATTAGGTCTGCTTAAGGAGCCAGCTGTTTATTTGGTTAATTCCTCAACCATGTCAAAAGTTGTTTACATTTTGCTTATACATGTATATTTTTGTTTGCGTTTTTTGTTTTTTTGCCACACATACATGCATACAAAAAACACGTTTTTCCTTTTGTTTTCCCTATGTAGTAGGCGAATTCAACTACAGGTGGTGTCGATACTACAACAATCCAAAAACAACAGAAACAACACATGGTTTTTTGCATTGCATTGTTAGTGTTTACGGTCCAAAACGTCAACCATTACTAACAAAACACTAACAAATCAAGACAAATTGGCTCGAATTCTCTAAATCAGATGGCGTGTTGACACCACCTGTAATTGAATTCGCCTTGGTCGTAATTATTTACAAGGTGTCGGGTAGTGTACAGATGATTTTGACGGCCCTTGGCTTAAGTTTAAAACTTGGTAAAATACTAGAAGGTAGCCACGAGACCACAACAGGGATTTTTATTGCTGTTAAGTTACCCACAGACGAGGCAGCATTTGTCAAAACATGGGCATGTTTCACTAAATGTTGCTACGTGTGTGGGGCTGTTTCTGTTTGAAATTCTTGTTACCTTTTTGGTTTCTCAAAAATCAAATATATTATGATATTTTATGTTTTCAAACACAATGTTTCATCGTGTGTGGCGATGTTGACTATTTTTTCTTTCTCAATTTGTTGAGAGCAGTTGTTGAGTGAGGTGCTTTTGCAGCTCTTGGAGAAAATATATGAAGAAAGAAATCGGAAAATGGCAACAATTGCAAATTGTGAGAATTGGAGAACAATTACATATAATTGAATATAAAAGTTTTCCAAATTTATGGGACATAAAATATGATAGATATAAACACAAAATAAATAAAAACATTTTTTGTTTGTTTTGCAGAAGTATATGCACAAAACACGCAATACAAATGCTAGTTTTTAGTGTCATTGTCTGTGGTAAAAACGGAAATATAAGTAGTAACACCTGTTTCGACAAATGTTGCATCGTATGTGGGTACCTTTATGTGATGAGAACTGTCAAACAACAACCAAATGAAGTGAAGGAAGCATTAACAACAATCAATAAAAACCCAACAAACACGAAGTCAAACCTTTGATATGAAATGACTTTATCATTTGACATCAAACACAATTTGAATGTTAACATTTGACATACAATGTTTTATCAATTTAATATCAAATGGTTATCACATGTTATTTTCAAGCAAAAAAAAAAAACTTGATAGCACTGAAGCCAAAAATTAATGTTAACATTAAAAATGGCGATTAAAGTTAAATGTGTTACACAATTAAAGAATAGTTACATATTACGTGAAGTGAATAAACCTTTAAAAACCTTGATTTGTTGGTTAAAACATATTAAATATATTTGTGAGTCAAAGTGTAAGAATGTAAATAAAAATAAAACGGGATAGTGAAGAAATTATAAGTTTGTTGTAGGCACGAGGTGCTACGCCATAACAATCCCCAAAGCAAAAAGGAGCCAAATATTTCGTCTTTGCAAGAATTAGAGGAAGGAAAGAACCAATTTCATTTTTTTAGCTATGGTGCCGAATGTAAAGCTCACAGTTTATTTAAATAAATAATGAATATAAATTAAAAAGAATATTTTTTATTTATGTTCCACATTGTATTAAAACCCACATTTGAAAAACATTTGAGAATAACGTTTCAAATCAAGTTGAAAATTAATGCATTTCTCAATATGAAAATAATTTCCCCTTTTTGTTGAGAATGCTATGATTTTCAAATCATTAATAAAAGTTTGCCATTTGAGAAAAGGTTTGATTTAAAATAAGTTTCAATTTGATATCAAGCCTCCGTGTATGTTGGGAAAACACAAGTTATTTAATAGTGTATGTGTATGTTAGTAAATGCTAGTTTACACTATTATACTTTGTATTAATACATGTCAAAAATTCAAGTAATATGTAAAAGTGTGATAGTGTGAATGCAATGTATTATGAAAATGACAAGTATTACGAAGAAAAATTTGACATCCCATACGACTTCATTGTTTTTTGAAATTTTTCTAACGCTAATACAAGGCGAATTCATGTATACGGTGGTGTCGATACTACAACAAGTAACAACACCAAAAACACAACAATGTATTTTTTTGTTGTTTTCGTTGATCGATATGTCAAAAACACAAGCAACTTTTGACATTTCTCTCTCTAAGCAAGAAAAAAAGAAGCACAGCTGTGCTTTCAACGCCACCTGATAAATGAATTCGCCTTGCGCTAATAATTCACATTGGATCAGGGTTGCATTTTAACAAAAGCAAGTTATTGTGTGAAAGTGTGACTACAAATTGTAATGATACATTAGATTTTTGACAGTCACAACAAAAATCATCAGATTTCTATCTCACAAAGTATTATGGAATATCTTTTTTTAATTAAAATTATCAAAACTTTAATACACTAATCACAACACAAAACGTGGACATTTTATATTTATTAACAAAACTTTGACATAAGATTGGACCATGGTCCAATTTGTAGGTCTGTGCAAAACTACAACAATGCAACAATAGAAAAGAACAACACGCATTTTGTTTGTGTAAAAATGGTAAATATGTAAAAACCGTTGCATTTGTTTGTGTAAAAAATAGTAAAGACGACAAAAACAATTGCTACACAAACAATTGCAAGAAAACACACAACTCTGCAAAAAAACAACAGGCGTTTCGATCAGACCTTCTAATTGGGCCATGGTTTTTACAAATCAGCAAGTAAAGAACAAAGCCTATCCAATAGGTTTGCTTACCGCTACAACAGTACAAAAAACAACGGGCAATTTGATTGTGTAAATTTCCCCGCTGTTGTCAAAATCTTACTACTACATAGCAAGGCGAATTGACTAGAAGGTGGGGTCAAGTCAGCATATGGTTATTTTTTTCGGTGGTCGATTTGTCAAAGTTTGTATACGAACTAGTTTTTTTTATGTAAACAAACATTTCTTTTACTAGCAATATTTTTGACAGATGGACCACAGAAACAGTGTTGTTGTAGAGTTGACCTCACCTTCTAGTGAATTCGCCTTGCTACATAGGAAAAACAAAAGGAAAAACGAGTTTTGTATGCATGTATGTGTGGCAAAAAAACAAAAATATACATGTATAAGCAAAATGTAAACAACTTTTAACAACCTAAGGGAAAAAGCAAAATAAACATCTGGCTCCTTGCGCATACCTTTTTGATAGGCCTTGGTAAAGAAGAATGACCGAAAATCAACCCTAAAAACATGGGAGAAAAATCATCGTTTGAATCTATTATGTGTTTGGAAGCAACTTTAAAAGGGAATTAAAAATAAAACATGATATTTAAATCACGTCTGAATGTCGTGTAATACCGTTTGTACACTTGCGAACATTTCGGAGAAAGGCATGGAAGATGTTGAAAATGTGAAAAATGCATTCACACTTGAAATTCACACACAAATTAATAAAAAAAAAATGTCACCATATCTGAAAAAAAAACTTTTTTTAAATACTTTTTTTTTCATAAGTCCCAAAACTTTAAAAGAAAACACCAAAATGTAAATGGAACTCGTTTTGTTTAATATTATAAAAAAAAAATACAGACTTGCAAAAAGGAAAAACTTGACAAATGGTAGCGCTCCTTGGAATACAATGAGATAGGAACATCTTGTAAATATGATGATTTTTAGCTCTATGTCCCTACAAGAAATGCATAACCGAAACCAAAAAAAAAAACTATTTACTAATACACTTGCAACAATTTTACATTCGTTGCTCCACTCTAACACATATGTTAGAGTGGAACAAATAACACAACCTAAATAATGCCAATTTTTAAATATAATTTTTTCACACGCGTGGCCTGTCGACTCTTGTAAAAAAATGTAATTGCTTAAATGTTAGTTCTGTGGTTTAAATTAAATATTACAAAAGTTATTTGCCAAGTTTAAAAATAAATTTGCTTATCTTCTTTGCAACAACGTTGCTTATTAAAGTAAAGGAGGGCATACTGATGGCGGCTCCAGAAAACGTGGTGGTAAATTTTCTGGAAACAACAGGTCATGTACGAAACAGTCGTGTTAAAAGAAGTGGTCTTCAAACAGGTAGCGGTTAAAGATTTGGTGGTGATAATTAAGGACCAAATTATACCAAATATTTAAAATCCTGTTGACTTTTCAAGTATGTATGCATGTATTTATTCGGCTTTTTAGTCACAAATTGTTAACAAAATAATATTTCTTTATATGATCTACGAGAAATTTATTGGTAATGTTGATTTCAATTACTTTAATGCTGAAAATAAGGTGTCACCTATTAAAATTATAGGAGGACGTAGTGTTGTACGTTTGTCGGCGAAAAAAAAATCAAATTCAACGAGCCAGCATCACCTTTGGGTGAACAAAATATTAAAGCAACACCCCGATCACGAGTGTCAGTAGCTAAAAGAAACCTTAATTTGAGCTTGGACAACAGTGAAGCTGATAATTACACGGATTTAGATTGTCTCAATTATTTAATTGTTAAAGGAACGCCGGATTGATATGAAAATTAAACTTAGATAATCCGAAAGGTAACAATTAGAAAAGAAACATTTGATTTTATAGGTACATATTGCTTAATATGATTGCTTAATATCCTTAATTATAGGGCGTCGGTCAGCTTCACTGGATAAAGATCCTCTAGCGATACAGCAGCAAGAACAAAATATTTCACACAAAAACATAGTTCATAGCCCATCAGTTTATTAAACTCAAACAAAAAAAACTGAAAGAATCATCCGAAGGTACCCCTTTGAATCGAAGAAAAAGTATATTAAAGTCAGCAACCACAAAACTGGGTAAGCAAAAAGGAGTTATTAATTTACAATATAATGGGTATTTATAATTAAAAAAAAGCGGGTGAAGGCACTCGCAAAAGAAGCATTCAATTATCAAGTGCTGTGGAAAAACGCATATTTAAAGACGATGACATCATAAGCACACCTAAACGTTCTCAGGTAGCGGTCATTCGGGTGGTTGCTTTGGCCGGGATACTCGTTAAAGATTTGGTGGTGATAATAAAGGACCAAATTATACCAAATATTTAAAATCCTGATGACTTTTCAAGTATGTATGCATGTATGTATTCGGCTTTTTAGTCACAAATTGTTAACAAAATAATATTTCTTTACAGACCCATGGAAGAAAGGAACGTTATAGAGCAGCCACAGAAGTGACGTTACGTGGTCCCACACCCACAACTATTATAAACTTTAATGAAGCCTGCTGATTATATTTTTTTAATAAAAACTTTTTTAAAACTAAAATAAAAAAAAAACATTATTTTATAAAGGTTAGTACTAACCAATTTTTACGCTATTAATAACTAGTTAGTGCTAACCTCTATTTACGTTATGACTAACTAGTTAGTGTTAACCATTATTTCCGCGATTACTAACTAATATATAGCATAGTAGTAAGCAGTACAGATATATGTTCCGTAGTCGAGTGGAATTAATTAGTTAGAAAGAGAGGCAAAATCACATGTACACAAGAGTTTCGGTTAGTTTTTTCATTTTACTCTTAATAAGCTAATAGAAACTTTATCCAATATAGTGGTCAAAACTACCGGTCATTTTACTAGTAAAATGACCGGTAGTCTTCTTGCAGGGGTGTTTCTTAAAGGCTTTTTACACTTGAGCACATCTTAAAGGAATGCGTGGAAGATGTTGAAAATTAAAACATGTTTACACTTGCAACATCTAAAAATTAAAAAAATTACATTGCTGTTCTGCTCTTTTGTATTTTTTTCCTAGTGATGGTACATACTTCTTAATAAATTATTTGTTTTTTCTAGTTATGACACAAAAATAATCGAAAGATGTTAAAGGAAACAACATGAGAAAGGAACGAGATGAAGAAAGAAGTTGCTTTTAAGCAACCTTTTTGCGATAAAATGAAAGATATTAGATCTTAGCAAGTGTAAAAAGCCTTTTATAAGAAAATGTCAGCATATTCGCAAATTGATGGTAGATGTTGGCAGGTGTGAAAAGGCTATAAGAAATACAAAGAGCTAAAATGCACTTTGTTTTTGCTTCTGTTTTCCAATAAACAACGCAATCATATTTCGTACAAACATCAATTTTTCATCTTTGTTTCGTTTTAAATGAATGCAGACCACAGACAAAAAGCTGTTTTGGGGCAAACAATGCCAAGGTGAGTTTACTTTAAGTGGCAGCGAAGAGATAGCCGGTTATTTTTTTAATCAGGCCAGAATTGTCAGAAGTTTTGTTTACTTGTGCTTTTTAAAATTTTGTTTTTAAATTAAATTTTAGTTTGCAACTTATTAATGAAAAAGTTAAAAAATAAAGAGACGATTAATTAAACTATGTGTAAGAAATAAGTACAGATCGTTTTTTGGTCACAAAAAATAATTTTTACCGTTATTACTATATATTAAAGATGTTTTTATGTTTATATGCTGTTTCCATATTCAAATGCATAAATTGAACACAGAAAAGAAACAGTTTAAATTATTTTCAATACAATGGTCATTTAAAGCGAATTTGCAATTTAGTATCCGAATTTGCAATTTAGTGTCCGAGATATAGACATGAGAAAAATTACATGTTCTTCGGAGAAATCAAGTTTGAACCAAAATGTTCATGAGACAATAAAATAGCAAAATGTTCATGAGACAATAAAATAGCAAAATGTTCATGAGACAATAAATAGCTGAACTAGCAACACACATGTGGGGATTTGTTGGCACAGATTACTGGTACTCTGTGTTTGTTGGTTTCGGTAAGTACTTCGAGAAATTCCACGCACGTTAAAGAGTGTGATTTCAGATGACTTAAAAAATGTTGCACAGTGTAAGTCGGGCCCTGTATATATATATTTACGTTCTTTTAACCCTTAAATGCATAGGGTCTCAAATCTTTGCGAAAAATACATACTTATATGTAAACCGACAAAAAAAAAATAATAATTGCGTTAAAATTTTTAAAAAAAAATTATTTTTGTTAATTTTATGAAGAAAAAACTAGTTGTATCTTTTAAGATACACTATGCGCTCCCAAAGTATATATACATATTTATACGTATATACATACATATATATTTTTTATATATACGTATATATATATATATATATATATACTATATAATATATTGATATAAGTAAAAATAGAATTATTTATTTATTATTTATATTCTTACGTAATTAACCGAGCAATAGTAACTAAGACATTCAGCCCGTTGTAGTAAAACAGACCACAGTTTCTGTCGGGAATCGAACCCCCATCCATCGCATTAAGATACTAGCTTACTACCAACAAGCCGAAAGGACCCTCAACAATATAAGTAATAAATATATATGTATAAGAAAAAAATGTATACAAATATTCATAACAATTGGTTTTGATAATTAAAAATCCTTTGTTTGTTATCAGTCGTATGATATGAATTTAGTTCAGGTTTACTGCCACACAACTTCGTGTGACCTGCACAACCCGGAATTTTGCATCTTCCTTTGCAGGGTCCAGCTCCGTTAAGTTCCGTCTAGTCTTTGGGAGACGGAATATGCAAATTCGGTATACGTTTTTTTTTTGATTTAAGTTTGGAGGCATGGTCGTTCCAATTTTATATCTAAGTATATATCTTAGCTTTTATTCCTGGTTGGTCTTGGATATTTCTGTTATAAAGAATGAAGGCATTGATGCATGCCATGTCTAATATATACTAAAGTAATCTATTTGTCCACTTCCTGTAATTTAGAGCTATTTTGTGGTGGCTCATGGAACTGTGCAAAAGATCTAATCCTCTCCTCATATTTCCATTATAGTCCTCCACAATCTGCGGACAAGCGACGATTGTAATTTTGCTCTGCTTTTTGTCAAATATACGAACGGAAACATTTTTATTTGGCACGATTGAGGAAAACGGTGGCTTAGTTCCTATATATGTCGAAAACAGATTGACAGATATTGTATCTTTTCATGAAATAGAAGTAACATATATTTCATTGACACTATACCTATAAATTTTGGTAACAAATCTATATATGAAGTTTTGAAGGAAATAAATTGAATTTCAAAGAACTTGGTAAAATGTCCTGCGAATGTATACAAAAGCAGCATATGTAAAAATATATTTTTTTATACAAAATTTTTCTTTTCAAAAACAAACATAGTAGCGGAGTTCAGTGGTTTATGCAAATGGTCTTGTGAAAGAGCAAATGCAAAATATCGTAGCTCTTTTGTTAAATCTAACAACAAAATGCGCAGAGTTTCCGTTAGATTGCATAAGAGTTACGACCATTTTCATTTGCTCTTTCGCAAGACTATTTGCACCAAACACTGAATAGTGCATAGTGTATCTTGAAAGATACAACCACTAAAAGTAATTTTAGAACTAAGGTTGCGGTGATATTTCTTTAAAAATTTATAATTCATCAAAATACACCATAGTCGACAATATATATATATTTTGGTTAGATTAAAATCAACCACTACTAATAAAATGCGGCTATAAGTTTGACTATTCCTAAAAATGTAAGAATTTTGAAATTTTGAGTTTCCCGTTATCTAATTGCTCTAAATTGAAAGTTGTTGAATAAATGTTGATACAGTATGATAGAAAAAAGTGTTTTTAGTAGTTGTTTATAACTTTTCTTTGTTTGGCAAAAAAATAAAAGAAATTGCATTGCTTTTCCCGGTTGTATCTTTAAAGATACAATATGCATTAAAGGGTTAAAATAATGTTTTAAAAATAGTAAGCTTTTTCCAATCTCAATTTTTTACCTTTCACCATTGCGTTCTGAATTATTCCGATACCGTGGAGTATATACATATAAAAATATTAGCACGAATTAATGGAAATTTGATTTCAAGTTATTTAGCGTTTCTTATTATAAAATTGGATAGCTAAGTTATGATAAAACCCCAAATTTTAGAATATTTAAAAAAATGTATCCATAGAATTTTAAATTTCGACTGTTTTTGTAGTTGGGGACCATAACACATCAAAAAAAAAAAAAAAAAAATCATGACAAAAATTCAAATTTGTTATATAAAGACACTGGATACTTCTGTTCTCTACATTTACAAAATAAATTAAATTTCTGTGGATTGTTGTTTTTTGTTTTCTTAAAAATTTCAGTTAATGAGAACTTCCAAAAACGCTTTTATTTATACCGATTTTTCAAATTCCATTTATGGAGTTGGGATGATGTTTGGGAATTTAAATTTGCTACATTAATGTATATTTTTTATATAGATGGTTTAATATAAAAAAGGCGTAACTAGATTTTCTGTTTGCTTGCAGCGAAAGAATATAATCGGTCATGTTCTAGAAATCGAAATCACGTAAAGTTGAAATCGATGAAGATTTTCAACTGAATTTTTTTTTAAAAATTAACGAATCTTTTCCTGATTTCAAAAGTTGTTTAGGTAGGTGAAAGGCGTCCTCAAAGTAAGAGGTATATAAAAGCAAATATTTTTATGAACTTTAGACACTGGAGAGTTTTCAAAGTTGGTTCGATTTAAATTTCATGTGATTTCGATTTGTTCTGTAAAACCCAAATAATATAAAAAAAAAAATAAATTAGTTACGCTGTTTCAATATTAAGTCATCGATATACACATGTTTATAGTTACAATATACTACAGTACTTTTCGTTTATAGGCGCTACCGATTTTAGTCACATTAGCGTAATAGTCAATTTTATCTTTATTTACTGCCGCTATAAGTAAATTTAATAGAAAGTATTTACTTTATAGTCCGATTAGCGATATAAGCACATTTGCTATATATTCTATGTAGCAGCGGCTAGCGAACGCAAAAGTAAAGCAAATTATTAGCGTTATAGTCACATTTGCAACATTGATCAAATTCCTTTTAGATTTCGAAGCCACAAACGAAAAAAAAAATTAGTTTTTGTCTTGGTATAAGGGATGAAAATCTGTTGCAAAACCATAAGCCCACTGTCGGTGTAATATATATATATATATGTATATGAATTTTTCGGTTATATGCCTCATATTGGCATATATGTGAATTAGACTTATAGTCACATTAGCGATGTAGTCCACGATTTGGCTGCAACTAAAGGATGTGACTATAAGCAAAAAGTACTGTACTACCAAATTTTAACTTAAAAAAGAGGTCACTATATTTATTTTGTTTTTTATTTAATTTTATAATATTGATTTTTTAACATTTCAAAACAAAACAATAAAAATATGCAACAAGTTGTTTATTCTGAGAACAACATATGACAAACGAACATTCCAAAGCGACGAAACTGTGTGTTAATTAGATTTGGAAAGCAGTAAAAGTGGGTAATGTAAAAAATGAAGCCAAAAAAACTCACATGAATAAAAATGCTAGTAAACAATTGAAATCTAGACATAAATCATTGTTGAAACTATTGAATTATATTAAAAAAATAATTAATTTTTATAATTTTTAAATAAAAATGGAAGATTATGATGAACAAGGTATACTATTCAGTGAAAAATTTAACAAATAAAAACTTTTTAACTAGGTATTTTAATTTTTTTTTACGAGAAAAGTAAGTGTATCTAATATGGCTCGCAAGGAGATTTCACCCACCAAGTCTGGGTGCAAGGTGGGTGGATGGCGTTATGAAGATTCAACACGCTATATAGGAGAATGGAATCAACGTGGACAAAAACATGGTTTGGGACATTTGGTATTTGCCGATGGCACACGTTATGATGGACAATTTTTCGAGGGTATGAGTCATGGTTTGGGTTGTATGTGGTTTGCTGATGGAGCCAAGTAAAAAATATAGTTTTCTTTAACTTAAAAAGAAATTATTAATTATCAAAAATAAATAATTTATAGATTTGAGGGAGAATTTATGAATGGTTGGTTTCACGGCCATGGAATATTTTGGCGAGCTGATGGCATGAAATTCGAAGGTGAATTTCGTGGTGGCAAAATATGGGGTCATGGTTTGGTGACGTTTCAAGATTTCTCACATGGTTTTCCCCGCAACGAAGGATATTTTCAAGATTGTCGTCTGCTACGTAAACGTCGCTGTCCTGAAGTTGTGCAAAAGGCCCAAAAATGTGCTCTAATGGCGAGATCTCAATGTGAACATCCTTATTAAATATACATTCATAAAAAAATATAAAAATTCAATAACAAAATAAAACTAATGAAAAAAGCTTTTATAAACTCTTATGTTGTTAAAAACTAAAACAAAGATTTACTGCCGGTTTTTGAAATTAAAATAAAAATTTTCTATAAATTTTTTACTGCTCAATATTTGGACCTCCTTTGAATGTGATCTTTAGGAATACCGAGTCACAGAACTAAACAGAAATTAGTTTGCAGCTGCAATAATAGAATTACAAACTAATTGTTGTGTATTTTTGTGACTCGGTTTTCCTGAAGATGGCATCCAAAGGATGGCGAAATATTGAAAAATAAAGAATTTATAGGAAAAAAACAGACCTCGACCTTGACTAAATTATTTATTAATAAATTATAATAAAAAATTTCGAACTTAAAAAGGTAAAACATTTCGTTCAGAAATTTAATCCCAATTAATACGATGCAAGTCTTATTAATCAGCTGTATGTTTCGTTTTCTCATTCGTAATTTAAAAAACGCACAAATGTGTACTTCATACATAAAAAAAGTTATATTTCAGCAATAATACTCACATTGTGTGAACGCCGAAGATATTTCAAAGAAGAAAATGTGATAAGTTAATCAATAAGACTTGCATCGTATGAATTGGGACTTACTTACATACATATTGAAAACAAAAACAAATTTTTTTTTTTTATTGTTGTTTAAATGAAAATTTCCGAACGATAATTTTTTTTTTATTTGAAAAAACAGGCAAAGCTTTTAATTTTTTGTTTAATATAAAAATAATTTTAACAATATTTAAGTTAAAAATTTTACATGGATTGGAGACAATAAAACCTAAATAGAAACAAGAAAAAAATATTAGAAACAATAATTGAGTGTCAAGGATCACACAATTATGAAGAATTTGGAGCACCCACTAAATACCAAGCATTGCGCGCCTGAACAGCAGCATTGCGCACTATACGTTTGGGATCATCTAAAGTAGCGGCCAAGTCTAGCACAACATCCATTTTGTATATTAATAAAACAAAAGTTGGATATTTGGTGATATCATATAGCAAGTTTAGAGCTAAAATTCGTACTTGCTAGAAAAGAGAACAATTGAAATTAATAGTTTTTATAGCTGTTTTTCTTATTTTGAAAATTTAATACAAATTATGAACTTACCATAGCATTGTTAAATTTCGATAACTTCAAACAAGCTGGTATTAAATGATTTAAATGTCCTTGATAGTATTCATCCTGATGTTTTACAAAGTTTTCACATATTTTTAAAGATATACTAAGAGTATGGACGTTTGTTGATTCTAAGCATTTAAATATTATCGGTCCAATCTATTGATGTATTTTTTATTATTAAAAAATTTTTTGTTTTCAGTTTTTTTAATTACCTTTTCTAAATTCATTTTTAATACCGCATGCGGAGTAGTTTTCAAAACATAAATAAAGGCTGCCAAGTGGTGTTCACAATAGGTTTCTAGTTTGTGTCCCAATTTGTTTAATATCACGTGGAAAAATTTTTGTTTGAATAAATATTTTACAACTGGTAAATGCAATTGTGGATACTCGGCAGAGATAATGTCAAATGCTAATGTGGCTGATGTAGCTAATGAGGGATGATCCAAGAGTTCAGCGAGCTACGGTAAAATTTAAAAAGACAAGATTTTGTAAAAATTGCCAAGATAATAAAGTCTTGATACTTTTCAAATTAAAAACACATTTATATCCTATTTCCGATGTGCGACAACTACATTTAAAAAAAAAAAAAAATCTAAAAACATTGTTTTTATTTTAAATGTATTTGTACGAAAGACAGAATTCTTTCGCACATCGGAAATAGGCAGTTAAAACAATATACAGTCTGAAAAAAATTTTATTTTTAAAATGGCCTTGCGTAGGTTGAACAATTTGTTGAGGAGATCATTATGTGGTTTTCGGAATTTCTAATACACTCTGGAAAACTAAAGCGTGATGGAACGAACCATTCGGTCCGAACAATATTTTTATCCGGAGAAAATTTTTTTATATTGAGTTTGTCTTACTTACTTTTGGGAGAGAGAGACATTTTTTTGTTCGCCGACTTTTAACATGAATTGGTTTAATTTTAAAGACCCAACTATAATATGCACAACCTAGCTTAAGCAACAAAATAAACTAAAAGCCTCCAAAATATATTTTCGTACGGAATGTGCGATCAGTTTAATTTAAGTAAAATATGGTTTGACATATATGATTTACATGCATTGCATAAGCATACTTAGTATATTTTATATGTATGTATATCGAAAAAAATATAAAGCACAAAATAACTGTTATTTTTGCTCGAAAAAATAAAAATCAGCTACAAAGTCGCTCATCTTGTTGATGTTTTTGCAATGAAATTTTCTTTAATAATTTCGACGGCGACTATTTACAAGACAATATTTCCTATATCATATCTCTCATACTATGTACAGGACGTCAACGACAAAAATTATTGTATGGTTATTTATTTCCGAAAATTTTTCCATTTGCTTTTTAGTATAGTTGCAGTTTTATTTTACTTGTTTTATTTCTGTTACATGATTGAAATGTCAAGCTATATAGAGTTTTGCAGGAGTATTGAATATTTAACCAGAAATTGCGCGTAACTTATACAGGATTGTTAGACGTGGCGATTTTCAGAAATATTAGGCGACCTAATTTTCGATTTGGCGACATGGAAATTAATAAAATAGTTGGCTATTTTTGATAAGCCAGATAAAACAAATTAAAATTCGTTAAATTCAATACGTAAAAATAATATTTTTTTTTATTCTAGTATTGTATGAGAATTGACGCGTTTATATGTATTATCAGCATTTGAAACTAGATAATGTAATAGAATGTGGAAATTATCTTTATTATAAAGTATTTTTTATTATATTGAAAATATTTTCCTAAGAATATAAGTATAGCTTCAATGTTAACCAAAGGTTGGCTTGAGCAAAAAGTTTGTGAAATATTGTAGAAATTGGAGGAAATCTTTATAAATTGAAATTTCCTTGTTCTGAAAATCAAGTGATTGCAAAGCATGTGCTTTTAAAATCACACGTTCGATTTTCAGGCGTTCTGAAAATCATACCGTTTTTGGGTTTCCCGGTGTGCTTTCGGCAACGCCGAAAATCACAAAAACGGAACACCACAATATCACGCATGTGATTTGAAATCACATGAATTGAACTAAAGTGATTTTCAGAGCAGGCCTGATAAAAGCACATTCGAAAAAATATTAAATATCATAATAAATAACGCAATGTTGAAATGGCTGGTGAAGATATTGAAATTCTTCGAGGAAATTGTTTTTCATATTTAAAGATGCTCTTTAATGAATAATAAATAGAATTCCTTAAAACATGAATATATTAAATATATTAAAGTGTACAAAAATTTTTCCATTACACTCTAAAAATCAGATGTTTTTATAAATTTTAAAGAACTTGCTTTGGCTTTTCTTTATATGCTGGTAATTCCAACAAGTAATTCCTGTGTTGAAAAAGTATTTTCAATAATGAACTCCGCTAAAACTCCCATTCGAAGTAGAATGCAATAGCAATTTCTTGACTCATTATAACGATTTAAAAATTACATGATGTGAGAATATGTGGTACATGTTGTACTTTTTGTACTGTACCTTCGTTGAATAAATGTAATTCCCTTGAAGCTAGTTTACACTATCACCCAAGTCTTACGTATTCCATAATACTTTGTGAGATAGAAATCTAATGAGTTTTGTTTCGACTGTAAAAAATCTAATTCAACATTACAGTTTGTAGTCGCACTGTCACACATGAAGATGTTTTTGTTAAAATGCAACCCTGATCCAATAAAGAGTATTATTGTTTAGAAAAATTTTAAAAAAACGATGAAGTCGAATGGGATGTCAATTTTTTTTTTCGTAATACTTGTCATTTTCGTAACAAATTGCATTCACACTATCACATTTTTACATATTACTTGAGTTTTTGACATGAATTAATATGAACTATACATAATAGTGTAAACTAGCCTTTAACTTTAAGTGCAACTTTTAAGGGGTCTGTACACGGTCAAGCATTTATCATCAAGCGCTATGGTAATATTAGTGAAAATGTGGTTGTATGTGTGACACCGACGATGCTGGATCGAAAATTAAAAAATTTAGATATGACGGCATGTTAATCAAACCAAACCAAGTAATTGAAAAGGATTCAACTCGTATTGAGTTTGATAGAAGACAACTCCTGAGACATAGGACAATGGCATTCATACTGTCCCACATAGATTTTGATTGAAGACAACTTATATGACAATATCGCTTATACTGTCACACAAAGAGTTTGACAGAAGACAACTGCTGAAACAATTTCGTTTATTCTGTTCCGCAAAGAACTACTTGCAAGATATGTCGCTCATCCTGTTCTTCAGAAAGTTAAATTGGGGACACCAAATAAGACGTTGTCGCTCATACTGTCGTGCACGTAAATTGTTTTCTAGAAAATCGAAGCATAGGGGACAACTCGTGCATACATAATCGACAACGATGTAGTCAAAGGCAATCTGGCCAAGTACCCAGACTTTAAATAAGTACTCTAAACTAACACTAAATTGTGAATGATAATCTTTATTTCTTCATTATTAACACACTAAAAACAAAGCAAAACATTATTCGTCGCTAAAGTAATAGTTCTTTAGAAAATTCTCAGTAAAAAATTTCCACATTGGTGAATCTACCTTAGTTATGTTTTTGTTGGATTATCTATATATAAAAAAAGTACGTGTTCCTAAAACTTATATGTGGATGGTCTGCTGGGATTGTCGAGTAATTCCTGTGGTGTAACCGGGGCTACTCAAAGGTTGGAGAATTGGACTCTGCTCTCTGACGAGGAGCAGGATATCGAAGAGATATCTGCTCACAGTCAGATCACAGAGGCTGCCTCTCTGACTGGTGAGGCCAGGGGTCACTCAGGAGAAGATTGTCCACAACTTGCTCGGCAGAGTGCCGTGGAGGATATGCCAAGCGCCCCTTCACGTGGTATTAATAACACCAGCCTAAAGGAGGAGAGGGCGCATATCTGGATAAGATGGCGAAGAGGGATCCTTCAACGTTCACTGCGAGGGACATGTACCTTCTGAGACGGTACCAACAAAGCCCTGTCAGTAACGTTCTGTGTTGGTCTTCTCCCTGAAAAAAGCAGGTGGATGCTGCTGCCATACCTGACATAGCTCAAAAGAGTAGAGGGCTGGTGGCTTCATCAACCTGCAATATGGAGGACAAAATGGGAGGTGCTTCCCCAATGACCAAGGCGCTCATGTCTTCCGAACGAGCTGCTGAGGGCAAAGGAGCGACACTCAAGGTAGTAGGCAAAGTGGTCAAAGCAACGGATACGGGGAAGAAGGGTAGTAATCCTCCTTCCAATTCCTCTAGTGGCTCCCGTAGGCAGACTAGTATAAAAAAGGCTCGGGTAGCCACCGAGCTCAATGTAGACGTCTGCTGCATCTCCGGCTGAAGTTCCTAAGGTTCCTAACAAATAGACCATTTATTGGGTCAGATCTGGAGATGCCTTCATCATTGAACAAGAGGGTGAAAAAGTCGATACGTCTGGAAAATCATCTTCAGGTGGCTATTATTGATCGAAATGATCCAGATGGGGGATAATTGTTGTTAAATTCGGTCTAGGTAACGTCATGTTCCGATACCCGTAACATGACAGGACCAAATAAGCTGTTGGTGGTGCAAATAAGCCTGCACCATTGTGAATAATCTTCAGCCGAACTTGCAACTTTCCTCGGACGGACGTAGCCCTTATCCAAGAGCCATGGTTAAAGAGGAATAAGGTTTGCGGAATAAAGGTTACGGGATACACTCTAATTGTTCCGTCTACGGAAGACAAGGTGAGAACGTGTATACTAGCGAGGAATGAATTAAGTTTTCTTTTCTGTCGTTATTTTAGGTACAAGCGAAAGGTAAGCGCACTCTGACACTGCAAGAAGGAGGGGTGCGATGCCAATGCACATCATAAACAATGGGGGAGCGATGACATCAACAAAAGGGGTGCGTTAATAATTGATTTTATAACTACTAACAATCTTATTATCTGACACGCCGACGTTCAGAAATAAGGATAGGCAGGCAGTAAAAGAATTGACATTAATGAACCGCGACGAGCAACTTGTGCATTGGAGTGTCATCGGATTGTACTTTTTCAGACCATAGTCGTATTACTTTCCATTGAACCCGAGGGACGAAATGGGACTCCTTAAATGAAAGGTTCCAGACTGGATTGGCGGAACAGCCCTTGGGCGATTTGTTGCCGACTGATTTGGAAGTTGTTGTGGACAGGTTCACTCATTTGTTAAGGGAGAGCTATGAGCTGTCCTGCCCGTTTTAATTTCTCGGTAAGCGTAAACAGCCCAAATGGTGGACCAGGGAACTTCAGGTTCAAAAATCTACGGTTGGGAGACTGTTTAACAGAGCCAAGCTTACGGGAGCACCGGGTGATTGGAGCACCCACAGGGTGTAGTTCAACAAGTACAATGTGGATCTAAAAAGGAAAACGCGGCTGTCATGGAGGCAGTTCTGTGAATCCATCAATTATATTAAAGAGTTATCTTGATTCCGACGGATTCGGTCCAAGGATACTAGGGCCCTAGCTCTTAGACCCTAACCTTACTTATGGAGGCGCATTTTCCCAGGTGTACGGAAACCGGAGGTATGAACGATAGTCGATGGAACAGGGGAGAAACTAAGGGGGCGGTCAATACCTTCGACTCATATAAATCTTGCTTTGAAATATCCCAGACGGTGCATTATTTCTGTTAGTAGATATATTTAGGAAATGCCTAAGCAGAAGGTATCTGCTTAGGTGGTAGAGAGGTCACGGTATTTTTTTATACCCAAGGTTGGGCAAGCCACTCGAACCCGGAGAATTTCAGACCTATTAGTCTATCTTCAGTTTTTTAAAGACACTTAAGGCTGATAAATAGAATATCTTTACCCACCTCATTAGCAATGCTCAATATGCCTATCTTAAGGGTTAATCTGCTGAAAGTGCGTCACATAAGGTGGTGGGTTCTATTAAGCACGATGTGAGGCAAAGGATTAAACTCTCGCCGCGTTTCTGGATATAGAAGGAGCCTTTAATAATATTAGGATCGAGGCGATTGGCGATTTGTTGTTAGAGGTGGGAGTTCAGGGCTTTCTGGTGGAGCGGATAGTCTGTATGATTAGCAGCAGAATTATCAACTCAAGCCTGCGGATCATGGCATAAGGGGAATTGGGATGCTACAGGAGGGGTTCTATCGCCTCTACTCTGGTTGCTTGCGGGATTCTAAGGTCAATTTACTCCAAGACTAGGAAAGTCGTTGCCTATGCGAATGACATAGTTCTACTGGTGAAGGGTGAACTCTCGGCATGTACGAAGGAAAGGGGCTGGGTGTAAACACTGCGAAGACTGCGACGAGAATTTACTACTATGGCCGGATATGGCAAACTGGATTTATACATCGGTTGTTAGGCCTGTTCTTACTTATGGATGCACTGCAACAAAGGAGTGCATCTCTTGGCATCACAGGAGCAAGGAGAAGCCCACCGCAGGCAGCGTTGGATATCCTACTATGTCTGTCCGCCATTGAACATTATGTGAAGAGTGTGACTGCAAGAAACTTATGTAGACTCTAAGAGTCTTCGCTGAGATCTAAGCGATCTGGAGGGCGACGGAGGTGATACTGGGTCACATCGTCGGGGGATGTATGGTGACAATTTACGTCGATAGTCCGGCCGCGATCAGAGCATTAACAAGCTGTTAGGTGGGATCTTGCCTGGTCGCACTTTATAGGAAAGCTCTGAGGGAGCCCATGGGTCTCTTCACAGTAAGGTTGTTTTGGGTACCCGGGCACTGCAAGATGGATTGTAATGAGGTGGCGGACGAACTCGCAATACAGAATTGTACCTGGACTTAGGTTAGGAACGGGGGGTGAAGCCCTCCTTATGTCACTACTATGAGGTGATCCGGAATATATTCCGCGATACCACTTACCGGTCCTGGATGGATAGAATGGATTGCAGGGTGTCTAGGGTGGCCCGGATTAGATGCGAGTGCGACAAAGGTTATATTGGGCTTGGATAGGAGTAGTCTCAGGGCTCTTATAGTGTTCTTGACGGGTCATTCTTCTGTTAGGGATTTTACGAGTAAATGGGACAATACCATACCGGACTTCTGCAGATTATGCGAGTATGCTGAGGAGCTAGAGACGATTGAGCACGTACGGTGCCACTGTCCACTGTCTGGTGAGGGGACTGTAGGGGGATTATTGTTCTATCTACTGTATACTATCTTTCGTGTAGCTACCTATCAATATTTATTCTCTTTCCTCTTTCTCTGTATTGAAGGGATTCACAATGGATCGCATTGGTATCAGAGTGAAGGTGTGCCGTTAACCAAACCTAAACTATTATTAAAACGGAAAATGTTTTAAGTTCTCCTCAATCGATGAATGCTAGATTCCCACAGGGAAGCAATCTAAGACTTCTGTTGAATTTGATGTTCGAACTCTTAATTATGCTTTTCGTGCTGGCCATAATACTTCGTTATTGTGCTTTACTGGATTTAACCAAAGCGTTTAACTCCATTAGTTATAACATTATGATAAGTAAGTTGAAATATATTTTTAAATTCTCCAGATCTGCCTGTAAGCAAATATATTCATATTGTGGCGGAAGATATCGGTTTGTGGAACTTGGCGGTGTTCGTTCTGAGATTCTTTCTTTAATATCAGGGTTAAGGGTCTCTACTCTTCCTAATGTATGTGAATGATCTTCCTAGTCATATTGAGTCAAATGTTTGTAAAAGTTTATTATATGCTGATGATTCATTTCTCCTGTTTAGCACCAATAGAGATAATATTGATGTTTTAGAATCTAATATTAATTATAATTTAGCGCGTTTTTCACAATGATCAGCTTGGAATTTTTTATCTCTTAATTGCTCTAAAACTAAGGATATTGGGAATTTTATGTAGAATCTATTTCATTAACTTATACTTGCCTTTTCGTATAAGATAAAAGTTGGCTTATGCACTTTTAATGCCACATATTTTTAATGGACTTGAGGTAGTTTCTGGTACCTTAACGTTTACTTCTGCTAAACTAAATCGGAATTCATATTTCTGAGCACGTTAAGGAATTTTTAGGGTGTTTATCAATATTCGTTGCTTATTACTTTTCCACAGAGTTATGAAATATAGCATCCCTTATCAACTGTGTACTAAGTTTTCATTTTCCCACTCTAATAGAAACTCTCAAATAATTATCCTTAGGATTAAATGTTGTATTTTCGAAAGATCTTCTATTGTTCAGATTGCAAGGAACTGGAATTGGCTGCCTTTTGATCTTCGGATATTCTCTTATTTTAATAATGCGTTTCGTTTGAAACTATTAATTCACCTTTCCTCTAATGTTTAGACTTTGTATTAGACTAAGCATCTCTTTACTTACTATAACTTAATATTCGAGTGTGTTATTTTGACTTTGCATTTGTTTTACTGAAAACCGGTTTTGAACTCACTTCTGATTTACATCATCTTTACAATACTCAAAATTTCACTTAAACAGCTAGGTGCCTGTTACCGGGTTAAGTTTGTTACAAGGATTTTTTCTGTTGTTATCTTAGTTTCCTAACGATTTCAAATTCTTCCAATACTTGTTTTTTCATCTGAATGCCCGTATATGTATGCATGTTTGTATAGGTATATGTGTATATGCTTATATGTATATATTTATGTATGTATGTATGTACCTATGTATGGATGTAGGTATTTATACATGTGTGCATGTATATACATATATGTTTGTATACAGTAGATGTCCGTGGCTAAATGGACAAATAGCTTGGGTTTTGTTTAAGTTTATTAGAAATTTTTTTGTTTAAGTCTTTAAGTAGAGGCTAGAAGTACATGTTTCAGTAAATAGTAAAGATTTCACACCCTTTCTTATTGTAATAACTCAAATCTTTTCTAACGTCGACTTAAGCTAATCTTCCGTATGACCACGGATTTATGTTATATATGCGGATACGAACATGTATGCTCATATACTTAAATCTCCTTGTTGCTAATCACAACATTCGTACAATAATTATTATTGTATTGTTGATTTTTTTATTCCTTAGGCTGGGGCCAATTATTGAAAAATTGTATTTATGTATAGTATATAGATGTAAGATAATATTTAGGATATAATCCTACATAGGTAAAATGAAATCTTTGGCCGTATAGGCTTATCGTTTTAATATGAAATAATTAAATAAATAATTATTTCTTTAGTATCTAAATACGCGTTAACTTTACAGAATAGATTTACAATTCTGATAAATAACTATTCTGACTTGGATTCTGAATATCAACTGCAATATAATATAAACAATAAGGGTTTAATGTTCAGATTTTTTGATTGCAAAAAGCAGAAACTTAAGAAAATCCGCAAAGAATACGAAAATTGCAATGTTTTTAATAATATTTCCATCTTAGTTTGTTCGTTACCAAAACTTTCCACATATTGCACTGAATCATAAAGAGTGTATTTCATTTTGTTACATACCCGCTGCAAAAATATCGTGCTTTTTTGTCGTTTTGGCAATGAAACAGTTTAAAAATTATTTTTCATATGCCTTTTATGTTAAATAATTTTTTTTTATTTTTTGCTTCTACTGAAAATTTTAAAATTTTTAGTTAATATCCTCTTTATGATCAAGTGCGATATATATATTTTTAAAAGCCCAAATGATAACTTCAAGTGTAATCTATGACTTTAAGTATGTATATCAAATAATGAAAAACTTGTGCTATATCGTTTTAAAATAACATTGCAATTTTTCTATTCTGTCATATAGAGGTTTTAATATTATCAATTTTATCACCTTCATATTTTTAACTTACCGCTTCCACAACTTCCCCAGCGTCATCTGATCCACGCATAACTAAACCTTTGGCCAGCCAGGACAAGGCTTCAACTGCCTTTTTATTTTCCTTTCTAATTGATTCTTTTAGACTCGTTATAATACGTTTAACAATGCCTTGATTATTGTTATTATACTCAATTTTATTAACCAAACTGCACAACAAATGATGTGCCACTTCACGAACATGTTCGTTTTGGGATATTAAAGATAGCTGTGTTAGATCATCCATTAAACGTTCAAAATGACCATCCAGACTTATGTCTTTGTGCAGGAAACCCAATAGACCGTTAGCAATATATAAATCAGCTATTATCTGAAGATTTAAGTTATGCAAATATTCTGTTGCCACCATGTATTGTTCGGAAATAGTTAAGGTTTGGATTATTAAACTAAGACTTAACGATATTTCTGCCAATACCAAAGAGTCAAGTTGTTTATTGGTTTGTGCTAGATGTACAAGTTTACTGATTAATTCACTATTATGCTGCAGATCTTCGATAAAACGTTCATCTTCGTCTTGCAGCAACTTATTAAGAGCTTTTAAAGCCAAAAGGCGCACATCATTGGTAATTGATTCATCGCCAAACGATTGTTTGTATAATAAGTCCATAATACGTTCAGTAAAAGCCATTTGTCTTACCAAGGGCAATAGATTAAATAAGATTTTTTGCTTTACAAAATTTATATAGCCGGAAAAATTGTTAATACAGCCATCAATGCAATTCGATTGTAATTCAATGGGTTGTAAAGCACCCAAACGTTCTAACAATGTTTGGGTTTGTTCCAAATCTATTGAGTCATGTGTTAATAATTGCATTAAAACCTTATAAAGAAGCGCACGATTTGCCTCATTAATTATAGGTGCCGATTCTATTAGAACGCTTATTGCTGCTTTTAGTAAATCTTGATTTACTTCTTCGGTTGTAGTTGTATCAAAAGATCTTAATTGTTGTATAACTACAGCATGTAACTGTGTGCAAGAATCCGAGTTAACAGCTTTAAAAACTGCCTCCCCCTTAACAGATACAATACTGAATATTTTCGAAATTATATTGAAAATTTTTATGAATTGTTCGTCATCTTGAGTAGCTGGTGTTTCATTTAATTTAAACAAAAAGGTATTTAGTAGTTTTTCACAGGCAAACACTGGTTCTCCGGCCACACACACTAAAGCAATTAATGAAGCTGGATTAAATAGACGATGTTTTACATCAATTAAATGTGTTAAAATGGTTCCCAAAATCATTGTCTGGTAATTATGGCTTATTGTTGTTTTCGAAGCAGCAGTTGCTTGTTCAAGAATACAACGCAAGGAACGTAAAGCTAGAGAAACCACATCTTTATTATCAGACCCAGGAAATACTTCTGATTTGAGGGCCGTCCAAATTTGTTCAAAATGACTTTCTAAACTTTCACAGGGAAATTTTAAGGCAGCTTGATACTGGGTATTAAGAAAAATTATTTTAAATTAACTTTCAAAAGATTATTTATTTAATTCAACTTACCAGTAATTCTAAAGAATCGCATTTCGCCACAACTAATTCACTTTCCAATTTTTCCAAAGCTAAAGCTAAACACCATTCTACAAAATCTGGAGAGGCCACCAGACATTGTATTAATTTGTTAGATAAATTATCTCTGGTTATTGTATCGGGATCATTTTTAGAGGGATTAAAATCAATGGGGAAATAACAGGCAAATATTTCAAACATTTCTTCGCTTAAATGTAGTAACGGATAAGTCGCAATAAAGTCGGGCATAAAATTATAAATAAAATCTAAATTTCTAGGGTCTCGTTCTCCATCAATAGAATTAATAATGCCATAAATATAGTCACCAGACATGGCCTTAAGATCTAAAAAAAAAAACAAAATATTTTAATTCAACTATACCGGCTACTTGTAACAAATTACCATCTACATATCTTTCGGATATGTATTTAAAAATTGTAAACAGTCTATAACGATCAGTACGCAATTGCGATTGACAGGTTGTATTAAGGAAAAAACTTTGTAATATTAAGACAACACTTTTTCCAGAAAACATTTTCATATGGATTAATGCATCAAAACCTTCTATAATCGCAGGTATAACATTGTGATGGTCTTTTAGGCGGGATGCATAGAAATTAGCTAAAACTTCGCATTGTTCGGCCTTGAGTTCTTCCTTGGGTAAATTGGCTAAAACTCGAGATAGGAGCCATGTTCCCTGAACTCGTTGCTCCACATTACTTGAGGTCAAAGCGAAGTTAAGTTGTTCGCATAAATCAACAATTTCATAAGATTTGCTTTGTATGTCTGTAAAAGGGTTTATTTTTAATCAAAATTCTACAAAATTAGTGAGATTATACCACGTTTTCACAACTTACCGATAGCTAAAGGTACGATTTTATCGGGTGTTAAAAAGATGTTCCATTATTATAACTCTACTTTAACATACCTGGTAGGATGAACCTTCCTTCAACTTATCGCTTACTTTAGATTAAACTAAATTGATAATAATGGAACACTTTATACGGCCGATTAAATCATACTCTTAGCTATTGGCAAATTGCAAAAAGGACATAAATTCCATTAACAATAACATTTCATTGTACCTCTTGCGATTTGATCGGCCGCATTTTTTAAAGAATTCTCACTTTTAATTGCTTCTTCCAGCGAAGCTTGTGTCAAATGAACCATTGTTAAACAACTATTTTAATTTTATATATTATTCACTTTATTTATAGTTAAGTTTTATAAAAAACTCTTTGTAATAACAAAAGAATTCTTCTTCCAAGTGGTCAATGCACGCTAATAAATATAATTTGTGCTAATAAAGGATACAATAATAAATACTACCAGGGCTGCCAGATTAACCTGAATAAAATACGTCAGTTTTAAAGGGGTCTGTACACGGTCAAAATGCTTGTCATGCCTGGTATTGCCTGGTAGTCAAGGCAAATTAAACAAGGTAAGTGCAACTCTACAACTATAAAAAGCCACATGTATTTTGTTTTTGCAATATAATTGCTTGTTGTCAAAAACAGCTGACCAAGGCAAAAATGTTGCTTACGATAAAATTCATAAAGGTGTTATGATACTTGCTATTTTTTGTATTTTTTCTATATTGGAGAACAGTGCAAATATATTTGCATAGGAAAACTGACTAAGTGTAAAGAGTTTGATTATACCATAAAAAATCTTGAAATGTCAAAAAAATATACGTGTGTTATCGCTAAATAATCCTAGACTGTCAAAAAAATATAAAAATTTGTAACTTAAAATTGACATTTCCAGATTAAATGTTAGCACTGCTGCTAACTTTTTTAGTTTTTGATCGAAAGTAGCGGGTTTTAACTTTTTTTTTGCGATTTATAGCTTTTTTGACGGTTTTTGTGGGAACAAAACGTGGGCAATATTGTTTGTTTTGTTTACATATTGTATTTCTTGTTCTTTCTCGCATTTGTTGTTTCATTCAGTCAATCCTAAAAAAATCCAATACAAAAAATAGCAAGTATTTAATGCTTTTTTTAAATGATTTTAGGAAGACGATTTACATGGGGCCCATGGTAAATTATGGACCTATCTTCATAACATTTTAGTGAGATTTCCAGTCATACGAAACGAGTTTGTCCAAAATTTTTAATTTTTGTACCAAAGATATAAATTTTTTAGAGAGGTTGTTCCACATTTGAGCTCATAACTCTTTCTTCTAAGCCGATTTCAGATAGATTTCAATCCCAACCTGCTTAGGGGAACAAGAGTGAGAATGACCTTGGCGTAGGCTAAAAAGTCCACCGAAGACGAATTCATAGTAGGTCAACTCGAGAGATCAGTTGACTATTTTGTGATCAGCGCATCTTGATTTTGTTTATCGTGATAATTTGCCAAAGAATGTTTATACATTGATTTTGACAATAAACTAGATTTTTTCAGAGCGAATTCGACGAGCCTACCTCTTATGAATTTGCCAAGGAGGCCATTTAGTATTAAATTCGCCTTGCTTTTGCTGTGTGAAACAAATGATAGTGTAAGTATCTAGATGGTCTCGAACCCCCCATTTCCAGCGAAACTGCCCTAGACTATTGTTAACAAAAGCATTTAAGTTAAAAAATAAAAAAAAAATAAATTATTTTTAGAATTAAGAAAATATAACAGTTTTTTTAACATAAACTTGTGCAATTTTTGTGAGCACTAAATTGCAAATTCGGTTGAAACGAACATAGTGTTGAAAATAATTTTAACCGTTTTTTCTGTGTTCAGTTTATGCATTTGAATATGAAAACCGCACATAAAAATACCTTAAAGATATTGTGATAATGGTAAAAATTAGTTTTTGTGACCTAAAAACTTAATTTTCATACATAGTTTCATTAATCATCTCATTAATTTTCTGCTTTTTCATTAATGAATTGCAAACTAAAATTTAATTTAAACACAATTTTAAAGCACATGTAAACAAAACCTTTGACAATTCTGGCCCTTTAAGGGATCTGTACACGGTCAAAATGCTTGTCAAGCCGCATGCAACGACTCTAGAAATACTAGGAAATATATGGAAATTAATCTCATTTTGTAAATTAGCTACTGCTGACCAAAAACCACAAATGTTTTCAGTTTTTAACGACTGCAGTTGCTCGACATCAGCTTTAGCTCTAAATTGATTATTAATTGAATCAAAATTTGCAATTTCATTCGGGAACATTTTTGCTAGAAGAAGTACAATATTACTTGTTTTATCTGAAATAACATTTTCAGGAGTAAATTTATGGAACCACATTAAAACTTCGTTATTAAAGTTGACTTTGGTTTTAAAAACTTCGCAAAATTTTTTATAAAAAAAGTTTTGCATTTTCTTTCATTTCTTTAACAATAAAAATATTGATATTATTTGTAGAATTATATAAATCCACTTCTGTTCCGCAATAAATTACTTCAAAGGGAATGTGATTTTTGTAAAGGTCTACGATAGATATATCACATTCATCCAAAATATTTTATTCATGAAATTACGTTCTATTTGGCAGAACAAAATTTAGCCTTTGCAAAAAAAAATGCATTCGAGCATCTTCTGATTGCATTTCTAAATTAACCATGTCAATAATTTTAAGTGCATATTGCATAAATAAACAATGCAATTTAACAGAAGGATTTTTTTAAATCCTGATGAAAGAAATAATAATTAAAAAAATAAATATAATGAAAAGGACTCAATAATTTGTTTGCTATACTAAAAATTGAAAAAGGGGGAATTATGATAAATTTTTAAATTGTACCAATTGAGTCACGGTAGTACCACGGCACTTTAGTAGGTCAAAATGTACCAAAAAAAAGTACAATTGTACCAACCTTAACATCCGTGTTTTCTAGTCATCTGCTAATTGCTTATTTATTTGTGTGTATACTGAATGTCAAGCTTTGTTTACATTTTGTGAAAAAATTAGTAAAAATTTAATAAAAATCTAAATACTTGAATAAAAAACTCATTTAAATTTTATAAAACAAAAAAAAAAAGTGAATATAAAATCAAGGAATAAAAAGTGCGTTAGGAATAAGTGGAGCCACAATTAATTTGCAATACAGGAAAAATATTTATTTATTGTTTGTCTAGTCTTATGTCAAAGTATTGTTTATGTTTACAAAAAGTCCACGTTTTGTGCTGTGATTATCGTATTTTATTAAAGTTTTTGATAATTTAAATTCAAATTAAATAAGATAGTAACCATAGTGAAATAAAAATTGGCTTAAATTAATTTATTTCATTGCGTTCGGCGGCAAAATTTGATTTTAGTTTAATATAATTTTTGGCGTATACGGAGACTTATTTTTAATTTTTGTTGTAATGTTGTATTTGTTGCCGTAGCGCTGCCACCTACTTATTCCACCATGCATGTATAAGCAAAATGTAAGCAACTTTTGACATCGTTGAGGAATTAACCAAATAAACATCTGGCTCCTTGCGCAGAACTAATGGATGGACCTTGCTATCAACAACACGCCGTTTGTTTTTTTTTTCTATAGTTGCAATGTTGGATAAGTGAGTTATTTATTTAAAGTGAAATTCTTGCAGTATTTTATTAACAAAAATGGCCAACACCTTGCGAAATCCATATGACATGGATAACACTTCATTCGATGCTGAAAAGTATTTGGAAAAATTGTTAAAGGTATAGTTTTAAAATTATTTGTTTTGATGAAAAAGCAATATGTACATATGTTTATTGTGTTTATCAACCAACCTTAACAGGATTGCACACTTAAACAAATTATGGATACGGAAGCAGCAGTTGTGAAAGATACACAAACACTACACTCTGACATGCAGACTCTGGTTTATGAGAATTACAACAAGTTTATTTCTGCCACAGACACCATAAGAAAAATGAAAAACGATTTTAAGCAAATGGAAAGTGATATGAATTTGCTAAAAGATAAGATGGGTTCCATAACTTCATTTAGTGAACAAATAACGGGCACTTTGCAAGGTACACGTTCCCAATTATGTAAACTTTCCGAAAAACATTCTTTGCTTAAACGTTTGCAATTTCTCTCGTCACTACCGGCCAAATTAAAATCGTTAATAGTGGAACAAAATTATGTGCAGGCAGTCCAAGACTACAGACATGCTCAAAAAGTTTTTAAACAATATGGTCACCAGCCTTCATTTGAGGGCATACGTAAAGACTGTGATGATATAATACTTGAATTAAAATTACATTTAAGACAAGAATTTCAAAGAGCAGGGAAAACAGCGCAATCACTCACTGAGATTGGAGAGTTGCTATTGCAGTTAGATGAAAAGGCTCCCGAAATGGCCACAGAAATGTTAAACTGTGCATCGAAGAGATTACATGAACAAATTGTTATGCTGCAGGATCAGACTGAACGTGATATGATTGAGTTTGTTGACATGGGTATAGAGGGATTTTTGAATGACCTAACATTGGTAGTGACTTCATATTTTGATATGTTTGTAGCCAAACATTATGAAAACGAAACAGATGACTTTCAAGAACACGCTCTTGTAGAGTTAAATATTTTCTTAAACGTTAATATAGATAAATATTTGAGCTTAGTACAGGATCGAGTTGAATCTGATGTGGGATTTGGTGACACACAAGTTATGCTAAGGGCTTTAGATCGTCTACACCGTAGGCTATTAGCCATGAGGAATATTTGCCGTGGCATAGAAATACAACGCAATATCGTAGATATAATAATTGCGGCTGCTCATCAGTTGCGCGATGCACATTCGAAGAATCTTAAAGATCACTTTTCCGATAGTCTTAGTTCTGTGAGACTTTCATTGGTTTCAGCTAAAAGTGACTCTTCAACTGGTGGTAGCTTAAATGATTTAATAACAAATCTATATGTTTCATTAGTCGAAAAAGTCAAAGGTGTTTTGCAGGATTTATTGGTATTTCTACAAACCGATTGGTCCTTTAATATCAAATCTGATTATAAAGGCACTTTGTGTGTAGAGGGTATACGAGAAAATTTACTTATTGGTTTTCTGAGACACATTTCAGAAGTCATGAGTTTATTTGGTGACTCTTCCATTTCGAGTCCTCCTTATTTACTTTTAGTTTTATCGAAAACTTGTTTGGAAATGGAACAAAATGGCGTACACATATTAGTAATTATACCAAAGTTTAAAGTAGAAATTCAGAAGTATTGAATTGATTTCGTTTTAGATTTCCTTGGCTGATGATTTGTATGAAATTGATTCTGAAAATAGTGCCACATTAACTCATGAAACTGAAATTTGTGCGGAAATGCGTGAAACTGCACAAAGTCTTTTGGATACATTTGTTCGTCTACAAGGTTTGAATATATCACAAATGTTACGTAAAAGTGTTGAAACACGCGATTGGCTTAATTGCTTAGAACCTCGCACAGTTAGGGCAGTTATGAAAAGAGTAGTCGAGGAATTATCATCAATAGAAACTGTGGTGGCAAGTTTATATGATTATCCTTCAACAGTTCGTACAACTGCTAGCAGTGATTCGAGTCGAAAAACACATTTTAGTAATTTAACAAATTCTAAACAGCAATTTCGCTCAAATTGGTCAAATTATACACCATCACAATTAGAGTCGTCGTATGTTTCAAATATACATCGCTTATTTTCCGAAAGAATTGATATTTTTACATCAGTAGACTTTTCTAAAGTCTCAATTGTTACCGGAATTATTAAAATTGGTTTAAAGGTAATAAAAAACATAAAAAAATAAATTAAGTAAAAAATAATTTTCTGAATTACAGACTTTATTGGAATGCGTTCGATTGCGTACTTTTAGTAAATTTGGTTTACAACAAATTCAAGTAGACACTCATTATCTGCAAATGAATCTCTGGCGGTTTGTTAAAGATGAAAAGTAAGTCACGTACATATTATATATCTTGTGTTTAGATATTTATTCTCTTTATTTGCTTTAAGTTTAATAAACTTTTTATTGGATGAAATTTTGGGATCTGCTGTACACCGCTGTTTAGAATCAACTTTAATGGAGCCTAATGCTGTAGAAATTATTTGTGAGCGTGGTTAGTATTTTATGCGTAAAACATTCCAAATTCAAATTGTGCAGTTGTTTAATTAATTTTTTATTAAAATTTCATGCTAGCTTAAGGATTTTAAATAAAATATTTTTTCCCCATTTTTGAAAAAAATCTATTAAATATAATAAAAAGAAAAAAAATTTTTTTAAGAAACGCTTTTCTTTACCTATATTTATTAATCAGTTGTGAAGACAAAATGAATATGACTACTAAAAAAATCGACTAAAAAGTCAAAAAATAAGAACATTTCAAACAACATAAACTTTAAAATCAAAGTGGAAAAAATCTCACACATCCCTTAAAGAAAAGCGTGGGCGCGTTGTTATGAAACAAAATGCTCAATTATTGAAAATTCGTAGCTTTAAACATGATTGGTTGTATTTCTTTCGGTCTGAAATATTAAAATGTACTCACGGCAGTCATGTTTTTTTAAGTTCAGGTTGGTATGGACGCCCCACGCTTTTCTTTAAGGGGGGCGTCCATACGGGAGTATGAATGCCTGCAAAGTTTCATCCATTTGCATTGAGTAAAAGGCGGTTGAAAAAGCATTTTACAAAAAAAAAAAAATCTGCCTCCCCCTAGATTTCATCCTGGCTACGCCCATGTATTCGTTTTATCCATTTGCATTGAGTAAAAGGCAGTTGAAAAAGCATTTAAAAAAAATATTTTGCCTCCCCCCTAAATTTCATCCTGGCTACGCCCATGTATTCGTGTATTGTCATCGGGAGTATGAATGCCTGCAAAGTTTCATCCATTTGCATTGAGTAAAAGGCGGGTAAAAAAAGCATTTCACAAAAAAAAATTCTGCCTCTCCCCCCTAGATTTCATCCTGGCTACGCCCATGTATTCGTGTATTGCCACTGGGAGTATGAATGCCTGCAAAGTTTTATTCATTTGCATTGAGTAGAAGGCAGTCAAAAAAGCATTTTACCAAAAATTTCAAAAGGATTTTCTTTTGAATTTAAATTCAAAATACACACTTTTAAAAACTTATTAATTCATGTTAGAGATAAAATTTAAATGATATGGATACTAATTTTGTAATAGTTCCAACGATAAATTAATCTTCGCTTTGAAACGAAACATGTGCAAAGTTCAATGGAAAATTTAACGACTCTTTTGAAAAAAACAACTCCGTTTCAAAATTCAGTACTTCCTAACAATATATCTTTAAAATATAACAGTCAAAAACAAGATAAAAAAGTCAAAGAAAATAAAAAAATTTAATACAAAATATATTAAAATGTATAAAAAAGCGTTTGGTTTAAAACTGTTGAAAGTATTGAGTACCCAAATGTAATATATCGAGCAATGAAAAGTAGTAGAATTTGCTAGCTCTATTGTGGTAATGAAGCGGACTTATAGCGAGAGTCTTGATGGAAGTCGTAGTCGTTTGAAACTTTTGTCGATATAAATTAAAATTTACGACAATTACAATGTAAATAACAGAAAGATTACCGTATTTGTGTCGCTTACGACAAAATCTGCAGAAGTCCGGTATGTCATTGTCCCATTTACTCGTCAAAGCCCTAACAGAACAATGACCCGTCAAGAACCCTATTATAGTCTTGAGACCACTGCTATCCAATCCCAACAGAACCTTGGTTGCCCCTGAGTCCAATCCAGGCCATAGTGCCCTTGGCACCCTGCAATCCGTTCTGTCTTTCCAGGATCGGTTAACGTCATCACGTAATCTTTCCCGTATCACCTCATAGTAATGACAGGTGCTTTACCCCCCCGTACCTTACCATTAAGTCCAGACTCGAACCCTCGTGAGTTCGTCCGCCACCTCATTGCCATACACCTTGCAGTGTCCGGGTACCCAACACAGCCTTAATGTGAATACCTGCATGCCTTCCCTCAGAGCATCCCTACACCGAGCGGCCAGGCACGATCCCACCGTATAATTTGTCAATGCCCTAAGCGCTGCCTGAATATCGACGGAAATTGTCAACTCAGTTCCACCCACGATGTGATTCAGTATCACCTCCGTTGCCCTCTAGATCGCTAGGATCTTAGCATGGGAAACACTGCACTCATCCGGGAGTCTGAATGACCTTTTTACGTCAGTGTCCGCAATATAAACCCCGGCACCAGTGCTGGTTTCCATCCGTAAATACTGCCCACCCCTCAAACAGTCCATCAGATCCACGCCAGACTTCCCTATCCGGGAACTCCACTGGTGTTGTTATACTGAAGTCTAGGGTCATAGTCCTATGATCCGAAATTCCCTCTAGAATACTACCCTGATTAAGCAGACCCACTTCGTACGAAATTCTGATCATCAAAATTCAATCATCCCGCCTAGGTCTAACCAATGAAGACTCGTAGAGTCTAAATAAGTTCCTAGCAGCCACACTCTTCACATAATGCTCAATAGGGGACATATAAAGCAGGACATCCAACGCTGCCTGTAGAGTGCTTCTCCTTGCACCTGCGATGCCAAGAGATGCACTCCTTTGAACCTTGCTGAGCATCTTCCTATAGCTATCCACGTTCAACGCATCCCACCAAACAGTACATCCATAGGTAAGAATCGGCCTAACCACCGATTTGTAAATCCAGTTTACCATATTCGATCTTAGTCCCCAGTTTTTACCGATGGAGATCCTGCATGTGTAGTAGGCGTTCAGTCCCTTTCTCATCCTCTCCTGAGTAGTTCTCTTCCAAGACAATTTACAATCGTGGAAGTTATCCAAATACTTAGCACTATCCGATAGAGTTAACTCGACACCATCTAGCACTGATCCCCTTAAACACTCTATCTTGTACCTTCTGGTAAAAAGCACCAGTTCCTATTCCTATCCCTATCCTTCGCTTATGCCGAGAGACCGCCCAACATCACCTGCATAATTTCACCGATCGTGGACAGAAATTTTCCCCTGGCCAGCAGAACTATGTCATCCGCATATGCAATGACCCAGATGATCCTCCGGGAGTTGATAATCCTGCTACTGAGCATGCAGACTATCCACTCCACCAGAAAGTCTTTAACTCTCAGCTCCTCCAATGAATCCCTAATCGCCTCAATACTGATGTTATTAAAGGCTCCTTCTATTTCCAAAACCGCGGCGAGAGTATATTCCTTATGTCTCAGGCCGTGCTCAATGTAACCCACCACCTCATGTAGCGCACTCTCAACAGATTTACCCTTAAGGTAGGCATGTTGCGCGTTGCTAATGAGGTGGGTATCAATATTACCCCTAAGATGGAGATCTATCAGTCTCTCGAGTGTCTTCAATAAGAATGAGACAGACTAATAGGCCTGAAATCTCCCGGCTTCGAGTGGCCTGCCCTACCAGCCCTGGGTATATAAATTACACTGTCCTAACTCCACCCCCTAGGCTGATACCTCCTAGTGAGGCATTTCCTAAATATACTCACCAGCAGAAATAATGCGTCGTCCGGGATATTGCAGAGCATGGCTGGAAAAATAACGTCCGACCCAGATTTATATGCGTCGAAGGTATTGACAGCCCACTCAAGCTTCTCCCTTGTGACTATTTCCTCGACGCAGGCGGACGTATGACTCGATATCACAGACATTCCGTCCCGCTGCCCATCGCTCATACCTCCGGTTTCCGTACACCCAAGAAAGGTGTACGCCTCCATGAGTAAGGTTAGGGTCTCAGAGCTAGACTCAGTCCATAAGCCGTCATTCCTTTAGACATACCTCAGGGTCCTAGGATCCTTGGATGAAATCCGTCGGAATCAAGACAACTCGTTGACATTATCAATGTATTCACAGAACTGCCTCCGCGAGAGCCGATTTGCCCTTTTTAGATCCGCCTTATACTTATTGAAATGCACCCTATTGGTATTCCAATCACCCGGTGCATCGTGAGCGTGGCCCTGTTAAACAGCCTCCTTACCGTCGACCTCTGAACCTGAAGTTCTCTGGTCCACCATTTGTGCTGTTCACGCCTACCCGGTAAAGTAACCGGGCAATAATTGATCCAATCTAAATGGTTTTCCGCTCTCCAAAAACTAAAAAAGCTTTGAGCTGTTTTATTTGTTAAAGTAATTTTAAGTGTCAATTGCAAAAAATTCTAGTAGCTGTGTAGTCGATTTTTTTGGATGTTGAAAAAAGTTTTTGATCATATAGATTTGTTGAGTTGTTGGTTGTTTAACGTGGTAGCACGCACAGACCTATGCGTGTCGCAAGAAGAGTCGACAGTGACTCCGTTTTGACTTTTGTTAGGGTTGCCATTCGTACTGTTTTTATAAGTACATGTACTGTTTTTTGTTTAAGGTAATGATTTATGCATTATAATTTTTGCCGAGCCAGTACGAAACAAGAAGACAGTAGAAGAAAAATGGAAAGTGTTTCTTCATGGTGGTACGTTTATGAATTTGAGGAAATGTGGAATTTTATTTCCTCCATTCCACATTCAAATGCTTTTACAGAGTAAGTCTTTTGTTTTCAAAGTTGAAAAAAGAGAGAAACAGGCTCCTTCTATAAAACCTAGAAAGTGACTTGCAGATAAAGACAAACTTTGGTTATAATTGTAATGAGTTTAACTATTTCTTAAAGACTGAAGACAGGAAAGAAATTGTGGACAATGTACAAAAAGGCCAAAAATATTTTTAACTTGTTACATTGTAAATATTTATGTCCATACTAGGGATGCCAAACGGGAAATCCCGAAATCCCGGGATTGATAAATCCCGAATCCCGGGATTTATTTTTATGAGTCCCGGGATTTTTCCCATATCAACTTTTATGTACAAAACTGTTCGTTTTTATTGAATATTTATACTATATACAAAAAAATTATTAAAAAATTATATTTGAGTTATATTTTTTATTGCAAATAATTCCTTTTTTTTGAGGACACAGCGAGAATTTAAAATTTTCATTTTTTGCTTGATATATGACGACTATTTCTGGATTTTTGTATTTTGCTTAATAAAAACCATTATATTAAGTAGAAACGAAATTTGCAGATTCACATCTCAAGCCTTTTTTACAATTACGTTTAGCAAGTTCAGCTTTGGTTTAAGACATAATTCCAAAATAAAAATGATTATTTTTATGCAAAATATAGAAATCAAGAAATAATTGTTATATATCAAGCAAAAAATATAAATTATTCACGATCCAATTAAAGTTTTATTCAGAAACTAAAAAAAAAAAGTTGATATAATTATAACAATTAAGTCGTAATATTGATGAAATAGCTCATATTCCTTCCGGTTCAATAATAATAAAAAATTTGCTTAAAAAACATACGGTAAATAAAATAATTTTGTTTTTATAAAAGCAATATTTGACGTATTCATAAATAAATTATTTAAACTTGAAATCTCTTTTAAGAAACATTTGTATAAACATTTTATTTTAAAATAAATTTCAAACGTACTTAAATTATTGATAATGAATCTCGCCCCTCACCCTGGAGGTGTACTGCACTGCAGTCGACATAGTTTTACAGTTTTTAACTCAGCTATCAAGATCGATGAGGGACTACACTTTGCAGTGTTTAATGTCGTCACAACTTAATTCACATTAAAAATTGAATGGCTGTCAAAAAACCGAAATGAATTGGTCTAGAAAACCTAAAAGATACGTATATTTTTTTAAGCTTTTTTTCAGAATCTGATCAGTTTGATCATGGGTGAGGCCAGTGTTATAAACATATGTATAAAATAAGTTGTTTTGTGGTTTTCATTTTTAAAAATTTGTTACATATATAAAACCTTTTGAATATTTAAAAAGTGTTGTTTATTTAAAAAAAGGTAGCATCTTAAAGAAACACATTGATCCCGAAAAATCCCGAAATCCCGGGATTTTGTAGATCCCTGGATCTGGATTTCAAAAGCCCGCATCCCGGGATTTTCAAAAATGAGTCCCGATTGGCATCCCTAGTAGTTATCCTAAGCAGCTTGGGATTAAAGTCCAGCAACATCGGTTCAGCAGGATCAGAACGATGAATCAAAATGTGGAACCACCCTAAAAAAATTTAAAATTTTGATACAAAATCTATCATAAAAGGTGGAATAATGCACGGAATGATATAAAATTATGCACGAATTTGCTTTATATAACTGCAAATCACACTGGTAAATTTCGTGAAGATCGGTCAATAAGTGACCATAGGCCCCATATAAAACCCTACTCGCGGAAAACAGCTTAGTACGCCCAAAACCGTAATAAATAACGCTATCATACTAAAATTTGGTACGTCACAGTTTTATAGGAAATCACACTGTAAAATTTTTTGAAGATCGGTCCATAAATAACCCTAGACCACATAAAACCATACTCCCGGTAAAGAGTTTAGTACGCCTAAAACCGTAATTAATTATGCTATCACAATAAAATTTGGTATATCACAGTTTTAGAAGACTAGAAATCGCATTGTCAAATTTCGTGAAGATCGGTCCATAATTTACCATAGGTCCCATATAAGCCCTACTCTCGGGAAACAGTTTATTGTGCCTAAAACCAAATTAAGCCAACTTTGGGAAAATAATTAAATTCGTCAAAACCATAACAGATATAGATAAAGCGGTAAAATTTCTTCCAACTTAGATTCATATGGCCAGAAAAAATATCATGCAATTTTGTGAAATTCACTTTTAACAAAAACTAATTACACTGCTGTATTGAAATTTATTCTAAAACGTAAAATTGTCTAACAAATGGGTTGTTAACATTGAGAGCAATCTCGTGGTCAATTTAAAAAGTGAGTGTTTAGTAAAAAAATTGAAAGTGAGAGCAAATTGAAAGGAATAGAAAGCCAAAAATTTATCTAGTGGCCTCCAAGTTAGGAGCTAATGTTTTTTAACTAAGCCGTCACAATGGACCATATTGGTCTCTGGGTGATGGTGTGAAGTTAACTTCGTATAAATGCCAGTTTGTTCAAAATTGAATTATATAAAATGTTATAGCCTACCCAGCTGGCATAGGCTGTTTGTTAGACGATTATGTTCAATAAACAAGTCCTTAACGAGTCTTCTGATGATTATCTGACGAGTTACAAAAACATCTACATTTTTTTATTTATTACTTTTTTTTATATATTTTTGACTCGCTCGTATTTTAATCTTGGAATGAACCTTTTGGGACTCTCTGTAAAAGTCATATAACAATTACTGAGCTACCTAAATAAGAGCTTTTCTGAAATATGAAAATTCTATTGCAAATACAATTTCAATAAAACAAACCGACCTAAGGATCTGTAAAATAAGATTTTCCGACAGGATGGTGTTGATTTCGCGACCTTAAGGTTTGTTTGATATAAATTGTATGAAAATTAGAAGTTTTGACATAAAAAACACGCTTGATGACCTTATTTAGGTAGCTCAGTTATACGGCTGAGCATTTCACGAGTTGTAAAGTAATCTCTACGTGAGTCTCATACGACCCTTGGCATGCATTTTGAAAGATTCGTTAGATAATCTCTACAAACATCATAAACGATTCCCTTTAGGATTAATATAAGAGTCTTTTGCTGTGTTATGGAAGAATCTCTCATACGAATCAGCACGTGTAACAGTTTCTCCCGTGCGAGGAATCGTCTACAATTAAAAACTTAGCTCGTCGACGATCAAAAAACACTCTTCATGAGAGTAGACTCCTAGACGATTGAAAATGCTAGCTGGGTATAATTTAAGATATTATTTTTAATGTATGTATGTACATAATAGTTTTATATTTATTAACCACGGAAGCCGATACATGTTATCATAATTAAGGAGGCAACGTCGTTTTATTATTGAATGATTTGATATTAAGGTTTGTACCCAACAAAGAACTTTTGAAGGAATTTTCTTGACAAAATTACATGGAATGCAAAGTATTTTCAAATAAATATTATATAATTCCAGATATAAAAAACCATTGTAATTAAAAACTTCATGGCTTTTGGCGCGTGTACTTTTTCTTAACGAAAAATGCAGTTCTTAATATTTTTCCATTTCCTACACGAATTTACCTGATATTTGCAAATAATTCAAAAAGTTACCACCCTATTGCACAGCTCCAAATTTTTTATAACATTTCTTTAGTTTATAAAAGGGGACCCTTATTACATATAGTTATATATGCAATGCATATTATGCAGGTATGTACATACATATGCACGTACTTTGTGCGGCTATGCTTTGAATACACTTTTATATTATAAATAAAGGGTTTAATTGAAAAAATTAAAATTAAAAATGGTAAAAATATGAAAAATTTAAATAAATGAAAATATTAAATGGACGATGTCGATGTTTTTTTAGTTTTGACGCCGATGTATCGTCGATCAAAACATCGATGCTTATAATCATAATAATAAAAAAATCTATTAATTAGACAATTACATAGCTATAAAAAAATTATGTATGTGTGGCAAAACAAATATGTAGTTAACAAATGTGAATTTTTCCATTGTCCAGTAATTTGAATACTGGTGTCTTTTATAATGCATACTTTAATAATCATGTAAACTAAATGCAAAAAATTAAGAAACTTGTCAAACAAAACCATTTTCAAATTATTAAAACTCTAAATTACTCAAATTTCTTAATAATTAATTATGATTTTGCTTATTAAAATTATATATGAATCGACTAATCATGAATTTGATTAACATAATATCTGATTACTCGAATAATTTATCGATTATTATTTTGATTAATCGCACACTCTAATTTTTACAAACGCCAAACATATTATTTCAATACCATCCCTGGTACAGAAGAAACAGACAGGTACAATTTTTAAGTTTTGCATTTGTCTTTATATTTGGGTGAAAGAGAAAATCATAAAATATTTTTACTTGTTTAATTGTTGCTTGTATATTTTAATTAAGTTTTTGTAAAGTTAAATATAATTAAAAACTTTTTGATTATTTTATTTCAAAGTAGTTTCTCATACGTAAATATATTTTTTACCTTTACATTTATTTAATCAAATTATGTTACAAAATTAAAAACAACCCCATGAAGACTTCATGTATACGAGTACAAACACCAACACTATAATAAATTTGTGCGCACTTGCCAGTGTGTGTGTTTGTGGCAGCCAAATAAAATCCCTATGCAAGTATATAAGCACCTCATTTGGCTACCAGAATTGGCTTTGCGTTGATCTCGTAAAGCGTTTTGTATAGACGGGGATTCTGTGCTAGTCCTTGTCATTAGGGAAATAACACGTGCTCGTAGAATTACGCTATTTCTCTAGAATTAATTAAGGAAAAAATTAAATAGAATTTTTGTAGTGTCATTGTAAACTTTAAAAAAAGAAATTTTACTACTACATCAAACAAATGCAAGTGTATTTGGTTAGTGTAAAAGAGACGGCTAGATAAATAGAAATTTAAATGTTTACATGATTGTAAAAATAAGGAGTTATTAATTTTAAGAACTATACATAAATATCAATTTAAATATAAAATTATGTTCAAAATTAATAAAAATATTGTTGATTTATGGAATGCATTTATTTGGTCTCTTGAATTGCTCAGTTTAATGTGAGTTTAAGAGAACTATGTTCTCTTTAATAATACTTATTGGAAAAAGTAGTAGAAAAGTACTATTTTATACAACTGTGCCATCTAAAATATAAGTAATTTGCATTCATTCGAAAAGTAAATTTGAAGAAGATTGGACGTCTCCGTTTAAGTAATTTTTTTTGTAAAGTTTTAAATTTATTAAAATAAAGTTAATAAAACAGTGTAAATTCGTAAATATTAACTTTAACAAAATTTGTTGACTGTCGTTTTATTAAATTCGAGGCGCAGAATGTAATGTTTTTTGTAATACTGAAATTATTGTATGTGTGCGTTAATTATAATTAACTAATTATTAATTTTCTGCTCGTTTTTATCTTTTCTGCTGAACGTCTGCCGTCTTGTTATTGTTGTCATTGCCGTTTTGACATTTCCCTTCTCCCCATAATATATTGTTGTTCATTTGTTTTTGTTATGTTGGGTTCTTTATTGTATTTTTCAAAAAAAATTCATCCATATGTTTTGCTGCGTGTTGCATGATTAAATCTCGGTCAAAAGTGGATACAAAAAAAGATACCGCTAAAATAAAACAATAGAATTTAATCGTAAAAAAGAAATATACATTAAATTATTTTAATCAACAGTGTACAATAGTAGTTCAATTATATATTCTTGTGAGTGTTTAAAAATTACAACAGCATCAAACTGGCGGAGAAAAAGATGCAAATGGCTTTGTGCCAATCCTCAGTGGTAAGTTAAATTTAGCTTTTATTATTTTTCGTTTACAATAAATATTTGTTTAACTAGTACATACTATGTTTATATAAAACGGTTGTATTAATAGGGTCCAATTTTTAAATTTAAACCCAAAGCAAGTATCATGAAGAAATAGTTCAATTCATAAGGAAAGTAAAAAACTTTTTAAATAACCTTTCATTGATATCAGGTTCTGTAAAATGGTATCATTCGTACTTTTCAATGCGGTGTGCAGAAGAAAAATAAGTCGCAATTTTGTATGCTTTTTGCCGAAGTAAAATCGAACTTTTTTAAATAAATATTACTTACGGCTTATTTCACCAAGTTCAGTTATACCTAAATAATTATCAGTTCTAACTGGCAAAACATATTGTTGAATGGAAGTTAAAGTAATAGTAAGTTTGGCTGAAGTGCACTTTACGGGGCGATCCAGAATTAAAAAAAAAAAAAAATACCAAAATTAATATTTAAGGGGGCTGATGCCCGTGGGGAACTCTGGGTCCAAAAAACCGCCCAGCCCACTGAATGGTATGTGTGGGTACTCAAATTAAAGGTAATTGTGCAACAAAAACGAAAATAATAAAATGTTGGGTGGGCGGCATTTCTAGGGCCCTCTGGGGCAAAAAAAGTGCCCCCATAACACATGTATATCTGTGTGGGTACTCAAATTAAAGGTAATTTGCTCATGACTGCAAATATGTATTTTGTTTTTGTATTCGTTTAATATTTTCCTCTCTAGGTCAATTTATGTATCTTTTATAGGTATGCAGAGAAGTTTTAGTTAGCGAAGCCGGTCTTTGTTATACCATAGAGGACAAAATCCTTTTGCCCGGCCGAAGGCCGGCTATGCAGAGAAGCTTTAGTAAGCGAAGCCGGTCTTTGTTATACCATAGAGGAGAAAATCCTTGCGCCCGGCCGAAGGCCGGCTATACAGAAAAGCTTTAGTTAGCGAAGCCGGTCTTTGTTATACCATAGAGGAGAAAATCCTTGCGCCCGGCCGAAGGCCGGCTATACAGAAAAGCTTCAGTCAGCGAAGCCGGTCTTTGTTATACCATAGAGGAGAAAATCCTTGCGCCCGGCCGAAGGCCGGCTATACAAAGAACCTTTAGTTACAAAAAATAAAAAAATAATAAAACTCATTTAAAAATTTTAGCGCATAGGTAGGTATAACATTAAAAAAGCAAAATAAAAACAAAATATTTACAATCGTAAGCAAAATACCTTTCATTCGAGTACCCACACATAGTTATAAGGGTGGGAGGGGCAATTTTTTACCCCCAGAGGGACCCAGAAGTCCCGCTCGACCTAAATTTTATTAATTTCGTATTTTTTACACAATTACCTTTAATTTTAGTACCCACACATACCACTAAGTGGGCGGGCCGCTTTTTTATTTTTTCAAAAAATCAGAATAAAAAAAAAAAAAAATTAAAATTTAAGCGGACTGAGGCCAGTGGGGCTCCCTGGATCCAAAAAAACCGGCCCGCCCACTAAAGTGGTATGTGTGGATACTCAAATTAAAGGTAATTTCTCACGATTGCAAAAATGAATTTTGGTTTTGTAGGTATTTGTTCATTAATTTAAGTATCTTTTAGATGCAGAGAAGCTTTAGTTAGCGAAGCCGGTTATACCATAGAGGAGAAAATCACTGCTCCCGAGCGAAGACCGGCTATGCAAAGAAGTTTTAATTACAAAAAAATAAAATTTTTTTTGGAAATAAAAAAATAAATAAACAACATATTTACAATCGTGAGCAGATATTAGTGGGGAGTGGACACCTTTGTTGTCCCAAAGGCCCCCAGAAGTCTCGCCCGCACTAAATATTATTTTCGTTTTTCCCTATAATTACCTTTAATTTGAGTACCCACACGTACCACACTACTTTCGTAGTTCGATTGTCAAAATATTATGTTAGGCTAGGTTAAGTTAGGTCGAAAGGACGACGAATCATCAAGATGAAACCTCATATCCGCACGATATACACCTAGGCCACTATCGGGCCTATTGTACGATCCTTAAGAAGAAACATGGGGGATTTCGGTGGATAATGCTGCCACCACATATAGGTTAACGTCCGGCGTTAAGAAACCCAGTTTCCCGGACGTAATTTCCTAAAGGCCGTGTCAGATACATCTTCGTCGCGTTGCGTGACGTTTCTAACTTTAAAAGAAAAGCATAAAGCAAATGGTGTATAACGTAATAAAAACTTTGACAACGCTCAGGCATTGTCACATAACTGAAATTTAACTCGTAGAATAAAATTCGAAAAAAATAAAAAATGTTGAATAAAATAAATTTGCTTATGAAAAGAAATAATTCCCAATATCTATTTGTTAAGATAGTTGCGTTAAATACATTCAATTTATAAAGTATCACTATCCAGTGTGACACAAAGAATGCTGACGAAGGCCGTAGCGGGCCAGAAAATGCATTACATTCTGCTAGTGTCTAATAATTGTAAATTTTTCTGTACATACAATATACTTCATTGCTATCCAACTGAAAGCTAAGGTCAAATGTAACAAGAAATTACAAGATAATAGTCTGGTAGTGTATAAAAGTCATTCCTAAAAAATTTAAGGAATATAACTATTACAGAAAGCTTTATAAATTACATAACTGAAATTTAACTCATAGAATAAATTCGAAAAATACAAAATGTTGAATATAATAAAGTTGCTTATGAAAAGAAATAATTCCCAATATATATGTATTTGTTAAGATAGTTGAGTTAAATACATTCAAAGTCTAAAAATTTGTTTTTGTTTTCAATGTAGTTATACGAAAGAAAGAATTCTTTCGCACATCGGAAATAGGCTATTATTAAATAATAATATTAATAAAAGTATTAAATAATATATTTTTAATTTTTTCGTACATTTTAATCTATTTTAAATAAAATCACACTAACAACAACAAAAAACGTCAAAATGAAACAAGAATAAATCGCTTGAACAGCAGTTTGGCAATTTATTTTTAGAAAGCGAAACAAGTGGTTTATGTCGTCGTGTGAACATAGCATAACTCACTGCCGGTCTATACCAGAGATAAATATTGCGACATATATTGCGATATACATATGTCGAAATTATGTTATCTCTAATGTAGACTTTTTTGTACATAGTTGTTGCCGGCAAGTTGTGTTGCAATAAATGTTAGTAAATTTTCGTTGACAATTATTGCTAGCATAAAATGTCAAATTTTGTTTTCAATTGAAAAAAAGAAGCAAAAAGAAAAAAAAAATAGAAGCAAATTGTGTGGGGAAGAAATAAGGCTTGTGAAATGGTAGCAAATTCTAATTAAAGTAAAAAAATTAGGTACATAATTAAAAATAACAAATAAAAAAAAAAAAAAAAAAAAAAAATAAAATTGCAAAAATTATTTTTTGTTAATATAATTTTTTTTCTTATTCAATCTTTATTATGTATTTAACTTTATTTATTTAAATTTTTATTAATTTTTTTAAGCTTGAGGTCTTTTTTTTTTATATAAAAATATTAATTTTTAACAAAAAAAAAAAAAAAAAAATTTTTAATTTTCTAAATTTACATTATTTCCAGTAGTATATTTTAATATATTGAAATACACAAAAATGTCAAAAAAGTAGAATCAGTGCATAATTATATTGACAACTTACGCAGCAAACGCGTATAATGCATATGTATATGTATGAACGCACTAAGTGAGATTACATTCCACATTTGCATATGTCTTGAAAAAAAGGGAAAGTGTCAAACGCATAGAACGCGTGGTTTAGACCTCCAGCTAAAGAAACAAACGAAACAATTTATTATTCTGTTTGGATTTTAAAAAGTGTTTTTCTCTTACTTATTATGCTTGGAAACTAGGTCGCATTGTACCGATTGCTAAGAAAGGTGTTTATGGTATTGACAATTTAAGACCCATAAGCATCTTGCCTGCTATGTCTAAAATTGTTGAAAATATAATGAAATCACAGATTATGTCGCATTTTGAAAGGTATTCGCTGCTACACCCTAATCAATATGCTTTTAGACGTTATCACAGCATACCATCTATGCTTATCTCCTTGACGGACCTTGTGAGGAAACAGTTAAACAAGCATGAAAATAGTATATTAGTTTCTCTTGATCTTACTAAAGCTTTTGATCGTGTTAACCATAATGTTCTTATCGACAAACTCAAAACTAAATATATGTTTTCAAGGTCTGCATGTAAACTCATTTATTCTTATTTGAATGAAAGATCACAGTATGTTTCCTTTCATGGGTTAAGTTCGAGTATCAGTCGTGTCGCTTCAGGAGTGCCTCAAGGATCTGTGTTGGGTCCTATACTATTCCTTGCTTATTTGAATGATTGTATTTCTATTATGGATAATAATTTTGGAAGCCTTTTATTTATCCAGATGATATTTTTCTGATTTACCTACACAATTCTATATTAGATGTAAATTTTGAAATTCGTGTGAATAATCATCTTAATTCTATTTTGAGTTGGATGCTATATATTTTCGCTCAACTAGTTGCACTACTACTACTTATCCTAGAATCTGGATGCGGAATCAACTTATAGAGTATGTAGACTCGCATAACTGTCTGGGCGTTGTAATTGATTCGAACTTAAACTTTGAAAGACATATAAGTTCATTATTCAATCAAGTTCATTTATTCTGAGAAGGCTATATGCTTTAAGACTATACACTCCTAGGTGTATTAGATTTCGTCTGGCTCATGCTCTGCTTATGTCAAAGGTTAACTACTGTTTGGAGGTTTATTCTGGAACATCATCTACTATTTTAACTAATCTTAATAAAAATTTTAGAAAAATTATTCGCTATATTTTGAATATTGGCATACGTGAACATGATAGTGTATCTGAACTCTTCATTGTATTTTTAGGTTGTGATTTCCATAAATATTTGCAAAATATTTACAAAACAACAAAATATTTTTATATTTGTTTGTATACCTATCATTTTTATGTCCCATAAATTTGGAAAAATTTTATATTCATATATAATTGTTTTCCAATACTCATAATTTGCCATTGTTGCCATTTTCCGATTTCTTTCTTCATATTTTTTCCGAAAGTTGCAAAATCACCTCACTCAACAACTGCTCTCAACAAAATGAGAAAGATAAAACAGTCAACATCGCCACTCACGATGAAACATTGTGTTTGGAAACATAAAATATGAAAAATTTTTGATATTTGAGAAACCAAAAAGGTAACAAGAATTTCAAATAGAAACATCTCCACCAGTGTTGCCAGGTAACTTTTTTACCTCCCCAAAAATATTTAAAAGCCCCTCAAATTTAACGTACATATTTTGAAAAAATTCCCCTAAATGTAAAAGTTTAAATAATTTAAGCATTACATTTCTTGTTTTGTTTTCTGAACTAAATTAAAATTTTTTATCAACATATGTATTTCAATTTATTGCAGGTAATATAAAAGCCTCATTAGGCCAATAAACTATATTACAAAGAAATATACCTGAGTTAATACTTAAAATATTTAAATTTAGAATTTGACTTAAATCCCTAGGTCCCAAACCAAAATAAATATCAATATATATATGTACACATATACATGCACATATATATATATATATATATTTAAAGGTAGAATTAAATAGAAAATATCAAAAGACAATTGATCCCATAAATATATAAGCAACATCACGTTTAAATTAAGTATGAAGAATTGTTCACTATAAGTTCGTCAGAACAGCCAAAATTTTCACACGAAGGGCATTATTTGAGTGTGAAAACACACGAAGCTCAATGGGTAATGTGTTCCAACGACGTGCAATTCTTACAATAAGAGACCTTTCAAATAAAGCATTGTTAATTCTAGGCAATATAATTTGAGGGTTCCTTGTTGAATGGGAAAAAAGAAATTTGGAATAAAGTTGGGTGGGAAACCCGCTTTTAATAATTTTAAATATTTGTGACCTTTTTCATAAAAAATATTTTCATTTCAAATTTTCATACAAAACTCAGTACATTGAAAGTTAATAAATTGAATGTTTTTGAATATGTCCTTTACAATAAACGAAATTTGTACTTCACAGTTATAAATAACAAAAATAAAAATATTGAATTATTTTCCGCTTTTAACTATCAGTGGCAGGGCTCTAAAATGTGCCGAGTTTAATCTTTCTGACGATGGAAATTTACGTTTGGCGATTGTTTTGGTGAAATTGGAAACTGTTGGCGATACACGAAATGCATTTTTTGTGAACAGTTTCTATGTTACTATATCTTAAATATTATAAAAATTGGTATAATTTGAATCTCTTCTTTGTAAATCATACTTTAAATTTATAATTGAGATTATTACTATTTCAAAATGGCGTATTTCAGAACATTCAGTATATTCAATGGGAAAAAAGTATACGACTGACAGCCAAACGTTCATTTTTATAAATTAAAAATATTGCCAAATCAATATCTAAAATAATTAACTGCTGCTTTTTCAAACAAAAAATAAAAATATTCGCTTAAGAATTTTTATTGAAACAACAATAAAAAACTCGTATATGTTTTTCTTTTGAATATAAATTTCTAAACGAAAAATTTTATATGAGTTTGAAAATATATATGTATACATATACATTCCGCCCTTTTCTTACAGTAAATTCTAAAACTATAGATTATATATCAATTTATTTTTGTAAAATCTTTAATATTCTTATGTGTATTTCAATATATGTATGTAAAAATTTACTACTGGAAATAATGTAAATCTTAAACATTTTAGTTATATTCAAGTTTTTAGAAACACTTAACTACTTTTGTGTACATTTTCAGTCATGTTCTGAAACCGATTTCGCGTGATATTATCTACTTTATACTTTAAGTACCACTTATCTTTACTACTCTTAAAATAACGCTCATTTAAAAAAAAAGAATTAAAAATCTCCATCGCTTAAAACTTCATTTGATTTCAATTTTAAAACATGGCCGTTTCTAATATAAAAATCGCATTTTGTCACTTTTTCTTAACCAATATCTTAAAAAACATCTGTTAGCTGTTTTGAAAGAAATTTTTTGTTTTCGATAAAGTACAAAAAACTTTCGTTCATTCGAAACAAATAATGAGAAAATCGTGGTGCATAGTACACATTATTTATTTATTTATTTATTTATTCACATTTTATGTAATATAAGCCCTTAAAGGCAGTGTTTAAAAAACTGCAATAACTTTCATTTCTCTTGATTTGACTTCTGCTTGTGCTTCTGAAATCAACAACAGTTTCAGTCAAAGCAAAATCACAAAACGAAAAACATTCAGTTGAACGAAACTTTTGCCAGCAGTTGTTTTAAAAATTGTGATTTTGATTTTCTTTTAGTTTCGCAAGTAAAAGTAAAATCAATCTCTTTGCTTTTGTAAGTCGCAAACAGTCGCAGAAGCAAAAAGTTCTTTGTATTTGCAAATTATAAGTCCCAATCAGGGTTGTCAGATTGATTTTGAAATTTTTCGCCAAAGTCAATGTCAAAAATCGCCAAAATCGCCATAGCATTTATTTTTTAGTTTTTGACAAAAATATTTGTATTTTTAGCATAATTAAAAATATTTTTTATAAATCCCAAAAAAAAAAATTTGTTCCGTATCGCTAAAATCCGCTTCATTGAATTTTTCATTGAATGTAATTAAATAGGGCTGAACTTTACAATATATAAATTTACATAAGCCGTTGTAAAACGTTTACTTTTTTACTTTTTATATGTAATGCTGAATTTTTCGATTTTGTTATTAAAAACATGTTTTTTTCTTGTGTTTAAAATAGACATTATTTTTTTTTTGAAAATATGCCGATTTTTTACCAACACCATCTGGCACCCCTGTGTGTGAGTAAGTATAAATGTAAAAAAAAACAGAAGAGAAAAGAGAATATTTTTCTGTTAAAAATGTACAAAACTAAAAGACTGCCTGCTTTTAAGACTGCGACTTCTGACAACTTTCAAAAGCAAAGACACTGCTTGCGATTTTGATTTTTTTAACTTATCAAAAGCAGAAGAAAACTTAGCACACGACTGCCGATTGTTTTCATAAGTTTTAACAGAATCGATGTTTGATTTTAAAAAGCAGAGAAAAGTAAAAGCATTGAAAAGTTAAAATTTGGCGACTTTTCGACTTTTGACTTAAGTTTTTTAAACACTGCTTAAAGGCCCAAAATTTAATTACACAGTACAATTTCCGAGTAGGTATTTACATATGTCGTAAATAATTTCCTTCGAATCGAAATACGTGATAACTCCCCATGTAAATAAAAACATTTAAAAAACGTGAATTGCAAGTGCATCAAGATAAATATATTCATACGTATTATTATTTTAGAAAAAAAGTAACCAAAAGGAAAAAAATATTAACACTCCACATTGAGAAAAAAATTACCAATTTTGATTAAAAATAACCAAAAACAGCAGCTCAGGTTCTAATATCAATACTTAAATAAAGCAAAAATTGCAAAATGCAATTTTTCTCTAAATATATATCCCCAAAAATATTTTTTTCAAGTTTTCCGAATATTTTTATTTTATAAAATGTCTTAAAAACATTTTATACATTTAAAGAAGACTGTAACAAATGTTCATATGTACATACTTATATAAATCAAAATAGAGTTCGTAGAAATCTGCGTTTTTTAAATATTGGAATAAAGTTTCTTCAAAAATATCGAGTGTTGGCAAATCATTGTACATATATTCGGTTTCAAATGTTAGACTAAAGTTGGGACACGTATTTTTCAATGAATACTGCAACCTTAAAATGCTTTCTTTTTTTATATTTTCAAAAACGATTTTTGCTCAACCAAAAACAAGATGTAAAATATATCTAGTATTACTTAGTTATTGTAATGTACAGACAAGCAAATATAGAAACCCCCAAAATATAAATATATACCACCCAAATTTTTACCCCCTAAAAGTGCCCCTAAATTAAATAAAACTCCCTAAATCTGGGGGAAACCCCCTAACCTGGACACTGGTCCCCACACGCGTAGTAACATTTAGTGAAACATTTTCATGTTTCGACAAATGTTGCCTCGTCTGTATGTACTTTAAAATTTGGTTGTCAATTGATTAGAAAGTAAGGGCAACTCTACAACAACACTACTTTCGTGGTTCGATTGTCAAAATATTATGTTAGGCTAGGTTAAGTTAGGTCGAAAGGAGGGCGAATCATTAAGATGCAACCTCATATCCGGACGATTTACACCTAGGCCACTATCGGGCCTATTGTGAGCTCCTTAAGAAGAAATATGGGGGATTTCGGTGGATAATGCTGCCACCACCTATAGGGAGGGGTTAACGTCCGGCGTTAAGAAACCCAATTTCCCGGACGTAATTCCTTTAAGGCCGTGCCAGATACATCTTCGTCGCGTTGCGTGACGTTTCTTACTTTGAAAGAAAAGCATAAAGCAAATGGTGTATTACGTAATAAAAATTTGGACAACGCTCAGGCATTGTCACATAACTGAAATTTAACTCATAGAATAAAATTCGAAAAAAATTAACAATTTGAATATAATAAAGTTGCTTATGAGAAGAAATAATTCCCAATATCTATTTGTTAAGATAGTTGCGTTAAATACATTCAATTTATAAAGTATCATTATCCAGTGTGACACAAAGAATGCTGACGAAGGCCGTAGCGGGCAAGAAAATGCATTACATTCTGCTAGTGTCTAATAATTGTAAATTTTTCTGTACATACAATACACTTCATTGCTATTCAACGGAAAGCTAAGGTCAAATGTAACAAGAAGATACAAGATAATAGTCTGGTAGTGTATAAAGTCATTCCTAAAAAATTTAAGGAATAGAACTACTACAAAAAGCTTTATAAAAATACATAACTGAAATTTAACTCATAGAATAAAATTCGAAAAAAAAAAAATAAATATTGAATATAATAAAGTTGCTTATGAAAAGAAATAATTCCCAATATCTAAAAAGGAAAACTTTTAAAAAATACAAAGTAAAAAATAAAAATTGGCACTCTTATTTTATTATCTTTATGCTTGTTACCTTTTTAACTTTCAAAATTTGAACTTTCTAAATAACATATGATTCCATCTACAAACAATTATTTCTTACTGTAACATAAGGATCTATTTGGCACTTAGAACCTTATTGTTCTTCATTCATGTGCCTTATCGTTGAACATCAGAGTTCTATCTATTTTTTGAGACTCAATTTGTGTAAAAACTAATAATGCACCTTAGACATTTTTAAAAGGATAATAATATTTCAATGTTTAAATTTTATTTAAAATAATTAAAAAATTATTAGTTTCCTCAAAAGTAGTGTTGGTGCAAACATAACCTTCTTGACCAAATTATATTTTTGTTCCAATTCTCACAATTTGCAATGGTTGCCGTTTTCCGATTTCTTTCTTTTTATTTTTTTCTCCGCGAATTGCAAAAGCAACGTACTCAATAACTGCTCCCAACAAAATGATAAAGAAAAACCAGTCAACATCGATACCCAAGATGAAACATTGTGTTTGGAAACATAAAATATCAAAAAATTTTGATATTTGAGAAACCAAAAAGGTAACACGAAATTGAACTAGAAACATCACTACACACCTAGCAACATAAATTGAAACATACCCATGTTTCATCTAACGTTGCCTTTCTGTGGGCAGCATTACGGCGGTTTTTGCAACAAATACGCCAACCACGATAACCTTCATTGTAACACGGCGTTTACATTTGCTAGTACTGGCCAAACACCAGCTGGCAAGACAGTAGCAATGCATGCAAACTTTTTCACTAATACATGCACACTTTTCCAACTGCCTTGTCTACTGTCTTGCAAATTTCGCAAACAGTAAAATTTGACAGCGATTTGACATTTGCTGACAGTAGTTTGAAGTTTTGTTCGCAAAAGAGAAGAAAAAAAATTCCTGGATATCGAAAACGCAAAACGCAAGATTTTTGAAATTCTAAAAAGAATACACTCTTAATCCAATTTTTTATAATTTTCTTATAGAATTCTGTTTAATAGAGAAATATTTATATTGTATTGTATTTGCATTTCTTTTACTACGAAAATCTTATTAAACAAACGACTTTTAAACTCTTGCTTTTTGCGTTTTCGATTTCCAGAACACCTCTGACTATGTTCACACATAATAGTTATTTAATGCTATTTTTAAAGTTCATATAAAACACGTTTGCACTGCAACGTTCACGTTATACATGTTTTTAAAAGTAAAATGTCTTAATTACTGTCTGGACGCATACGTCACGAAAGACAGCTAGTAATGTTTTTGGCAAGTAGTCAAGACAGTTCGAAAAGTGTGCATGTATAAGTGAAAAAATTTGTATGTTTTGCCACTGTCTTGCCAATAATTGCAGTTGTAAACGCCGTGTTATATGCATTTTCTTACTGGCTTCTCAATACTGTTTAATGTAAACGATGTGTAATAGATTTGTAAACAGTAGACAGGGCAGTTGGAAAAGTGTGCATGCATAAGTGAAAAAATTTGTATGTTTTGCCACTGTCTTGCCAATAACTGCAATTGTAAACGCCGTGTAATATGCATTTTCTTACTGGCTTGTCAATACTGTTCAATGTAAACGATGTGTAATAGATTTGTAAAAAGTTTCGTATTTGTTGTCGTTTGATACCAATTTTTAAAAACTTTCGCCACAAATACGACAACCACGATAAGGGTGAATAATATGTATAATTAAATAAAAATTACCAAGCTCAAAAAATTTATATAAATTTTTGTAAATATTATTATGCCCTTATGATGGCTTGGCGTCACTTTTTACACTGCACCTTCTTCCTTTATTTTTTTTATATTATGAGCACATAAATGCGTTTTCCCATGCGCTTAACGTAAGCTGAGCCGTAGTTATTGTCAAATTGTTATGTGTGCTCAAGAACAAATCGTTAGCAGAATTAGCGACGCACAATTGTTTATGTTCTTTGATGTGGAGAAAAGGCTTTTCACAACCCATATAAAAAGCAACAATACGAATTTATTTATTTTTTAATACTGCTGCCCGCCCGTCTATACCAATGATAAATATTGTGACATATAAATAAATTCATTATTTATAGTAAATGTCAAAATTAAGTCATCTTTATTGTAGACAGCACTATTTTATACATATTTATTGCCGGCAATATATGTTGCAATAATTGCTAGTCAATTTTCGTTGACAATAATTGCTAACATTAAACGTCAAATGTTGTTGTCAATTGAAATAAAGAAGCAAAGACCCCTTTCAGATTCGGCAAGATACTTGCGCAAGTCTCCCTCTCTCTCTCTCAAAATTTGCATGCGAGTGGAAATTTGGCACTTGCATGCCACTAAAAAATCAATAAACTATTCGTCCAAATTTTTAAAATAAATTATGCTAAAAAAGCTAAAAACATTTTCCAAAAATGCTAAATAAAATGCCAAGTGCTAAATGAAAATTTTGCAGCTAAATATAAATTTTTAATGCTAAATTTAGCAGCAAAAATACCAAAATGGCCACACTGATCAACCTTCTCAATTATAAAAGCCGCTTGTTTTTCGTCGTTATTGTGCTTCATACGACGAATTTACTCAACGAAGGTATAAAAATCATGCAATGCGTGGAAGCGAAAAAGCGTGGAGTGGACCTCCAGCTTTATTACGACATGTGGCTACATCGATCTGGTTTCAACAAGATGGCGCTACGATCCATATATCGCGTGAAACAATGACTTGCACTTCACTTCCCATTTTGCTACGGTAAATTGGCCACCTAGATCGTGTGAAATCACACCTTTGGACTATTTTCACTAGGGGTATGCAAAATCAGAGGTCTTCAGCAATAAGCCAGCTACGATTGACGCTTTGGAAGTCAAAATTACTCGTGTTATTCGCTATGCTCGATGAGTCACCAAAATTTGGACCTTCCGAATGGACCACCTCAGACGTAGTCATGGCCAACATTTACATGACATTATTTTCAATTGTTCTTTTAACCGATTATAAAAATTTCAATTTCACTTTTAAATTTATGTGTTTTATTTTGCATTATAAATCAAACCTTACGATGAATCACCCAATAGAAACAACCAAGCTTAGCTTCGCCTACAAAATAATGTGTTGAGTAATCAGAAAAAAGGAAAAATACAACTTACAGTTCTACTGAAAACCAATGAATTTTAAAAGGGATGTCCCCAAATAAGCGCATTCAAAAGTAAGCCATTATTTTTTGACTTAAAGTTATGCATTTTGAAAAAGTAAGCGAAGTTTTTACTGAGAAGGTCCTCAAAGCAGCGGCAGCACTAAGCCTACGAATAAACAGCGCTACCGCTGTGATACTAATGTAACATTTCGACCCTTTTTCGATTGTCCTGATACCCTTTGTGCCCCCTTTTTTAAATAACCCTTTAATATAATTTTAACTATTTTGTGGCACTTTTTAACCCTTTTTGGAAATGACACTCACTGCTGAACAATAGTGCTTCAGCTAAACAAGTGTTTTCGAAATAAGCATTGCTTAAAAATAAACTTTGGAACAGACTCAAAATAGAAACTTACAATTCCACGCTTTCTACTCTTAATTTTTTCTAAGCGGAGATGGAGGAATGGTTGCTTTTTCTACAAGAAATTCAAAAAAAAAAAAAAATTCAATTTTGTGTTTGATTCTTAAAAATGTTTTGCTCTCTGAAAGGGTAGCATGTTTTATTCTAAAAAATTCACCCCTTACTAATGTCATAAGGCATTGGACTTTTCGCCTCGTATAAATCGTTATTTATACAACTGCGATGTTTGCCTCAAAGAGCAAAAAATACTAAAATCCGGAAATGTTTGCAAAAAAACAGCGAAAGTATTTAATATTTCAAGCAAGTCAAAAAAATTGATTAAAAAAGCCTAAAACTATAAGGAATGGCAAAAATTTGGTAAAAATTGCTAATTTAGCGGAAATTCCCAAAAACTTGCTAACAGCGACATGATTTTTTTTTATCATACAGCTGCTCTTAAAATGGAAAACTGACGCTAGCCTGTGAGCCGATTTTTTGGGGTCAGACGCTTCTGCATTTATTTTGACTGGGGAAACATGGATATGTCCAAACTCCACTCTTAAAAGCACTCCTTTGCGAGATACTCACATAATAGCGGCATTCATTCGCTATGTCGCATGTTGTAATTACTAAGCCACTAATAAACAAAAATTATAAAATTACGAACATTTTGCAATTCTAAGTACAAATGTATGTAATACTTACATAAGTAATTGTTTTATAATTTGTTTTTATATTAATCATATTTTTATGACATTTTTAAATTATTTTTTTTTAATTTTGAAAACTAATTAAATGATTTTACAGTGCTGACTACTTGTTTAGCACATTTGCATGATCAACCACATACATATAAATAAAACTGAATGCACTTAATAATTACAAGTATGTATATATTAAAATAAACTGCAAATATGCAAGTTCTTAGACTTACTATGTACTCAACACTGTATGTAAAGCTGTTTTAGTTTCTGGAAATTAAAAACAAAAGTAAAAAGCAACAACTTTCACTTGATTGCATTGCAAACTTTCTTGATCTTGACAAAAAAAAAAAGAAAAAAAAAAAAAATGAGACTTTTAAGCTGAGCAAAAAACTGTGTTTGTATGGTTTTATTGGTTTAAATTTTTTAGGCTTTGTCTGCTTCTGCTTATTCGAATAGTGTAATCATTCGGGTTGGACAGGTTTTATGTTACATTATATTTTTTAAGTGTCCATTCTTAAGTGTTTATTCAAATAAAAAAAAAACAAAAAAATGATTAAATACCAAAAAAAAAAGCTTACAAGACGAACAAAATTTTTGTGTACCCTTTTTTAATGGTTCCGATAAATACATATTTTTAAATTTACTAGAAACACATAATTAATCGTTAAACTGGTACGTTCAAAGAAATTATTTTATATATCGCCAGCTCAAGGTTGTAAAGAGAAAAGATGTGGAAAAAATTAAGCTTAACATTTTTTAGGGGTCGAATACGAATGTCAGCACAAATTATTGTTGACAACGCAACTGACAATTAAATTGGTATTAGGTACGGCAACATTGTTTAGTTGTCAAAAAAATATCGATAATCCTATTTTTGGCAGTTTAGCATTTAAACATAAATACCTTTAACAAATTGAAAAATGAACAGAAATGTGATTTAAATGAATAAAAAGTAAAATAAAATTATTAGTTCTGTGAACCTATTTTTCGCAGACCAAGAGGAGGCGGCAAATGTTGGAAATATCCTGTTCCAAAACCTCAGCTGGTGCTTTTTTAATTTTCGTTAATATTGGGACTAGAGACATAAAATTAAACATGCATTTTTCTGAGCGAATAAGAATCTGTAAGGGGGGAGATTTCGGTACTTTTTCGTTCTACATCTGGTAATTTTTTTTTTGATTTTCTTTAAAATTGGACCCAGAAACATAAAATTAAAAATGCAATGTCCTGAGTGGGTGAGAATCTATAATAGGGAACTTTTAGGTACTTTAATAAAACATTCAAGGCCCTGAGTTAATAAGAATCTGAAAAGGCGATATTTTTGGTATTTTTCCGTTCTTTAACTGCACTTTTGGGATTATTATCTATGCTGAACCTAAGAACATGAAATTCAACATGCAGAGTCTAGAGAGAATGAGAAACTATAAGAGGAGACTTTTTGGTACTTTTTTAAATTTTAATTGGTACTTTCTAATTTTTTTATATTATTGAAGTTACAAAAACTAAATAAAACATTCACGAACTTGAGTGGAACATGATGTATGGACCGTAGGTAGGTCCCTCGACAAATCAATCCACTAAGACATAAAAAATAAATGATCAAAACATGTTGATGTATTTTGGCCATGTTCTGAAAATATAAGTCGAGTAAAATTGAAAATTGAATGAAATTTTCAGTTAATTTTTTTTAAAACAGTTTAGTTTTTCATGATTTTTAGAGTAATGCTAATAAATATAAGTGTTACTCAATGTATGACGTATTTATATGTACCTGGAATATTTATATGAACCTTTATAATAGGACCGTTTTGAAAATATGTTCGGTTTCAATTTCACTGGAATTCAATTCGATTTATCTCACAGCATCCAGGGGTTGAAAACGGATCTTTTGCTTATCACCAGGTTATTATAATTGAAAAATTAAAAAATTTGATACCCATATGCCTATATATGAAAAAAGATAAAATATATTTTCGCGTTTTGTGTGAATTATCTCAAAAAAAAAAAAAAAAATAAATTAATATTATTTTAAAACAACTTCAATTTGAAAAGCAGAACATTATTTCCACATACGTAGAATTTGTATGAAACCCCGAAACGAAAATATGTATTTAGTTAAATATCTCAATTAGTAGGTCGCAAGTGGTCAAGTTTTATATAGCATTGGATGCTGCTTCAAAAACTCTTTTCGATGATACGAAATTTTATTTATGTCGTCTTCGAGCAAAGTACAAAAAAATTCGAAAAACTGAAAAAATACCTTTTTTAAAAATGGTCCAGCACTAGGGATGGGCAAATCGAAAAATTATATCGATATATATCGTATCGATATTTTTTAAGAGTATCGATATTTATTAATTAAAAATATCGATATATCGATGTATCGAACGTATTAAGCTGAAATTTTTACCAAATTTAGAAACTTAATATACATATGTATGTCAATACATATTTACATATGTACAAACATTTTAACTGTAATTCCATTTAAACTGCCTGTTTGTAGAACACGAGCACAAAAGGGACTCGCTTAACTTACATTTAAAACAAAAACAAATTTTGAATTTTTTTTTTTATTTTAAATGTAAGTTAAGCAAGTCACCTTTGCGCTCGCGTTCTACAAACAGGCAGTAACTTTTTATTTCAAATTTACTGAATGTCCCTTGATTTCGAACGAATCTTTCATTCGCTTAACTTCCATTTAAAACAAAAACAAATTCTAAAATTTAGGTTTTAATGTAAGTTATGCGAACGAAGTTTTCGTTCGAAATCGAGAGACAGACAGTTAATTTTACAATTAACTAAACTTCTATAAAAATAAAAAAGTGAATTTATTCCCAAGACAACATTTTTTAAATTCGCCATATGAAATGTAAAAAAAAATAAATTAAGAAAAATTAAAATGGGATTATTTGATGCCGGATTATATAATGCCGGTAAACGAAACTTGTGTCACATACTATACAGGATAACTGTGCGATATTTTATTTTTAATATATAAGCGAAGAACATGTTCAAATAAAAAAATAAGCAAAATGTTGCTTTCTTTTTTATTAACATTCCAACTTTCATTAGACTTTTGCTACTTTTAATAAGGTGATTCTTTGCATAATTCTAGAAAGCTTGCCCGAAATAATTTTCCCCGCTTATTATTTTGTTGTCATCTCTTAAAGAACTATGAATATATACAATGGAAAAGCGCCGTTTTCTTTCTTAGTCAAACAAATCTTATAAAACAACAGTATTGTATGTAAGCAGTTGAAAGGTTAAACTTTTGAATTTTACTATAAAGAGTTCTTAAACATATCGAATTCGATATTAGTGAACAAATATCGATGTATCGATATATGGCTATTTTAAATATCGGCGATATATATCGATTATTATTTTCTTAAATATCGATATTTTGATATATCGATATATATTGCCCATCCCTATCCAGCACACGGATGGTCAACGCTAGAACCAAAACATTTTGGGAATTATCATAAAACATATCAAGCTTTATTTTGTTTTTTTTTGAGTCGCTCTAATGTATAATTTGGCAAACTTAAAGAACTTTATTTGCGCAAGATTGTAACGAAGCCAGATTTCTATGGGCGGCACGCGGGGCTATTCCTGCCTGGCAGGGGCAGGCTTAACAGCATGTTTAAATAAAAGCGAAACCGATGAATAATATTGGCACTTTATCCCCATGTGAACTAATATTATTTAAGTATTTGCTTGTAAAGGGGTCTGTACACGGTCAAGCATTTCTCAGCCTGACACCGACGATGCTGAATGGAAAATAAAAAAATTTAGATATGACGGCGAATATTACGTCCAGCACACCTACAGGAGTAAACTCGCCAGCATGACAAGCATTTTGACCGTGTACAGACCCCTTAAGGCCAAGTTTACACGATGTTTTTCAGACATGTCTATTTTATTCATTCTCTTTCGAACATGCTAGCAAAAACCTTTTGGATTAACACGATGTCTTTCCAAACATGTCTGTTTTCAAGTATAATTGTCTAATCTTCTTTTTATACATATTGAAAAATATAAAAAATTATATAAACAAACATTAAAACTCATTTCGTGTCTATCTTGCAGCCCCTCTTTCTTCTCTAACCCGATTGCCAACAACCAACAAAAAAAAAAACTTGTTTGTTAGACATGTCTAAAAAGACATCGTGTAAATGCCCCCTAAGAATGAAATCAACGTCATAATTTGTGTGTTTTATCTACATTTACATTGTTTATTAATAGCATTTTATAAAATGCTGAACGTATGTATATTTTCAATATATTCTTTCCTTTTGCAAACTTGAAAAAATATATAATTATATTTTATAATAAGCTTTTCTTAAAATAAAACTACTTAAAAATTATTTTTAAGTTTTTTTTTTCTGGTAATATTTGCATGCATACTTCAAACATTTTTTGGCATATAAAGTTAAGATTTATATAAGAGTTATATCCTCGCTCTCCAAACGACTATATTGATACTCCTGGAACAATATAGAAATAGGTAGTGATGATTTTAGAAGAAGAAGCTGTTGGTTCTGATGATTAATTATCTAGACTTAATATTCTAATATAGTTTACATAAGCCATATGCACAGTTATGTTGGAAATAATAGAGACACGAAAAAATAAGAACATTAAAATTAAAAAAGGTATAACTTTAAAACGAAATCGAGTATTACCAAAAATTATTTCAATAACCATAAATTTTTTACCGACCAACAAAAAAGTTTAAATTTCTGACCTTATTTTTTTTTATTATTATTATTTTGTTAAACATTTTCAACGCCACAAAATATGAAGTGTTTTAAATTTTAAAATTCAATATGAAATCCTGCAGAAATATTTTTTTAATTTATTTTTGTTTTCAATGAAATTTTTGGCGTTGCGTTGCGTTTTACACAATAACGCCCTAAAAGATTCGAAAACGAGGCTCTCTAACCAGAAAATCCTGGTATTTTACTTTCTTATTTATTGGTTATTGCCAGGGAAACCAGATATATGCTCCAAAAAAGCGTTTTATGCACATTAAATATGCAGTAAAAACTCGAAAATATGCCATTAAAATTGTTTAAAAAAAAGCAATCCTCAAATTATAATCGGTAAAGCCCAAAAGCAAGACGAATTTTCGAGATTTTACTCTGTATGGAAACGATGGGCAGTCATGGACTCACAAAAACGAAGTTTTGTTTTGAGGTTACAATCCATATGAGAGTTATTTGTGGCGAATATAATCTAGATATTAACATTCATATAGGATTTTTTGTCTTAAAGGGATTTCAGGGACGGTCGCTAATTTTTTTTTATTAATGTTAAGATTCAAAAGGAAGTTAAAGCTATTTAAAGATGGGAGCTTTGGGCAAATGTGAACCGATTTGAAAAGAATTTAACTTGCAGTAAAAAATGTTTGAGTTTAATCTAAATGCCAACATAATTAGTTGGTTTTCGGACACAAAAGTCTAATTTGGAAAGAAGTTTTTATGATTAATATGCGAAATTATAGACCGATTCCCACCATTTGCATGGACTTCGTCCTCAGTACAATTAAAATGTATTTACCAAATTTGTTAAAATTACTACAAAATTGCATCTTGTACTTTGCGCACAAAGTAATAACCCATTTACGCCCGCTGGGCTAATTCGGGAACACTTCACTATTGGCGGCATACGACAAAGTTTTTACCATTATTCAATACATATTTGCATTATTGATCAACTGAGAGTTCAGACATTATGCATAACATCAAACAATTTTATTGCATTACGTGATTTTGTGCAAAAAATCTTTTAAATTTCATAATAAAGGCATCTGTGGAGGTGGCTACGGTTTACCGAATATAATTTTTTATGCAAAATGAACATCGGCAAAATGATTTATTTGTTAATAAATTCAGTAAATAACGAAATGCTTACAAAATTTTTGAATGTGATAACATTATTTTATATGATTTTATAGCACTTGAAATTTTGATGTGCCAATTTGGGTACAATGAGTACAAGTATATGGGGGATTTCATGTCAAGTGACCCAACTTTTGAAATCGATGTCTTCCGATTTGGATGAAATTTGCACCAAGGTGAGTCTTATTGGATAGTAGTTTATACAATATGCTAAAAATTGAAAAACCCTCGTCTTGAGTTAGAAATTATTTTTTTTATACATATCCCACTCGCATCCCACTAAGCGACCAAAACTACCTAAAAGGAAATTACATAAGCTTTCTTTTGAGCAAAAAAAAAAAAAAAAAAAAAATACCGTTTTCAAAAAAAAATAAGAAATAAATTTAAAAAAAAAAATTTTTTAAAATTTAAAAAAATACAAAAAAATTTTTTTTTCGAAAGCTTGAAGAAATAGCTATCTAATTTGTTTGGGACAAATTTTGCTAACATCAATAGATAATAAGTTGCATGGATGAGAAAGAACACCGGTTTGGCCAAAATGTCAAATTTTGACCCCCTCTAACTCAGAAACCGATCTTGTTGAAAATTTGTGTATAAACTACTATCCAATGGTGCAAATTTCATCCAAATCGGAAGACATCGATTTCAAAAGTTGGGTCACCTGACATGAAATCCCCCATATACTAAATCTTAGAATTCTAAAAACAGACAACAATAACATAACAACACATTGAATCATTTAAGTATTGAATTTTTTACTACACACATGCATTTAGAATGCATATTTCTGGTTAGCACTAAATACCAAGCGAAAAAATGTATTGGTAACTAGATGAAGATGTTGGAGTTGAAGAGGTGTCAAAAACAATATCCAGATATCTTGTTGACAACAATAAAGCTGAGACCACCACCGACAAAATGTTTTGAGTTGAAAAGCTTTCCGATTTTCTAAAAAAAAAGAATTCAACCAGAGGAACGTTTTTCATGAAGACATTTCTATCAATGAATCCATGGTGATAATTTCGGTTATCATTCGGCAAAGCAATTTAATCGGGGCAAAGCTGTACGCTTTGGCTACAAAAATTGGCTGCAGTGCATGTAGATATTGCTATGCCTTTGACACATAATGTGCCAAATCGACAGACAACAAGCCAGATGGACATGGTTAGATACACAAGCTTTCTTTTGAGCAAAAAAAAAAAAAAAAAAAAAAAATACCGTTTTCAAAAAAAAAAAAAAAAAAATAAAAGATAAGTTTTAAATTTAAAAAAAAAAAAATTTTAAAAAATAGAAAAAAAATTTTTTTCGAAAGCTTGAAGAAATAGCTATCTAATTTGTTTGGGACAAATTTTGCTAACATCAATAGATAATAAGTTACATGGATGAGAAAGTACACCGGTTTGGCCAAAATGTCAAATTTTGACCCCTTCTAACTCAGAAACCGATCTTGTTGAAAATTTGTGTCTAAACTACTATCCAATAAGACTAACCTTGGTGCAAATTTCATCCAAATCGGAAGACATCGATTTAAAAAGTTGGGTCACTTGAAATGAAATCCCCCATGTACTAAATCTTAGAATTCTAAAAACAGACAACAATAACATAACAACACATTGAATCATTTAAGTATTGCATTTTTTGCTACACACATGCATTTAGAATGCATATTTCTGGTTAGCACTAAATACCAAGCGAAAAAATGTATTGGTCACTAGATGAAGATGTTGGAGTTGAAGAGGTGTCAAAAACAATATCCAGATATCTTGTTGACAACAATAAAGCTGAGACCACCACCGACAAAATGTTTTGAGTTGAAAAGCTTTCCGATTTTCTAAAAAAAAAGAATTCAACCAGAGGAACGTTTTTCATGAAGACATTTCTATCAATGAATCCATGGTGATAATTTCGGTTATCATTCGGCAAAGCAGTTTAATCGGGGCAAAGCTGTACGCTTTGGCTACAAAAATTGGCTGCAGTGCATGTAGATATTGCTATGCCTTTGACACATAATGTGCCAAATCGACAGACAACTAGCCAGATGGACATGGTTAGATCACTTTTAAAAGTGATTCTGAGTCGGTCGGTTTACGAAGAGATTGGTCCAGATTTATATGTATTACATCGCCGAAACTTATATAATTGCTTTATCCTTAATTTTTGCTTATGTATTGACAATTTGGTAGTTTAAAATAACATTTATCTTTAATGACAACCTGCTTTGGCTTACAATTTTAGAGTAAAAATTAAATGTAGATGACGAAATTGAAGCAACACGTGGTATACAGAAAGATATGTATTTAAAACAGAAAAACCACAATTTTGAACACAAATTTTTACATGTATCAAAATATGCCTTAAAAAGGCAAAATATGTGCTATAAACATAAAAAATGCTCTTTGAACTAAATTATGTAAAAAAAATGCTGTAAAGGGCAAAATATGCAAAAATATCACTAATAAATCGATGCCAAAATTCATAAAAAGCTCTAAAACGGATAAATATATTGTTTTTGCTTTCATTGGTGACAAGGATAAACATGCAATTCCATATTTATAGAGTCCCTGGTTATTACTAAAAATATGGCATTTTGTTTGTGTAAAATTCCTCGCCGTTGTCAAAATCTTACTACTACATAGGGAAAATAAAAGGAAAAACGTGTTTCGTATGCATGTATGTGTTGCAAAAAAAAAAAAAAAAAAAAAAAAAAAAAAAAAAATTACACTTCTAAAGTTGCATGTACACGACATGTTTTTTACATCTGACTTGTCAAATTTCCCACTGCAAAATACATATTTACATGTCTTGTGTTACCTTTAAAACATTGCATCTGTACAAGTCAGACGCAAAGTCATCTGACAAAATTTAAATTAGAGCGTGCTCTATTTTCTTCTGACAAACCATCTGACATCAGCTGTGTCAGAAATCTATGCCGGGAAGAAACCCGCAGCGGCGGTGCATTGTTGAAGGAATCATTAGCCGGCTTAAGTTAATATTTTACAATACCGATATATGTATAATCATTTCACCATTGAATAGAAATTATGTACATATATAAATAAAAACGCATCCTTATAATATCCTAAATTGGTATATTCGAATTTAAAGAAAAAAAAATGTTTAGATGGTTGAACTTTTTTATGGCGCAAATAAAAATTTTTGTGGCGCTATTTTGAAACCAAGAACTACTTTGGTTTATTCCATAACTACAGAGAAAAAACATAGACAATATCAGAAGCAAATTACATGTACGTTTGTGACCAAATGTTATTAACCTTCTGTAAAACAGCAATTTTGACAGACATTCACAATTACATACGATTTGAAAAGTTGACAAGTCAGATGTAAAAAACATGTCGTCTACGGGCACCTTTAGCAAAATTTAAACATTTTTTGACAGCCTAAGGGAATAAGCAAAATCAGCATCTGGCTCCTTGCCAGACCTATTGGATAGGCCTTGGTTTTTTACAATCTTTAAACAGAGTTTCCAGAATTCTTAGAAGTAACATCATCAAAAAATCTGCAAAGCCTGGGACTTAATTTTGAAATCTTTAATAAATCTCCAAAACACATTTAGTACATTTTTTTAAAAATGATATAACAATTCATTTCAAAATATTGTAATACGATATTAATATATTTTTTATTAAAACAAAGGGAAAACAGATTGCACATTATAGTGCAATCCTTAAAGCAAACTTACTTTACTTTTTTATTTTAAGGAAATGCAAAACAAATATTAAATTTAATTCTAATTAAATTTTGAATAGTTTTAGAATAAGATTACAAAATATATGCATACATTCATATATATTTACATGTTCCAGTAAAATTTTATGGATATACATATGCAAGTTGGTTAAATACATAAAATCAAAAAAAAAAAAAAAAGCTCCGAATAAATTTTTCTTTCTTAAATATCTATCCAAATGATATAACTCAAGCTGAGGATTAATCACATCTTTGTAATTTAAATCAACACATTAAAAGTTAATTTGTTGTGATATTATTTAAACTATCAAAAGTCTTATTGAGAATTTACTAGAGATCAAAGATATTTATACATAAGTACGTATGAATATATACGTACATATACATTTTATTTCGTGTAAATATCAGATGACATACAACATAAATCCGGCGATATTAATGTGCCAAAACAATGTGAGTTTTTAAGTTTTAAGTAATCTTTTGTGAATAAAATTCCTACTAATAAATCATATCGTCGGTCACAGGTTGACAACTCTTAACATGTTTTTTCGTACGTTATTACTCCGTTACTAAACCGTGTTGGAAGTAAATAAAAAAAAACAAAATTAGTGGGAGATATTTATTGTAAGATGGTGTAAAGAAAACAACATGCTAACATGCAGAAGGACAAACACAGTCTTTTGGCTTCAAAAACCCCGATTCGATTTTTTTGCGAGTTAAGAGTTGTCAACCTGTGACCGACGATATTCCAAACGCTTCGAGGTCATAGTTAAACTATTTATTTTATTATTTATGTCACAACCGTTGTATATTTTTTCCAACGCAATTTTTGTTGATATTCTTCTGACCTATAAGTGCAGAAATCTCAGTTAGTACCGAAAATATCAACAATTAACAAACACGCATTCTTATAGTTATTTTGTTTAGTGTTTTCTTCCATGAATGATTTATATTTTTCGTTTTTCAATGCAAGAAGTGAAAATAGTACAAACATAAATGACAAAGTAAAGAAGATTTCACCAAGCTAAAAAATCTAGCAATTCTTTAATTTATTGGTGAGAGAGATGACAAGATTGGGGAGTGGTACTCAGTTTTATGTACCCTGCAATTTTCGACTTGAAGTCGGCTGTACAAGAGATGTAACGATACGGATTTTTGCCGATACGATACCGATACCGACACTCAAGAAGAAATATCGTCGATACCAATACGAATATTAAATTTAAATTCAAGGTAAAATTTACAAAACTAAAGTAGTGTAATTTCTTTATTATACAAAATTACAGTATAAGAGATTATTAATATTTCAACTTGATTTTAATAAGATTTTAAAAACAAAAAATTAATTAAAATTCATGGTAAAATTAATTTATTTTTTAAACAAAAAAACAGTGTAAGAGATTATTAATATTCAAAATTAATATTAATAACATTTTTGTTTAAAAAAGAAAGTATTGTCAACTTTTGCGGAGATAATTTCGCAACTCCGTTTGAAGCCGACCTGCAGTAAAAACCCGTCTCTCAGAGTGACTGAACTCATTTGACAACTTAAGTATTTCTCTGCCATGTTCTTAAATTTTAAGTATAATATTTAATAGCGCTAGTAAACAAACGGTTCCGCGTCTCTAGAAAAATAACAAGATCTAAGGTATATCTAGACTTCTTATTTAGTTGAACCACAGCGTAGAATGAACAGAGGATCATTCTTCTCCAAATTTTCTATTAAGATTTTCACAAACGCTCCAAAGGTCAGTTCTTAACAGAACTTTTACTAGGTGTATGGGTGACCGTGTTTTCAACACTTTCGGAATGTAGAGTCATGTTGAGATGCTCAATAAGATGTTTCCTCGATCTATTGTCTTTGAAATTTTCTAGCTTTGTATCGAAGTTAGCTAATTGTAGATAAAGAAAAGATTTCATTAATCTCTAAACACTCAAATCTTTCATTCAGAGCTAATGCTACGTAAATTGCCAATGCTGCTTCTCAGTTTATTCATTTTTTTATTTTCTTATAATGGTTTAAGACTGTTAACTAGCGAAAAAGCGTCAGAAAATGTAGCAGTTGCTTTGCTTATGGATTTTGTGATCTCTTTGAAGTAACCCAAAATTTGTAGCGAAATGTATTTTATTTTCACAAAAATCAGCAGATTCTTAAAACGTACAATTACATACAAGATTTATCAATGGAGAACGTTTTACCATTATCGTGCAAAGCAAAACGGCTGATTCTGCAGGTCCACACCAAGCGTTCAATGTTTTTATGCATCAGTCCAAAAAGTTACGCAGCAAACGCGTAAGATTCATAAACGTATCGAAAGCATAAAGTATAATTACTTTCTACTTTAGCATGGGTCTCGAAAAAAAGTAAAAACGCGCGCTGTGGACCGACCTCCAGCTTAAGAATTAAAAGAAACAATTTATTATTCTGTTTGATTTTTTTGCAAATAGTTGTTATGCAAAAAAAGAACTATAAAAAAGAATTGGCGTAGCGACAGAAAAATATCGCCTATACCGAAATATCGGCAAACGTGAATATATCGGTATCGGTATTCGTAACATCCCTAGTTACGACGATGTTGCATCAAACTGCTATTTATGTACTGAAAATAAACAGCAATAAATAACGCAATTGCGCCAATATATTAAAGATAATCGTTTCATTAAATTCAATTTAGTATTAAAATAGTTTGACTAAAAATAATACTCGAAAATAGTTTACCAGTTCATAAAGTGTTCTAAAGAGCTAAGTACTAAAGAACTAATTTAGTCTAAATAGCACTGTGGTGAACAGGCTCTTGTATTATGATTTGATAAGTTAGTGTAAACATTAAAATTGAATGACAAAAAATATAAAAACAATTTTTTTTATTACGCGAATAAATAAATAATTAAAACAAAAATTTTCCTTACACAAAAATAAATAACTTAAAATTGTAAACAAACTCCAGCTGAACAAATAGCACAGTAGAAAACATAGGTTCAGAATAAGTTTGTATTGTCATAATCAGTTTAAATATGCACAAAATTTTTTAAAATATTAATGCAAATATTCCCAAAAAAAAAACTAACATATTTTAATTAGCCCCTTACTTTGTAAATCACTTTACCTCACTTAAAAAATATTTTCATACCTATTTTTTAAAATTAAAAAAATTTTATATGAAAATTCTCTTAACGCAAGGATTTTGAAAATAACTCATTTAGTTTTATTTAAACGTTACAATAAATTATCATTTGTTTTTCAAGTTTTCAAATTTAAATGATCTTTGATTGTCACACAAAGCCGTAGAATATATTAGAATCATAATTTCAACAAAAAGTCGAAGTAGCTAACGCATACTTTAATAATATTAGTTCACATAGAGTTCATCGGCTTCGCTTTTAATAAAATATACATATGGGCATTTCCTGGGGGTCACAAACGTACGTTCGAACGCTTTTGATGTACAAATAATATAGAAAACAAAACTTATTGTGGTTATCGTTGTCGTATACAGGTTGTGTGTTACTTAAATCTATTACACAAAAACGACACGGTCGAATACGACAACGACAACTACAATAAGGCTGAATGTTATACAGACATAAATAAATAAAAACGAATTGTAGATTACATGAAACTGAGTAGCCCTCCCTATCTCACCAATAATCTCAAGAATTGCTGCAACAAACATTGCATGTATGGACGATGAATTGTCATTCCGTATGTATGTATATTCTGAATCCTTATGAGAAAATTTTGCAGTGTTCTTCTGTCAGTGTGTCTGTTGCAATGGGTTTTCCGAAAAAACTTTATTTTTTGAAGTCTTGGCTGCTTTCCTAAACGTCTGTATGCTTCATCAAAGCAGTTTTTAAAATGAGCAATTATACTTTACGTCACTGCAAATTAAATGCATTGTCATTTTGAACTGTGCAAAAGCATCGTCAAATTCAATTATGCTCTAACTGCGTTCATTTGCATATCAGCTGCGAAACAGAACTTTTGTAATGTCATACTTTGTCAAAGTTGGTAACACAGGGTTTCCACCTGAGATAAGATATAAGATTTTTATATCAGCAAACGTCAAAATCAATCGCAGAGAGCAATATCTTACGTGTGGACTCTCAAATAGTGTTAGTATTAATATTATAATAAATGTTATAAGAAATCTTATAACAACTATCTTATAAGATGAGCTGTCAAAAATACACATGAATACACACATATAAAACAATAATAAGCCACCATTATTAAAATGAGTAATTTATTAATGCAAATAGTGCCAATATTGTGAAAATTGTGAAAAATAACAATATTTTAAACTAAAAATAGAATAAAAAAGATACAAGTTTACTGTACGAGAATCAGTCGATTATGAAATCTTATAAGATACGTGTTCCCCTTGTTTGATATTAAGATTAACATGAAGAATATTATATCAGATATCATCTCAGGTGGAGACCCTGACAACATGCGTTTACACGCTACCTAGACCTTTCATTGCTATGTATGTTTGCTCTAGAACAAAACGTTGCAGAATTAGCGACGCATAATTGTTTATGTATTTCGATGTGGGGAAAACGTATGGCACGAAAACCTATATAAAAAGCAACAATAGCAATCAAGATGGCACTTGTTTATATGGTAATACTGCAGAGATGTTAGACATCGTTGTGCAAACAATTGTTTTAACAACGCTGTTTAAACAAGGAGAAAACATCGGCAAAAGCAGTCTTTACTATACAAATTCATGTGTGTACAAGAAATTGTTTGTTATTTTAATATAGCGATGGCTAATGATGACGACATGTACGGAAGACACCCATTCTTATAACTTATGAGCTTCCTTTTAAATAAAGATTATTTAGTATTGAAAATAAGCCAAATCGGTCTACTATTTCTCCTGTCCCATACAAATGTACTCCCGTATTAAGAGTTCTGGTACTTTTATAATAATACTATGCTGAAGGTTTCTTACTTGTTTTTTATTTGCTTAATAACATCCGGGTACAGACATTTGTATCCCGATGAAATTAGGCAACAATTTCTTTTATGTGAAACAGTGGTGATAACTGCAAAAAAAGAAAAACCAGTGCGAGAGTTTCATCAATATTTTGTAATTTTAAAGATGACTGCATAATTTTATTATAAAACATATTTTCAAAATCCGCGTAAACAAAAAAATCTTGTATGTAAACTTTATCAATGCTGAAAGCTATTCATATAAATTTAAGAGTTAAAGTTTTATATACATACGAGTATTATGTACGTCAATTCTCAAACACTAGCTATACAAAATGTTTAGAATGTCAATTTTATCATGTATAACGTGTGCAGCCTTTTCAATATAGATAAGAATTAAAAAAAAAACAACCAATTATTTTTTAGATCACGAACAAATAGTACTAAACAAAAGTTTTTTGTATAGTAGGTACATGTTGATTTATTAAAACTAAAGCAAAATAAAACAAATAAAACAAATATTTCTGTTAATAAAATAACACTATGATACAAAAGTTGAGAAAAAAATTATTCAGGTTTTCTTATTTACCAATTTAGTTGTATTGGAGTCCATAGAGGCCGAAAATAGTTTTAGTTTTACTTAGTTTTTTTAAGGACCTGATTTTATTATTTCCAATTTCTATTTATTTAAGCTTATGGTCTAGTTTTTATTTTATAAAAAATTTAATCTTTCTTTTTCTATCGAATTTTCGTAACTCCGTTACGTCTTCAGGATTGAAAATTTTTTAAAAACAATTACATAAAAAAACAAATTAACAAAATTTCTTAAAATAAAAATATTGAAAACATTTGAAAAAATTCTTATGCTAACAAAATATTTAAACATAATCTATTACGGTTTAAAAAATTTTTATTTACTGCCTGGCCCACAATGTCGCCAAGAACATTTCTTTCTTATATTTATATTGAAAACAAATTTAAATTTTTTATTATTGTTCAATATAAAAATGCGAAAGAAATGTTCTTGTCGACATTGTGGGCCTGGCAGTTAGTTTCCGTCTCTATGTTTATTAACTAAATGCCTATAACTATGGGCTACACTATCTGTATCTATCTTATAATTTATTCTTAACAAATTTGGAACCTTTATTATTTGAAGCATTTCTAACATATAACGTCTCTTGTAATTACTCTCTGTGTTTAAAATTGTTACATTCTCAAAATCTGCATAATGATTTAAACTAGCACAGTGGGTTGCTAATGCTGTTTTTTGTAATGAAATATTGTGTTTATATTTCTGATCTGATTTATGTCCACCAATTCTCGTTTTTAGTTTATTTTTTGTTGTTCCCACATATAACTTATCACATTGTGCATTATTATTTCCCCTACAAGGTATTCTATCAACTACATTTGACCTATCTAACTTTTGTATGTTATCCTTAGTTCTTGTAAATAATGTGCCTAATGTATTATATGACGGTGGAGTGCAATAATGCCTTACGAAATAAGGCCTTTAAGGCTTTATTTCACTTTCAAAGTGCAATAAAGCCTTTTTGCAAATAAAGGCCTTATTTCTCAATTGAAAGTGAAATAAAGCCTTAAAGGCCTTATTGCACTTAAATTTTTTTTTTAATAAAGCAATAAAATTTTTTATTTTTCTTATATTTTATTGAAAAATTATAAAAAAAAATTTCATTTTAACAAAAATTAATAGAACATTAATAATTAATCCAACTTCTGGAAACGAAATGAATCCCACCAAAATGAGAAAAAAAGAAAAAAAAGCATACACAAATATTAATTTAACCGCAACAATATTGAAAATCTTCACTTAATAAAGTTTTTCTGCGTGGCGGCCTGCGGCCGATCTTAGGGATTTTCTCCTCCATAGGACGCGGCAGGTGGCTTCGCTGAATAAAGTTTCCTTGCGCGCGTCACACTAGGGAAGATAATGAGACGCGCGCAGGAAAACTGTGTTCAGCGAAGCCACCTGCCGCGTCCTATGGAGGAGAAAACCCCTAAGATCGGCCTTTTTGCAAATAAAGGCCTTATTTCTCAATTGAAAGTGAAATAAAGCCTTAAAGGCCTTATTTCGTAAGGCATTATTGCACTCCACCTTATATGACTTATGTGCACTTTATAAATATTAGTATTATAGATGTTAGAGTTTTCCAACCGTTCCGACATTTTCGGTATATAAGTCAATGAATTATAAATCTTCGGTTCATTCGAAGAACCTTTACTATTTCCATTTCTGTTTATGTATAGTCCTATTAAATTAGTTATAAGTTTAATTGGAAAACTATTATCTGTTAAACATTTTTTATTTTTCGAATTTATTCTATGAGTTCAATTTCAGTTATGTATTTTATAAAGCTTTCTGTAATAGTTCTATTCCTTAAATTTTTTTAGGAATGACTTTATACACCACCAGACTATTATCTTGTATTTTCTTGTTACATTTTACCTTAGCTTTCCGTTGGAAAGCAATGAATTATATTTATATTGTATGTTCAGAAAAATTTACAATTATTAAGCTGGGATCACACGATTGCCACAATGCACCAATTTTCACGCTTTTTAATACCCCAATCGTGTGACTGCACAATCAATTGCCTCATGTACCAATCGAGGGCAATATTGTGCTTACTTTTACCAATAAAATGTAACCCTGGTGCGGCAATCGTGTGACTACTTGATATGCAACCGCGCGTCAATAAAAATGACAAAAATGTACCAATATTTATTGGTTTCTTGTGCGGCAATTTAACAACACAATACGCGCCAATATTTGCCTTTTTTAATCAATTTACTTTTGTGTGTTTCTTTTAGTAGGAATAAATTAAATATAAAAATTAAATTTATCAAAAATAAAAATTGGGAATTTAGCAACTCATTAATAAATAAATTAATACTAAATTTTGTATTCCCGAAAATAACTTTTGATATAGAATTTTTTTTTAAATTAGTGCAATAGCTGTTCAGGACAATATAAAAGAATATATACAGGAAAACGAAGCAAATTGTATTGAAATTCTTTAAAGCGAATTTATTTTTATATATAAATATTTCTTTATATATTTAAAATAGAATTTTACTTTGTTTAATTTTTGGAATTTTATGTATATTACTTAAAAAATTTGTTTGAATGTACATATGATACAATTTTCTTTTTTTTAATAAACAAGCCAACTAGATCTTCCAAACAAATAAAAAAGCTACCACAACAGCTGTTTTCGCAGTTGTCACAAGTAAGAACAATCGTGTGACTGTGCTGCGGCAATTATTGTACCCATTTCGCTTTGTACCAACTAGCGGCAATCAAATTTGTACAATTCAGGGCAATCGTGTGATTTTAGAATATTTTATTGGGGCAATTTCATTATTGTGCGTCAATAAAGCACAATCAAAATTGTGTCATATTGGTGCATTTGCGGCAATCGTGTGATCCCAGCTTTAGACACCAGCAGAATGTAATGCATTTTTTGGCCCGCTACAGCCTTCGACAGCATTCTTTGTGTAACACTGGATAGTGATACTTTATAAATTGAATGTATTTAACTCAACTATTTTAACAAATAGATAATGGGAATTATTTCTTTTCATAAGCAACTTTATTATATTCAACATTTTTTATTTTTCGCATTTATTCTATGAGTTAAATTTCAGTTATTCATTTTATAAAGCTTTCTGTAATAGTTCTATTCCTTAAATTTTTTTAGGAATGACTTTATACACCACCAGACTATTATCTTGTATTTTCTTGTTACATTTTACCTTAGCTTTCCGTTGGAAAGCAATGAAGTATATTGTATGTACAGAAAAATTTACAATTATTAGACACCAGCAGAATGTAATGCATTTTCTGGCCCGCCACGGCCTTCGTCAGCATTCTCTGTGTAACACTGGATAGTGATACTTTATAAATTGAATGTATTTAACTCAACTATCGGGCATGTTCTGAAAATCACGTGCTTTTAAAATCACGCGTGTGATTTTGTGGTGTTCTGAAAAACATTTCGTTTTTATGTTTCTTGGTATGCTTTCGGCAGTTGAAAATAACGCCAGAGCATGCAAAAACGGAACACAAAAATATCAAACGTGATTTGAATAAAAGTGATTTTCAGAACAGACCTGTATTTTAACAAATAAATATTGGGAATTATTTCTTTTCATAAGCAACTTTAATATATTCAACTGGTGATCCCAGTGTACCAGTAGATCTAGCTATGTGTATAATATAAAAAAAAATGGGACAAGATAAAAGATTATACGAAAATAGAAAAAGATTTATTTTTACGTATTGTAAAATTTTGTATAGATGATAATAGGTATTTTTAATTAAGTGGGGATATAAATGCCCAACAAAAGGGACTTCCTATGGGATCACCAGCATCACCAGTTGTAGCTGATATTGTTATGGAAGAGTTATAAGATACATGTATTGGACAATTGTCTCTTAAACCGAAAATAACAAAATATGTAGATGATTTCTTTTGCATTATTTCAGAATGTAAAATAGAACATATTTTTACAATATTTAACTCTTCATCAAAACATTAGATTCACAATTGAGAAGGAATTTAATTATAGGCTTTCTTATTTAGATACATTAATAATAAGGAAAGGGAATAAATTATTAATGGACTGGTATCAGAAACCTACATCTTCAGGAAGAATAATAAATTATTTTTCAAAACTCCCTAAAAGGATGATCATAAATACAGCTAAAAATCTAATAGAATAATCTAATAAGTGATGTAGAATTCCATAGGGAGAATAAGAAAAAGATTATAAATATCTTAACAGATAATAGTTTTCCAATGAAACTTATAACTAATTTAAAAGGACTATACATAAACAGAAATGGAAATAGTAAAGGTTCTTCGAATGAACCGAAGATTTATAAATCATTGACTTATAAACCGAAAATGTCGGAACGGTTGGAAAACTCTAACATCTATAATACTAATATTTATAAAGTGGCACATAAGTCATATAATACATTAGGCACATTATTTACAAGAACTAAGGATAACATACAAAAGTTAGATAGGTCAAATGTAGTTTATAGAATACATTGTAGGGGAAATAATAATGGACAATGTGATAAGTTATATGTATGTGGGAACAACAAAAAATAAACTAAAAACGAGAATTGCTGGACATAAATCAGATCAGAAATATAAACACAATATTACATTACAAAAAACAGCATTAGCAACCCACTGTGCTAGTTTAAATCATTATGCAGATTTTGAGAATGTAACAATTTTAAACACAGAGAGTAATTACAAGAGACGTTATATGTTAGAAATGCTTCAAACAATAAAGGTTCCAAATTTGTTAAGAATAAATTATAAGACAGATACAGATAGTGTAGCCCATAGTTATAGACATTTAGTTAATAAACATAGAGACGGAAACTAAATAAAAACTGTAATAGATTATGTTTAAATATTTTGTTAGCATAAGAATTTTTTAAAATGTTGCCAATATTTTTATTTTAAGAAATTTTGTTAATTTGTTTTTTATGTAATTGTTTTTAAAAAATTTTCAATCCTGAAGACGTAACACAACGGAGTTACGAAAATTCGATAGAAAAATAAAGATAAAAAAAATTTTTTTTATAAAATAAAAACTAGACCATAAGCTAAATAGAAATTGGAAATAATATAATGGATGGTCGAATAATTTATAATAATATGGACCTGATTTTATTTTTCAAACAAGGCATGCTTTTTGAAAATCGGTTTACAAAAAATATGAAAAAAATCACATTTTTCAAATAAAAATAATTTTCTTTAGGCTCTAACTTGCTTATTTCCCTTTTCACATTTTTGCAAACACCCGTGAAAAAATTAATTCAAAGGTTTCACATTTTTGCAAACACCCGTGAAAAAATTAATTCAAAGGAGAATAATAACGTGAACAAATTTTCACAGGGAAAAAAATCCCCTTATCGTGAAAAATTTTTCCCTCGTAATTTTTTCACTTTTCCCTTTGATTTTCATACTTTTTTTGCTAGGGAACAACACATTTATGTAAGTAATTCTTCTCATAATTTAAATTTTAAAGCTTAAAAAATTAGTTCTAGGGTCAAGATCCGTTAAAAAGGCACAAACCTGTATGTATGTATATACATATATTGCTCAACAAAATGCAAAACAACTCGTCGATTGCCTGAGGATTTGGGAAGCCTTCCAAAGACGTAGTGGTAGAATTTAGAAATTATTTTACTACATAAAACGCTATTAAGCGTTTTACAGTACATTTTACTTTGTTTTTTATTAACTTTTCTTTAAAATATACGTGTATATTTTTGAACAAATATATCTTTGATTTTTAATCGTCTTGAATTCTTCTTTTTTACATTCACTGAGAACAGATAGCGCAAAGAATTGTTCACGGGTGTTCCACGATAGCATTTTTCCTTTCGAGGGGAATAAAAATTCCACTTGTTATTCACGATAGGGGTTAATATATTTATTTATTATTGTGAAAAAAGAACACTAAGTAAAATTTGCAAAATGGGTAATTACAGTCAAATCGATTAAACAATAAATTAATTACACAGTACAACATTTTTCAGTTAATTGATTGCCAACTCAATTCTGTGAAATTAGACCCAAAAAGAAGAATTTCTGCATCATTCGTTTTGTCTTCTTACCTGCGATTTGACGTTAGTATCGATTTGAAGTTAGTACTATCGTATAGGGGAATTTATCACGTTTTAGGCCCTATTGTTTGACATAGCTCGACAACCCCTAGCCCAATTTAGTTGAAATAAATTTTAAAATTAAGAATTACAATTCCCTTAATCTGTTCATATATTGTTTTCCTATACAAGTAACACTTTCGAAGTTAAAAATGAATGTATGAAGGGAAAAAATTATTTTTTGCCTAAAAATTAAAATTTTTTTTTTTTAAAAATACATAAAAAATCCAAAATGGAAAAAAGTTTCAAGTCTAGTTATTTTTTCGCAAAGTCACATAACCTATGAGCAAAATGAGACAAAGATCATAAAAATCGATGCACGCGTTTCGCTTTTATTCGCAATTGAGTAAAGGTATGAATTTCAAAAATCAGTTATAGCCACCACCCTTAAAATAAAAATAAAAATATAAATTAAAAAATTATCATGCAAAAAAAAACTTTATTTATAAAAACTTAATGAAAATAAAATAATATGCAATTAATACGCAATTATAATATGCATAAAAACAAAATTTAGAACATTTTTTCAATTATTGGCAATATCCATCCTTGTAGAAGTTGACGCTTGTGGTTCTGATGATCTTGTTTTCTTCGTAGGTTGTTCATATTCATGGTCTGAGTCTGTATCGTCATCCGAGATACACATACTATTCAAGGGCGTGTTTCTTTCACTGTGTCCACCAATTTCAATGTCTTCATCTTCGGTGCTTTCTTCAAACTGCATAATTGTGGAACTCCACCAACAAACCTCCGCAAGCAATGCATCCAATTTTTTGCTTTTGAACCGCTTTTCAAATGGCATGGTCACCTGGTGGAACCTCTCTCCTTGTTCGTCTGATTCCTGAGGTGATTGTGCCAAAAAAGTATCGAGGTGGTGGTGCAAGAAATGCAATTTCAGCGTCATGGATGCACCGATTTTTTCGAAATAAAACAGCAACCTGTCCACTCGTTGCTGTATCTCTTCTCGCTGGACACGGTTCTTTCCTAGAACGCCTTCTATTACTTCTTTCAATGCGTTCCATGCATGTTGGTGGTCGTGATGCTCTGAAAGCAAATGTGTGAAAGAATCACTTTTGATCAATTTCCGAATATCAGGTCCATTGAGAATACCTGTTTTAAATACATAAGAAAAACGAAAAAATTATTGGTAATGCGAATGTATAGAAATTAACAAATTTAGATATGACAATATTGAAATACAGAGTACGATACGTACCGTTTTTGATTTTCTCATCACTGAGTTTCGGAAAGATGGATTTCAAACAGTCAAAGGCGCCGTTAACTTTTTTGACCACCACTTCAACGAATTTCCCAGCTATTCCCAGTTTCATGTGGAGCGGTGGCAACAAAATATCATCCAGGTCCTTTATCATAGGTTCATTGCGTAATTTTAATTGTTTGTTGAGCTCGGGAGTTCTTCCTTTCCAATCTTTACATTGATATTGATTTCCTTTGTATCGTGAATCCCAATTACAAAGGAAGCAGAAGTATTTTGGATATCCGCCCTTTTCTATAATCCCTTGTAGTATGTTGACCACCTTCAGATGGCAACAAATGTTCCATTTGTGTTCATCGTATTTGATTTTCTTCAAAATTTCGCCCAATGCTTCATACGTTTCCTTCATAGTTGTGCTGAATCCCAATGGAATGCATGGTTTTTTATTTTTTTTGTGCAGCAGCACAGCCTTCAAACTAGTAACTGAACCATCGATGAATAAACGCCAGTCGCCAGCGATATAATCCATTCCCAATTTTTTCACTAAACCTGGGATATCATGGCAGTACGTGAACGTATTTGCTTCGTCAACGGAATAAAATTTCTGAAAATCAGCTTGGCGTTGTCGGTATGATGTTGCGCTGACATTTTGCTGTGTGAGTTTTCTTCTCTTCAAAAATGATGTCAGCCATTCGGAGTCGTGTTGTGATAGTCCCAGCTTGGCCACAATGTAATCCATTTCGATTTGTGGTAGCGGTTGTGGTGCACTATTTTCAATATCGAGTATCCAATCAGCATCATCCAAATCGGTCGGATTGGTGAAAACGGTTTCGGCTAGCAGGGACACAGTATCCGCACTCGGAGGTTTAGGTGCATCGGTATCAGCAGGGCGTTGCACTGGAAGTGTGGCAGTAAATGCAGCAGTGTATACTTTTGTTTTCAATTGTTGTCTGTTTAATCCAGGACGAAAATTTATGCATGCATAGCACCTGGATTCATCATGTCCAGTTGTGTCTTCCACCCAAATTACTGGCTTCATAAAAGATAACTTTCTACTTTTTCCGTGAATCCATTTTAGAAGGGTAGTATAACAACTGTTGCACACTGTGTTCGGCGTAAAATTTGCACCACTTAAATCTGCTTCATCGAAATAATTACAATACGCGGTTTTGAATTGCTCAGTAAACAAATTTTTTCGATCTTTTTTCTGTATTTTTCGGACGATATGACCACAAACGTAACAATATTCATCCAAATATGGGCACTTGTTGTTTTCCATATTGATATATTTTATGTTTTGTTGTTATTCACTTTTAAAAAACTGGAGAAAAATCACTTTTACTGTTCGCGTTCGTCGGCACTGGCTGAATGCCAAAAATCGATCAATGCACACCTATAAATACTACGTATTTTTGAATATTTTACTGCCAGGTACTTATAAATGGGCGCATATTTTAAGGGCGGCTGGCTATATACCTGATTCAGCACTTGTACGTTTCAAACTGTGCAAAACTTTCCAAATAATGACCACCCTTAAATGTGGGTGCAATTTCTGTAAAAAAAATCATATAGGTAGCCACCGGAAAAACCCAAATAATAAAAAGGTCCACTTTCCGTTTAATTGTCCACGTACATTTATTACCGCAATCATAAAAATCAAATAACCTTTTGTTTATTCCTTTTTTTTTAATTCTCAGAATCATGAAAAAGGTGTCAATGTTTTCTCCAAATAATGTTGTGCATATCTCGAGCAAATTTTTGAAATTCATACATTTACTCAATTGCGAATAAAAGCGAAACGCGTGCATCGATTTTTATGATCTTTGTCTCATTTTGCTCATAGGTTATGTGACTTTGCGAAAAAATAACTAGACTTGAAACTTTTTTCCATTTTGGATTTTTTATGTATTTTTAAAAAAAAAAATTTAAATTTTTAGGCAAAAAATAATTTTTTCCCTTCATACATTCATTTTTAACTTCGAAAGTGTTACTTGTATAGGAAAACAATATATGAACAGATTAAGGGAATTGTAATTCTTAATTTTTTAAAATTTATTTCAACTAAATTGGGCTAGGGGTTGTCGAGCTATGTCAAACAATAGGGCCTAAAACGTGATAAATTCCCCTATACGATAGTACTAACTTCAAATCGATACTAACTTCAAATCGCAGGTAAGAAGACAAAACGAATGATGCAGAAATTCTTCTTTTTGGGTCTAATTTCACATACAGTTCACAGAATTGAGTTGGCAAATCATGTGTTGTACTGTGTTATGCTATGTTTTGTGTTTTGATTTTTTTGTTTCTTGTTAAGAAATGACAATAGCTCTGTTAAGAAATGAAAATAGCTCATGCATAACGAAACAGTCCGAACTTTTTTGTGCAATTAAGAGAGTAATTGAGAGAGTAATTTTTTCATTTCCTGTACAAATTTGCCCGATCTTTTTCTTTGGGTAAGTTCGGACAAGAATAAACAATCAGCTGTTTCTGTTTAAATATGAAACTTATAAATTAATCAGAAAACTAACAAGCAAAAGCAAAAAATTAATTTTTATTAAAAAATATATATATAAAAGCAAAATGTAGGGTTTTAATGGAAAAATTAAAGTGGTAAATACATTATTGCATACATATTTCCCTTAATCTGATATATAACAAAAAACAAAATATAAAAAATGACAATGATGCAAATGTTTTGGTTTTATAATGTTATGACTTAAGCGTTTTTGGTTGCAATTTTGGGTTGTTTTGGCAAATTTAGAGAGTAATTTCCATTTTACACTCATTAGTCCGAACTTACCCGAGATCTTGTGGAACACACCTATTTTGTTCTCTGCTTTTTATAAACTTCGCTGTCAGTATCAGTCGCTACAACTCACTCTGTTAAAAATTCTGGTGATATCAAACGTTGGAGAAACTTATTGTCCTCAAAGCCTTATCAATTTTCTTCGCCCACGTTGACTCCTTTTCCAGAAATCTGGACTCATCCCCCAGAGAATTCTAAAATTCTGGTGATGGCAAACGATGGAGAAACTTATTGTCCACAAATCCTAATCGCCCGTGTTGACTCTTTTTCCAGAAATCTGGATTTATTCCTCATAAAGGCGTTAACATACATACGTTCTGTTAAGTGGTTAACATTATTCTGTTAACATAACAGAATGTGTCAAGGGTTATACATTTAGTCAATTCACAAGGTATCCTAACATGTCATATTGTCAAAATGTCCTAATATTTCACAATGGTTTAAAAATATTGTTGTTGGTTTGTTAACAAAAAGTGTTTTAAATAAATAGAACGTTGCTTGCTGTGTTTATTGTGCTGTCGTAATTAATTAGAAAAGTCCAGCGCTGAGCGGCTGAGCCGTACAACAATATTTTTAAACCATTGTGAAATATTAGGACATTTTGGCAATATGACATGTTAGGATACCTTGTGAATTTACTAATTGTAAAATTTATCTTAACACAAATAAATTCGAAGATGTGTATTTTTTATTTTTCTAGCAATGGTATATCAAGATTTTTCGGGGATGTACAATTTTGCTTCTGTTCTTCTAGTGGTGTGAATGAAGGCTCATTATCACATTTTTTTTTCCAAATTTTTTAATTTTTTTTAAAAGTTACAAGCCGCCATTATTGTTGTTGTTTTCTTTTACCCTTCACCAAAGGTAAAATTGTATATATGTATATAACTTTGTCATTCCATTTGTAATTTCTACAATCTATATTGATCTTAGACCCTATAAAGTATATGTACTCTGGATCCTTTTGAGAAGAGAAGTTCAAATCCGGTTGTTCGCCTCTCCGTCCTTCCATTGAAATGGGGTTTCCGAAGACCCCAGATATGATGTGGACTTGGTTGGTATATATTTACGGCAGATATGCTCATAATAATTTGTCTATTGAAATTAAGCCAGATCGGTCCATAAACGACTGAGATATTAGCAAAAAAAAGCACGACTACCTCTAATTTTTTCCATAAAATCCCTTGTTGCTGTTTTTTTTATACCCATCACCAAAAGTAACGAGGTATATACTAGGGATACGATACCGATACGATACCGATACTCAAAAAGAAATATCGGCGATACCGATACGAATATTAAATGTAAATTCAAGGTAAAATTAACAAAACTCAAGTAGAGTAATTTCTTTTTTATACAAAATTACAGTGCAAGAGATTATTAATATATAAAACTGAATTAATAAGATTTTAAAATAAACGAATTAATTTTGAATACATGGTAAAATTAACAAAATTTTAATTATTTCTTAAGCAATATTTAAAATTTAAATTCAAGAAACAAAGTACTCTCAACTTTTGCAGAGATACGCGATTTTGCAAATCCGTTTGAAATAGTCTCTCAGGAGCGACAGAACTCATTGGAAAACTTAAAGTATTTCTCCGCCATGTTCTTAAATTTTGGGCTTACATTTTATTGCGTCGGTAAGCCCGCGGATATGCATCTCTAGATATATTAGAAGATCTAAGGTATCTCCAGACTTCTTCTTTAGCTGAATCACAGTGTAGGATGGACAGAGGACAAACTTTCTCGAAATTTATTCTCATAAAAATCATTAAAAATAAGCAGAAAATTTTTAAAACGTACAAATTTACACGATTTAGCAATGAGAGAACATTTTACTTCTATGGCACAAAGCGAAACGGCTAAAGCTGCAGGTTAAAAGCGCTAATGCATCACTCCAAAAAGTAGTTGTGCAAAATTGTATTAAAAAGTTACGCAGCAAACGCGTAGAATGCATATACATACCAAAAGCATGAAGTAGGATTACTTTCTATTTTAACATTCGTCTTGAAAAAAGTTCAAAAAACGCTTGGTGTGGACTTGGGGTGCCAATCCCGAAATCCCGATTTGCTGAATCCCGAAAGATTTAAAATTTTTAATCCCAAGATTTTCGGGATTTAGTCAATCTCGAAATCGTGAACTTAATTTTTTTGTTTTACCTTTTTTATATTAAAAGAAATTCATCATGTCATCCTCCATTGAGAGGAAAGGGAACACAATATTGATCTTTTATATTTATTTGATTACTCTGTTAATACTTTCATTGAAATCAAAAGGAAAAAGTTAAACTTTGTTATTCTTTTTAAGCGTGTCCATCCAACAATTATAAAGATATTTTAATGTGAGAAATGCTGAAAATAATTTAAGAAGAAAATTAATTAAAGAAAAAAATGTCTTTCGAAATGCGCAAAACGAAAAGTTCCGTGTGGTTTTATATTCTAATTGATTCCACTGGTGCGCCAAATGCCAAATTGAAACTTTACTCTTTACAGTTTTAGGCTTATAAAAGGGGTTTCCGAGAGTGGGCATGGGACCTACGGTAATTTATGGAGCTGTTTCACGAAATTAAGTAGTGTAATTTATACACTACATAATACCTACCACTATGTAGTGGTGGTGGGTATAAAATGCGTTTTTGTTAAAATAAGATTTTTATGGTTAACTTAAAATTTATTTTGTTAATTAATTTAAATTAGTCATCTTAATTCATTTAATAACAATTTTAATAGAATCTTATAAAATCCATTACTACATAGTTTGCTCTATTCAATTACTAAATTAATAATTTTTTTATCTTTTAACTTTCAAAAACTCCGAATCCCGAAAATATCCCGGGATATCGGGGATTTGCGAAAAACAGTCCCGATTGGCATCCCTAGTGTGGACCGACCTCCAGCCCAGCGTTGCCGTAATTTTTTTGAAAATAACTGCGTATTAAGAAAAAAAACTGATTTTAACGTAAAAAAAACTGCACATAAAAATAGCCCAAAGAAATATATATAATTTACTATAATTTAGAATATTATGTTCTTAACGAATATTGTTACTTTGTTTGCTAGATGAAAGAGAGTGGAATTAAGAAGGGTACACAAGTACATGTAGTCTTGCGATTTGTTGTGTTTCTTCATTTAACCAAAATTTATTTTAGGTCCGGCTCAGATTTGCTATTTGTCAAGTAAACATACATTAAAAATTGCTGCAATAGAAATTTTATAATGAAAACTCAAATGTAACTTTAAAAAAGAAACAACAAAAATTACAAAATGTAAGCAGGGACATAATTAACCTTTCGAAAGTAAAAGCCAAATAAACTACTCAAACGGCTTGGCAAACATGTCAAAATTGTACGTTTGTACACTCCTTGGCGATGTTTATTGGGGTATTTGACTGACGATTAATACATTTTTGTAGAAAAATCGAAATGTTGCATATTTTTCAAACTTTTTGCGCTAATTTATTCATTTAAGTAAACATTTTGCAGAGTCAAGTAGTAAACGACGAAGCATAAAAAATTATAAAGAATAAAAGTTTTTTTTAGAATTTATTTGTTAACTGAGAGTGCGTATTTCCCAAGCCGTTTGTGTTTTTTGTTTGGTTCTTAAAGCTTGCCTCTACTATATGTAAATTAGGTAAGATTATGGCTTAAGAAATAAAAAATAATATAACAGAATTGAAAATAAAATTATTTTAATGCAAAAACTGCAAAATCTGCACAATTTACAAAAAAAACTTATTTTTTTAATAAAAACCTTCAAAACTTTCAATGTTTGGGGAAAAAAGATAAATCTGCACATTTGGCAACGCCTAAGCCTAAGAATTAAAAGAAACAATTTATTATTCTCTTTGATTTTATGCTCTGCTACTGAATATATCGGTATCGGCGATATTTTACTGGCGATACGACGATACTTTTTTATGGTTTTTTTCATAACAGCTTAGATCAATAACACATCTTAGCTGTTATGAAATAATGATGATCTAATTGTATATGCAAATAGGCGAGTTTTCAAGCTAGAAAGAACAATTTTAAAAGTTTCCAGTAAGTTATCGTCCAGACTTGCCATTTTTGTTGCTGCAATTTTGAAAAATTCTTTGAAATATCATTAGTGTCCAGATTATGAAATTATAGTTTTGCAGTTTTTGTATTTTTATCTAAGTTTTCTCTTTTAATTTTTATATTTTGTATATAAATACAAATACACCTTCAGCAAACTTTAAGTTAAAAACTGTGAGAATAACAAAACAAAACAGAATTGCAAAGGACATGAAACTGAGTATCCCTCCCCAATCTTTTCATCCCTCTCACCGCTTAACTCAGGAATTGCTGCATCAAAAATTACAAGTCTGGACGATGACTAATGAGCAAAGTCAAATACATTTGAAATGCTATTCCAGTTAAAATAGAGAACATTAAATAAAACAAATATCTGAAATACAGTACTAATATGTATGATACAGAATGGACGGTCACCGAATATATGTTCATATCAAACCATTGTGAAGGGTATATAAGATTCGGCATAGCCGAGTATAGCAATATTTCTTGTTTTATTTCAACATTTCAAACTAACTGCTATTTTCAGTCCCTGGTTGTTAACAGGAATACAAAACTGCAAAATTTCAATAGAACTAGAGTTGAGCTGTAAACCGTAATAGGGGCGTTAAACAAAAGTAACAGCTACTGAAAGACAAAACTCATGTGTTTTAAAAAAAATTTTTTTTTTAAACGTGTTAATAGACAACAAATTTATTATTTCTGAATTCTGTAATGTTAGGGTTAACGTTATTTCACGAAAACGAAGAGATAAAGAAAATGTGAAGTAGTTTTGTAATCTATGGATTCCTACAAATGCAGAATTGTTAAATGACAACCACTTGATAATTTTCCTTCTTCGTTTCACCGTGTAGCATGTTACCACACTAATTATTTGCGGTTTCTTTAATTTTGTTTAGCTGAAGGTGTATCATGCTGTAATTGAGGATGTTATCGCAAATGTTCGTGATGCCTTTCTCGATGAGGGTGTTGACGAGCAGGTGCTACAGGAAATGAAACAGATATGGCGGTCAAAATTATTGGCCAGCAAAGCAGTCGAAATAAATCCAGACCCACCAGAGACACAGCCACCACTAATTGTAGCCAATAATCCAAAGGTAAGTAAAGTTAGTACCAAAGTACAGAAAACCAAAGCACAGAAATGTATGTTTTTAGCGTTAAACATCTATAAACAAATTTGACTAAATAAACAATTTTGTTTTGTCTTTCTCATACTCATTCATAATGTTGCTGCCGCTTTTTGTTCTATTAACAACATGCTATAAAATCAACAAAAACATCAACAACATGCGCGAACAATGATGACATGATGATAAATGAATCATTGTAAATGAATGCCAATTTTACCTAAAAAATATATATATAATATGTATATATATATATATTCTATATAATTTTGCAACCACAATTAATGTTTAAAACTTATTTATTCTTTACTGAAATGTTACAACAACCAATAATAGCCTACTAAGGTAAATTTTTTGCTTGTAATTGAATTTATAATTTTAATCAATTATTTTTATTTTTTTAATTCTTTTCCGCAAAAGGCCCAAGCAGCTAAAGCAAAGAAGGCCGCGGCAGCTGCTGCTGCAGCTTCACATCAGCAAAATAATAACGGTGGAGCTCAAAATTTGTCAACAACTGGCGTGGGTGCAAATGCCTCATCAACAGTGGACGTTAAACCAAATATAGCAAATTTACAACAAACAACCAATGGGCCAACTAAAACAGCTGGTGGGACTTCATCAAATGTTACGAGCACAATTATGAATGGTACAATTAAACAAGAGCCTCTACATCAACATATGCAAACGACTCAAAGTCAACCACCACCATTACATCCTACCTCATCTAATTCAGCTATGATATTACAACAACAAAAACAGCAACAACAACAACATCAACAAATTGTTGGTGGAGGCTTAAATCAACAGCCTTCTGCAGGCAGCGGCAACAATCAACCACAATCTTCTACCATACCCATTGTGGCTGCTTTAGATCCAAATCGCATAATGCCCGTTAATGTAAGTTTATTATTTTAATGTTTTTAATATTAAGATCTCTGTGTGTTTGTTTATTATGTATGTACGTTATAACTAACGGGTTATCCATTTTTCGGTTTAAAACGTAAATTAAGTAAAACACACATTATGCTAGGAACACAACTGGGACGAACAACGTATTTTTGGCCGCGAATATTTGTCGCCAAAAATAAAACATATTGGTGTATATGAAAATACACACAATAATAGCTTCTGGCGAAATTCGCTATACGCAACGTCCTTGCAATAGACTTATTTCTATTTCATATGCCAGCGAACGACGAAAAATCAGTACCAGGGGGCTAATTCTCACTTTCGATTGCGAATAAGTTCTTGCTCGAACGTACGAGTAAATGCAATTTTGGAATTCTCTTATTCGATATCTAACAAAGTTGATCGAAATTTCTAATGACGGCATTCGATAGTGATCGATGATTCGAATGCAACTATGCGTGTTTTTACTCGTAAACAAAAAAGCATTCGAAACCACGTTTAATGTTAAAAAGCAAAAGAACAAAATCAAAATGTAAGTTTAAATCAAAGAACATATGTATAATATTTAAAATTTTAGATATTTAATAATAAATATCGCCAACTTTATGTCGGAACACACTGATTTTGCTAAAAATATTTAGCTAAACAGTTCCCAAGGAAAAGCAAAATCCCACCAACATTAGGAGCACCTCACAAGAAAACTAAACGCTTCTGGCCCACCAATAAAATATGCCAAATTATGGCGCAAGGTAATACAAAGAGAAAAACATTTTCTATTAGATTTTTAATGATTTCTTTTTATAAAGGTTTACGCCGATTAAAAACAAAATGTTAAGCTAGATTTACACGATTGAAATTTTCCTCAAAATTGCTCTTCAAAATGCTTCAAACTCGTGTAAACAGCAAAATTTCTTTAAAATTTATTGATAAATTTTATTTATGTAATGTGACATTCGTAAATTTTGAAGAAATTTTGCTGTTTACACGAGTTTGAAGCATTTTGAAGAGCAATTTTGAAGAAAATTTCAATCGTGTAAATCTAGCTTTAGAAAGCAACTTTCGTTTAATAATTCTTCAAAAAAAAAAAAAAAAAACGAACAGGTGGTGGCCCTTATGAAGAGAAAGTTCTTTCACATGTAGAGGAACAATTAATGGTTGCAGCAGGTATGGATGTCGCTGTAAAGTGTCTAAGCCTCTAGTACACGGCATGTAAAAAGCCACATGCGCATGTGGTTCTGACGTAATTTTGACGTCATCACACAACACGCAATGCTTACTGTGGCTTTGCATTGACGTCAAAATTACGTCAGAACCACATGCGCATGTGGCTCTTTACATTCCGTGTACTAGAGGCTTAAGTAGTACTGCCTGCGCTGCATAATCCTCCTATGAAGCGACCATACTTGGTATGAGAGAATGGTATGCCATCATACCATAATACTCGTGTAATAGCAAAAAATTCGTGTATGTCATCAGAAATTGATTTTGATCATATTCTTGTTATAGCAATTCTGACATACTCAGTACAAACTTCATGTTAATTTTTGCAGGTAAACGGTAACGATGCACTATAAGAAATGTTTCCTTTTTTTTTTTTTTTTGCCAAAACTAATTTTAAGCTAAACGACTGGCCCAAATTAAATGTTTTTTTGATTTAATCTTTGTAGGTCTCCCTGCCTCTTAAGGCCAATAAATTTTTTGTCACGGGCAAAAAGTTGGTCACGTTGTGTTCCGTTTTTGTATGTTTTGGCGTGATTTTCAACTGCCGAAAGCAAACCAAGAAACATAAAAACGAAATGTTATTCAGAACATGCCCGTATACATCTAAACATAGATTTGTAAAAATGAAAAAAATTATGTATTATAAGTTATTTTGTCAAAAGTCCACAGATATTATTACTGAAAAAAGTACCAAAAAAAAGAGTGAATTTACCCGCATTCCATTTAAAATACAAGCAGCCCATCACTGTCTACAGCTGTCACGTAACCTCGTAATGAAATTCTATTTTCTACAGGTTGGCACGTTACGGTTAAGTGACATTACAGTCAGTTAAGCATTTGTATTGCTTTCCATATAACAGAAACGATCAGCTGTTTACATTACATTTACATTTCTACATTTACGGTCGGCTAAAGCGGACCTTAACACGGTAACAAATCACTTGCATATGTTTGTATCTATAACGTAACGGTAAATCCACATTGTAGAAAAAAATACACACCGATTCTTTTTTTTATGTTTTTAGTGTACTAACATGCCTGTTCTGAAAATCACTTTAGTTCAAATCACGTGATTTCAAATCACATGTGCCGTTTTCGTGTTTTTTTGGAGTAATTTTCAATTGCCGAAAGCACGTCGAAAAATACAAAAACGGTATGATTTTCAGAACACCTCAAAATCATAAGTGTGATTTCAAAAGCACGTCCTTTAAAAACACGAGATTTTTAGAACAGGCCTGTAAATTAAAAAAATATCAAAATTTAAAAAAAAAAATTCTCTTTTGGCCAAAAAAGGCAAACATTTCCTATAATGCGATGGGTTGTTTAGAGCGCGCATTTTTAAAAGGTTTTATTGAGGAATATGAAACTCTGCCAGAACTATGGAATATAAAAACTGAAATACATAAGTATACCATAATAGACATTAAAAGAACATTTTTTGTAGTTGTCAGGAGCTGATACTTCCAATTCTCTCAATAATTTTGTATGGGATAGTTTTTGTCTCTTAACAAACCATTCTTTTGTCCAAACTCGTGTTTTTCTCTTCATTGCGTTTTCGTCCGCCAATAACTCATACATTAAAAAAGCAGCAACTAATTCACGCGCCATCACTTTTCAATATTTGTTTTGTAATGATGTATGACATACTTGCTATGATAGTCTAATAGCAAAGCACTTTCTCTCAACATACCAAGTATGGCCGTCTAATAGGCACTTAAGAACAGATTTTTTAACAGTCGAAAAATCGCATATTTTTGCTTAAGCGCCTTTTTTAAAAAGAGCGCTTTTCTGTTAACATTTTTTGAGATTTAGGTACACAACATTTTTCGTACATTTATTTTCATACATTAAAATGAAGGCACTAGAGATGAGCGATATTTCTGTACCTGCTATTTAATCACTGTTACTGAAAAATCACGAATCACAGTTGTGACCAAATTTGTCAAGTAACAGGTACTCTCTAAAGGCCATGTCAGATAAAACTTTTGCTTCGCGTTGCGTTACCGATTCGCTTTGACATCTAAGATAAAATATACATACTTATACGAAACATGTCACATAAAGTACTTTCAAAGCGGAGCGAAGCAAAAAGTTAGCCAACTCTCATCTTTTTGCGCGCTTTGACAATTGGCTAGTATAATTTTCTTTTTTTTTGCCAAATTCAATTCCAAAAAACCGTCCAATTAAATTTTTAACTTTTATTTTTGTAACAAATAATTAAATGTACAAATTACCAACCGCTTTTATAAGTAAACAAACAATGCGTGAGTGTTGTCAAAGTTTTCATTGTGGCATACACCTTTTGCTTTGCGTTTTTCTGCCGAAGGTAGAAACGTCACGCAAAGCGACAAAGTTGTATCTGACACGGCCTTAAGTCGGTCTTTTTGTATTTTGTTACATATCGTTACCTTAATATAAAAAGGCCACTCATTATTTTTGGAAATCCGTTTTTTTATTGATTATTGTAGAATGGTTGCTAATACACATTCTATTAAAATTTCAAGCAAATTAGATTAAAAATAAAGAAGTTATAAGCAGAATACAAAAAGCCCTAACTCATACACACAATTTTTCTAAAGAAAAAAAGGCCTAACTCATACACACAATTTTTCGAAAGAAATACATATTATGTATTTCAATCTGAATTCCTCGTTTAATTTTAATAAAGATGTTTTTTGACAATGGTTGTGTAGCTATATTATTTCAGCTTTTATTAAGTTTTTTCCTTCTCCTGTAAAAAGTGTTTTTGATGAGTTGGGGCCTTTTTATATTAAGGTAACGATATACAAATTTATGATATTTCACTGTTTGTGTGGGTAATAGCGTTTTTTGAATGAAATGTCGAATGATATTGCTGTTCCTTTCATTCTCTCTTCTATCTTATTAGAAATTTTTTATGCCAAAATTTATTTGTTCAAGTATGTATGTATATGAAAGTAAACAGATTTGAAAGCTCTTACAATTTGTTGTTGTTTCTTTGTAAGCTCTTGCAAAAGCTCGCGCATTGTACATTTATCTTGGCCGCACTTGCTTTAAAAGAACATAAAACTGATAAACCGTGATCACAATCACAGTTTAAAGGAGCAGTGATTTTTAAATCACATTCAGTAATCACGATGATCTTTAAAAATCACGGGATCGCTCATCTCTAGAAGGCACATTAAACCAAAATTTTTTTCATATCATACTTAACTTTATACCAACATATCGCACTTAATCAACAAGAGGGTATTATCTCAAAATTTTTATTTTTCCAATTTTTGAAAAAAATCTACACGCTATATTCATATCTGCCCGCTGTAAAAATATCTTGCTATTTTGTCTACTTTTTGGTAATGAAACAGTTGGTTTTAAAATTCATTTCCATATGCCTTCAATGTGAAATTAAAAATTGTTTTGCTTCTACTGAAAATGTTTAAATTTTGAGTTAATACCCTCTTGTTGATTAAGTGCGATATGTATACTACATAGTACATAACGCGCGGGACATTTTTACAAAAAAATAGTTACAATTCAATTCTATATAATACACGGGCTCTCTTTTTCAACCCTTAATCCATTTTTTGATATCTTGAATATATTAAGAAATATCGAGCCCTAACATTGTTTTGCTTCATTCGTCACTTTTTGTTCCATGAAGCAAATTTCCAATGTAATAGTAAAAATTATATTGTTTGTCATTGTTTTGTGGTATGTTCTATTCAAAAATATAGATCAGATCAGTTTTTTGCCAACTTGCTTCAACAATGCCTTTTAGGCGCTGAAGCTCAAAATTGTAAAATTGTTATGAGTTGTGAGTAAATAAAATAAAAAAAAAAAAAAAAAAAAAAAAAAAAAAAAAAAAAAAAACCAGTAACCACCCGATGATATCCTATGTAGTTTATATTTTGTATTTGCTTCAAATACGTTGACCTACTTAAAAGTTATATATTAATATCTTTTCATATTTTGTGCAAAAAGTTGTAATGGCTTTAATATTCAATAGAAAATATATGTCGTGACCCACGTTATTTTTTAACAAAAAAAGCTATCGCGCAGCTTATATTTAAATTTAATCCAAATATTCTTTTCGTTTTTCTAGAAGAACACATTTTTGTTCCAGGCAGGAAACTAGTAACCAACCGGCGATATGTATCAACCCTTATATTTTTTATGTAGAAAACTAATTTTAAATTGTTTTTTAAGTGTTTCTTTTTATTATAAATAATTTTTGATATTATTTAACTTTGCCTGAAATATCAGAAAAAGCTGTGTAAAATGTAAATTTTTTAATAATTAATAAAATTTACTTCTTTAGCATTTCATTAAAGGTATTCACGTCAAAAGTTGCACTCTTGCAAAAGAAGCAAAATTACAAAAAATATAACAGTAAACACATAGAAAATTTTCCGTACAAATAATAAATTAATAATTAATTTTCTGTTTTAAAAATTAAATTGAAAACCTTTTATTCAGTTGTTTTTAAATCTTTTAGTTTTTTCCAATAATTTTTGACAACGAGAAAAACCAACATACACACTTTGACTGGTTACGGCCAGGGCTGTCAGATTGATTTTGAACTTTTTCGCCAAATTCAATGTCAAAAATCGCCCAAGCATTTAATTTTTAGTTTTTGACAATAATATATGTATTTTTAGAAGAATTAAAAATATTTTTTTATAAGTCCCAAAAAAAAAAAATTTCTTCCGTATCGCTTAAATCCGCCAAAAATTCAAAAAAAGTCGCCAAGATATTTTTATTTAGAACAAAGTAAAAAATAATTTGTAAGCACAAAATGCAATGTTTAAAATCAGGGACATAACCGTTATAACCAATATTTGAAAAAATCCTGAAATAATAATTTATCACGAATTTTTAAAACCTGCTCTCTGAATAATAGTTACAAATAACCAATATTTTTTTGGTCTTTGGTAACCGTTATAGTTTGTTTATGTTTTTTTTGGGCTTCCATAACCATTACAAAAGATTTTAATTTTTTTTGGTCTTCCGTAACCATTACAAAAGATTTTTATTTTTTTCGGTCTTCCATATCCATTCAAAAAAATTTTTTTTCCTTTTTTTTCGATTCTGTTATTAGGGAATTATCTTCATTTCATTACTGAATTTCTTCACAAATTTTATGAAAATATTCGTTGGAGTTCAGCCAATGACACTCCTAATAAAATCTATGAAACAGGTTTCGTTACAGTTAATGTTTATGACAAGCTTCATAAAATTAATGAAACTCTTTACAGAAACAATAAATCGTCAGGTAATGAAGCATTTTATAGAATCTATGAATCAGTTTCGTAAAAATCATTCCTAAAAAGAGCTTCTTAAAATACCCTTTTTATTACCATTTGTAATACTAGCAATATTTGTTGCGGTTTTTGTTTAAGATTTCTTCACCCTCACTTTAGAATCGATGAGATTTTCATCAATTTTAAGCGCTTGTTTACACTTGTTTCAAGATTTTAAAGAATTGTGTTTTAAGCATTTCAAAAACACAATTTCGGAGGCCGAATGGCAAAAAATTGACATTCTTGTTTCAAGCTTTAAGCCAAATGGTATTTCACCTTGGTAGATCGAAATTTGCTTTTGAATGAATGATTATCTATTTTAATTGATTTACATGTTCTTCCTAACTTCTGTTTTTTCGTACTTTTTGTCAAGAATTTTTCTTGAAATCCAAATTACATTTTTGTTTTCAAATATCAAAAAATTTGCGGATCCTTACCAAAATCAATAAAAAAAAGTTCGTCCTTTTGCAAATATAAGTCAGTGTGCGAAATTTTATAAAAATATCTTAAGATTTGCGAACTGTTGCGTGGTTATAGAAGACAGAAAAAATAAAAATCTTTTATAATGGTTATAGAAGACCAATAAGAATAAAAATCTTTCATAATGGTTACCAAAGACCAAAAAAATTAATAATCTTTCATAACGGTTATCAAAGACCAAAAAAATAATAATCTTTCATAATGTTAATGGCAGAACTACAATTTTCTGGGTAATTTATAATTATTATTACAGGACCAATTTTTTTCAGTTATTTTTTCCATAACCTATTGGATATTTAAAAAATAATAAGAGTTATTTCGGGTCCCTGTTTAAAATATTTTATAGTAGTCTACTCAAAGCGACAAAAAAAGAATTTTTGCGGTAAGTATTAAACAAATATTGGATATACAATACATTTGTATGTAGTTGCAGTTGTATGATATATCTAAAACGCTATATATTTCACCGAGAAGACTCCCTTTTTGTGTTCTTTTTTGGAATACATTGTGAAGGAACAAAAGAAAAGCAACATGTTCTTTTTACATTCAACTTATAACTCGTTAAAACGTGTCGAAAACTTCATATCGCATTCTACTTCGAAGGCGAATTTTAGTGGTGTTCATTATTTCAACACAGGCATTACTAGTTGTAATAACCAGCATATAAAGAACAGTCAATGCAAGTTCCTTTAAATGGTACGTAGCTGCCGTATCATTGTAGCTATAAATTGTTGGCCTAAACTGATTTAAATAAGATTGAATATCATCATTAAAATTCTCTTTTAACAAACGGTATTTTTCCATTGTGTTTTATTAACATCCAAAGGTACGTTAGGATTCATAAAATTTTTAAAATATCTTTAACAACAACGAATTTTTTCAGTGATAATTTGTCATATTTTATAATGGAAAAATGTTCATAAACTTTAATTATATTAATTTTTTAAAGAATTCTACTTATTACTTCCTTCAAGAGCACATTTAAATATGAAAAAAAAATTTCTCGAAGATTTTCATTATCTTTATCAGCCATTTCAATATAATTTAGTTTTAAATACTGGTCATACATATGAATGCATCAAATTTCATACATTGAAATACTAGAATAAAAAAAATTAATATCTTCCTATTGAATTTAACAAATTTCAAAACAAATTCATGGCTCATCAAAAATAGCCAACAAAATCGCCAACTATTTTATAAATCGCCATGTCGCCAAATCGAAAATTAGGTCGCCAAACAAGTTTGAAAATCGCCACGTTTGGCGAGAAATCGCCACATCTGACAGCCCTGGTTACGGCAACCAAAAGTATTTTACAAAAACAAACCACGTATAAATACACACATGCATTTCGTGCTGTGGTCGTGCAAACTGCTTAGCAACAACAACAATACCAGTGAGGAGCGTTGCTAAAATTGTTTGTTTCCCCATTCCTCATGAGTAAAAAAATGCAAAAATTTTTTATGCCTCACCCTCATGAATGAATTTGTGAAAAATTTACAATAAGTAAAATGAGCGATCATACATATACATACATTCATATGTATGAATTTTTTGAACTCTGAAAATTTAAAATACCCAGCAAACAATATGAGTCCTAAAAGAGTCTTTTAGGACTCCTTTTTATGAGCAAAACGCTCAGAAAAAAGCTCCTAAAACCCTCAGATATGAGCGTGTTTTCCTATGAAACCGTCAAAAAATTTTGTACTGAATATGAGCGCTTTAGGACTCCTAAATTTAACGATTTGTATGGAAAATTGTGAGCATTTTTGCTCACAAATCAATCATAACAACCTCTTAAAAGAGTCACAAAAGAGGGATTTCGGAGCCAAAAAAGAGTGATATAGGAGTGTTTTTTTTTCTTGAAATTAGGGTATTCATTTTTATGTAAATTTTTGCTTTTACGCTTTTAATGGAAAAGTTTTATTAATATATGTTTTGTGCATAGAAATAATAATCATTTTAAACAAATTTCAACGGACAAAACCACCTAATTTTCTTTTTACAAAGGGTTCAAATGGATAGTTTTGTCTAATGAAAAGATTTACAAGGACAATGTTTATTCAAATATTCACACTTTAAGTACACAAAAAACATTAGTGAAAAAGTTAAAAAATAAATAAAATAAATGAATAATAAGCATTTCTTCAGCGCATATACTCGTACTTATTAGGTATAAATGGACTAAATTTTATCAAAACCACAACCGAACAGCGCAAAATGGTCACAATAATAACAGACAAACGCAAAATATTGAAATTATCAAGAAAAAGAAAACAAACTACCGTTGCCCCTCAGAAAACCCTCATAAATAAGAGTTTTCTAGGAATGTGCTCCTAAATTGCTCATAAAAATGAGTCTTTTCGGAGTGCTGAACTCTACAGGCTCGGAAAACAATCAGAATTGCTCATAAATTAGGAGGGTAATCATAAAACCCTCAAGAAAAGGAATCTTTTAAGAGTCATATTTAGGAGCGCTCCGAAAATTGTTTGGTGGGTATTAATAACAGAATTTTCAAAAATTTCAAACCTTTTTTAAAACCGATTTCACAGAAATACATATACAGTAGTGTTATGACTTTTCAAATTTTTTGTAGGTAGGTAGGTAGAAAGGCTGGTGTGAAGTCTCCTTCACAGCCTCACCCAGAGACCAATACGGTCCATTGTGATGCCTTGTTTATAGTTAAGAAGCTGAAAAAGAAGGTGAAGAGAAACAGCAAAAGCATCAGAAAAGATAAGAATAGATAAGAATAGATGAGAAAAGGAAGTTCTGACCAAACCCGAGAGAAAAGCCTCACTCAACACAACACCAATCCGCCCTATGTGCGGTTAGCTCCCAGTCTCCTGCTGCGCAGCCAGGCCATCCCCATTACGAATCCTATCAGACTCTCGAGCCCACAGTCCGGGACGTCCCCTAATTCGCCTAGGAATCTGCTGCCCAGCCACCTCAGCCTGCTGCCCTGTAGCCTGGGACAGCGGCACAAAATGTGCTCAACCGTCTCCAGCTCCTCCGGGTCCTCACACAACCCGCACATATCCGACACGTCGGATCCTAACCTCATCGCCATCCTGCCTATCATGCAATGACCCGTGATGATTCCTATTATGGTCCTCACGCAGACCCTGCTTCTGCCCAGCAACAACTCCGAGTCGGACTTCCTGAGCACCGGCCACATCGTCCGTGATACCCGGCAGTCCGTTCGGTTCCCCCAGGCCCTATTGGTCGCGTCCAGAATCCATTCCCTAATCTTCCCAAAGTAGAATCCTATTGGAGGCCTAATTGCCTCTATGTGATTAGGATCCTCCATCTCTGAGCCCTGTCTCGCCAACTCATCAGCAATCTCGTTGCCGCTTATGTTGCAGTGACCAGGCACCCAGCACAATCTCAACATATACTCTCCTAAGGCTCCCTCCAGAGCCCTCCTGCAACCGTCAACTAGCTTGGATTTCACGTAACAGCCCCTTACGGCCATAAGGGCCGCCTGGCTGTCGACATATATAGTGACCTCCGAGCCCCTATCAATGTTGTCCCTCATCAGTTCCACGGCCCTCAAGACCCCCAGAACTTCCGCCTGAAAAACACTGCAGTCGTCCGGAAGCCTATATGACATTCTGATGTCCAGATCCTCAATGTAGACCCCCGCACCCGTGCCTCTCATCTTCGAGCCGTCAGTGAAAATAGCAAATCCACTAAATAATCTGCTCCTACCTGACCATCTCTCCCTAGAAGGCGTTACCACCTCCGGCAACCGTCCGAAATCCACCCTGGTGCCCACGAAATCCGTGGAGCCGGGTGATCCCAGGCAGTAACCTCCAGCTTCGATCTCACTCAAGATCCGTGAGTGACCTTGCGTGAAATCCCTAATCAATCCTAGTTCCCTCAGTCTAAGAATGCTTCTGGCTGCCATTCCCATAACATACTGCTCAATGGGCAGAAGATGTAGAATTTTTTGTAAATATCAAATTGTACATGCCATAGCCAAACAAAATGTCCATAAAAATATTAACAAACACCATCTTTTTCGCTGCTTTAAAAATAAGCTCCCACACGAAACGAGTTGAAATTTGTTTTATAAATATTAAAAAAAAAACTATTAAATTTACCATTGTCACAATTTTAAACGGGTTAAGTATATCGTAGCTATTTTAAGAAATCTGACGGAGACTCTTTGTTTTTTGTTGTTAGATTTAACAGAAAAGCTACGATTTTTGCATTTTATCTTTTAGATATCCGCTAATGTAATAAAAAAATATGTGTGAAATTTTAGAAATTGCATTTGGTGCGGAAGGGTTTTCTACCAAAATGACCAGCAAACACGATATTTATCACTAATTTAATATTTCTATCTCGTGGTATATTTTTTTGTAAAAAAATTAGTCATAACCCTAATATACAGGCATGTTCTAGAAATCGAAATGAAGTGGATTTAAAATCGAACAAATGTGTAAAACGACTGTAATGAAAGTGCATAAAATATTTTTTTAAATCTACTTTATTCTTTGAGTTCTGGTTGTTTCTACAAGAACAACTCTTAAATCCAGGAAAAACTACGGTCATTTTGTTAAAAATTTTTTATGGTAAAAAACATTTTTTTTTTTTATTTATTTATTTATTTATTTCATTCGCAGTAATATATAAAAGCCTCCTAGGCCAATTAACATATATTACAAAGATATATTCCTGAATACAAATATAACTTAATTTTAATACATAGTTTTTATTATTATCATAATAACATGAACTAATAATGAAAATACTTTTACTTATAACTAATAAAATAACTCATTCATCGGCTCCCCAGCCAAAAAACAAAAAAGTTATAAAAAAGATCGTATGGAAATGTAGTCCAATAAGAAGTAGTACATCTAATTGTTTTATTTAATATATCAAACAGGAAAAAGAAACGAGAATAAAAATTAAAAACAAAACAAGTAGTCTATAAAAAAGACAAGTGTCTAAGAAGCTTTAAACGAAATACATTGTTCGTATGTGAGAACAAACGAAGTTCAAGAGGCAAGAAGTTCCAAAAGCGCGCAATTCTTATAACAAATGACCGTTCAAATACTGAGTATCTAATCCTTGGAATAATTATTTGTGGATTTCTGCTGGAATGGGAAAATATAAATTCAGACCGAAGTTGAAAAGGCAAACCACTTTTAATAACCTTATAGAAATTTAAGAGATTGCGATATAAAATAAAACTCTTGAAAGAACAACCTAAGAAGCATCGAACATTATCAGATATATGCATTCTATTTCGAACATTGTAGACATAACGCACTATCATGTTCATAATACGTTTCAATCTGGAAACAAAATAAGCCACCGTACCAGAAATAACCTCAAGCCCATACATTACATGGGGCATCAAAATCGTATGTGCAATAGTGTTCCTTACGCGAACTGGTAAAAAAAACTCCAATTGAATAAAGCCTACGTAAAATACCACACAAGACCAAGGGTCTCTTATTGCAGTACAGAACTAAGAATTAGCAAATTGTTGTAATGTTAAATCTTAAAACTAGTTGCTAAAATCAAAAATTTATATGTAATAAAGAAATAGATTTTAAAAAAGATATAGGTTGAAAAAATGAATCAAAAAGTATTAATTTTATCAAAATCAAATAATAATAATTTCCCTGACGTTTGTGAACAATAAATATATATATATATATATATATATATATATATATCTATGATCATATATACACTTAAATCTGTTTTCACGCGATGGAAACGCTTTTATTATTTTTCACAAGCTTTAAACAAATTCACTGTAGCTACTTGAAAGAAGCTACGTAAATAGCTGAAAATAATGAAAAGTAATATCTCTAACCTCACTACGCCATCTTAAACAAACAGGTATTTAAACAGCAAGTCTAAACTTGATGTTTTAACTGCATTTCATGTTAGGTGGAGACGTGGAGTAAGAGACGTAGGTTTTGTTTTAATGAATTGATAATTTGGCAATTAGGCATCTTTGTCTTATCCTTATGAAAAAGCGCACTAATGCAGCATTACAATGCACCTAAATAATAATGATAATCGGTTAATAACAAATTTACCTTTTTTAGATTACATTGCCTGCTCAACCTGGTACCATGAACTCTGAATCTCGTGTGCTTACCATACATGTGCCTGCCTCAGCTTTGCAAGAAAATCAACTGACACAAATATTAACGGCTCATTTAATATCATCAATAATGTCACTGCCAACAACATTAGCTTCATCCGTATTACAACAACATGTAAATGCTGCACTGGTTAACGCTAACATGCAAAGTAAGTTGAAAATTCAAAGCCATAATATCCATTTCATAAATATTTCTCGTTTGTAGAAAACTTTAATACGTCTAAACAAATGGATGGTGCTCTCGATACGTCCGATGATGATGAAAGCGAAGAAAGTGATGGTAATATGGATGACGATGACAATGATGATTTGGACAAAGATGATGAATCCGATATTGAAAATGATGGTGGCGCTGAAGAAGAACCGCTAAATAGTGAAGATGATGTAACAGACGAAGATGCTAGTGATCTGTTTGACACGGACAATGTTATAGTTTGTCAATATGATAAGGTAGTTTGTTTTAAACTTAAAACTCTTAACAATTCACTAGTTTGCTAACAATCATTATTTCCAGATTACACGTTCTCGTAACAAGTGGAAATTTTATTTAAAAGATGGTATTATGAATATTGGTGGAAAAGATTATGTTTTTCAAAAATCCAATGGGGATGCTGAATGGTAGTTTAATCTCTTTATTTCTAAAGAAATACAATAAATTACTTAATTTTTCCCTTGTGCTCATAACTAAAAACGATTTTTTTTGTTGATATGGTTAAAAACGAAAAAAAAAAAAAAATATAATAAATCAATCAAAGTATTTTGATGTAAAATATATCTAATATTTAACTTAAAAAAATTATGATTCTCTTTAAAAAGACAAAATTCTCTAGGCATTTCTGCAAATATTCATACCAAACATACATGATATACGTACAATTAACATTTTGTATAACAATTTTCTCAATTCTCAATTTTTACTTTAAACTCTCGTTTTTCATTGGTTATATGCTTTAGGTTAAACAGAAATATTTAAATAAAATATATTATTATTGAGCTGAAAGAAGTTTTGTTTCAATTTTATATTCTATACAAGCCTTTACCCGTGACTCCGTTCACGTGAAAATTAGAGTGCGATGTAAAGAAAAGGGTTTATCCTATTTTTTTTTTAGTTTTCTACATCAATACTTATTTTATGTTAAAATATTTCAATAAACAACATTATCAGGTCTGTTCTGCAAATCACGTGCTTTTAAATCACACGTGTTATAATGTTGTGTTGTGAAAATCACACCTAAAAACACAAAAACGAAACACCACAATTTCACGCGTGTGATTTTAAAAGGCCCATGTGATTTGAAATCACGTGATTTAAATTTAAGAATTTTAAGAATGTACAGTCCATGAATTATTATTTTTCACCAACAATATGTGTATAAAGGTAATACATGTGAATACTCATGTTTACTATTTCACCAAAAGATGGCTGCTCGTATGTTCTTTCGCTGATTAAAAAATATTTTCTCCAGTAATATACATATAAAAATGTTTATATTTTTCGAAAGAAAACGTTATGAGTATGCTTGTAGAAGCAATTTTTACTCCCAAAAAAAAAAAAAAAAAAAAAAAATGTGAAAAAAAATTTTCGGGATTGGGAATTTGGGGTATTTCTTAATCAAGAATGGAAATGTTTTTTAGTCCACTTTTTGAAGATCTTTTCGGTATACATAACATCAAAACTTCATTGTGATATCTCGATTCATGTTAGATTCATGGAATGTCAAACATTAAAATTATTATAACTATGTATAGTGTAAATGAATGAGAGGACTTTCAATATGAGTACAAAAATAGTAATTTTGAGATTTGAGATGCTATAAATCTGACATGAAAAGTATATATAGATATTGCGGTAAAATTTGTTCCAACTTAGCTTCATGTGGCCAGAAAAATGTCATGCAATTTTGTGATCTATGGTCCATAATTTCTCTTAGATCTCATACTAAGCTGCCTTCTGAAATTCACTGTAAACGCTAAAACTAATATCACTGCTGTATTGAAATCACTCTACTCTACAGAATTTTGGGATGATTGGTCCATAATTTACCATTTGCCCAATATAAATTCCCCTCCTGTAAATTACATACTGTTACGAATCATGATATCTAGCTAGTTCAAATTTCTAAAAAGAAAAGCATAAAACTTTCTGATTGTCGGTCAATAATGTGTAACCCGCAACCAATTTTAATGCTGTCGTCCGTTTTTATAAAGAATAATAAATAACATATACAGGCATGTTCTGAAATTCACTTTTATTCAAATCACGTGATTTCAAATCACATGCGCCTTTTAAAATCACATGTTTGATATTTTTGTGTTCCGTTTATGTATGTTTTGGAGTGATTTTCAACTGCCGAAAGCATATCGAGAAACGTAAAAACGAAATCTTTTTCAGAACACCACAAAATCACACGCGTGATTTTAAAAGCGCGTTATTTGAAATCACGTGATTTTCAGAACATGCTCGATAGAAATCATGAAATATTCCAACTGTCGGTGGAGGGTATCAGAAATTCGGCACAACCGAATTTAGGGCCTGTTCGGAAATGCATCACTGCGCTGCATCTGATGCGCAGCGCGTTCGTTAAAGCATCACTGCAAATGTCAGCTGTTCGAAAATACATAACAAATGCAGATGATGCGCAAACAAATGTAAAACGCGCATCACAAAAATTGCTGTTGCATAGTGTGTTCAATAATATAACCAAACTGGACAGAAAACAAGTTGATGTCAAGCTGATTTGCATGATAATCGCTAACTAATAAAAAATGAGCACCAGATGAAGCGAAGTGGTGCAATGCCGAACATGCCCATAGCAATGTTACTGTTAATCTGCGCCAGCCGGTGTTGCTTCATTTTCAAAAAATTTTGCGATAGAGTACCAAATCGGCCTCTTACTATATTTAACTGTGTCAATGTCCTAGAATTCGGGACATAAGTAGATACATGGAAAATAAGTGTTTGGATGATCTGTCTAAGATAGAACTAAGGTTGCTTCTTCGTTAGAATTTCTAGTCCTAGAATTCGGGCCATTAGGGAGAGAAAGCGGAAATACAGTGTTTGTGTTTGGAAGTTTTATGTAAGATAGAACTAAGGTTGCTTCTCTTCATTAGTAAGACGAATTGGTTGAATTCCGCAGCCACGCCTATTGAGTAACTGCTCTGTAGGATGGGCATTGGCGCTGGGTATCACAAAGTTACCATTGAAGGGTGCAAGTGAGCCGTATTCTTGATGGCTGCCCAAGGAACCAAACCTTATATATTATCCAACGTAAAAAGAAAACACATCTACAAATTACTTACAAAAAGAATTTTATTTCTTTAAACCAAAAAAGCTGGATATCATTTCTTCAATTCAGTAATTATACATTCAATTTTATATATAATTTACTTAAAATCAGCTAAAGTTTAAACAATGTTATGAACCTTTTGATATTAATTGTTTTGACTGAATGAAATTATTTAAAACTTGTTTTTTTTTTACATTTACAGAGTTTAATTATGAATAAAAGAGAAGAACAACTTAATATATTTTTATGTATTTTCCTTTTTTTTTTTTGTTGGTACATACTTAAATAACTACATCTTAATATCTAATTATTTTTTTCAAGTGGGGTAATTTTGTTTGTTTGTTTATAAATTGAAAATATATGACTTGAAGTTAGATAAACAAAATTGTCTGTTGTTGTTATGTTTTAAAAAAATAAAATATATGTAGAATGTACGTTATAAAAAGTTCATTTATGGGAAATTGTAAAAATAAAAAATGTGCTTTGCACAAAAAAAAAAAATTATGTAATGGAAAAAATGTTTGTTTAAAAACATGTTTTTATTTAATATATAATTATTAGATTTTTTATAATAAAATTATTTATAATGTTCTTGAATTTGTATACATGATGGATGTTCTTTTTTACTGATTAATTTATTTTCCTTTAAAACCCCAAATTTTATTCATTTTGAAAATATTTTAAATCCATAAATTGTTTGCTTTTTATTAAGATTATTTTAATATTATTAACATTACAAATATCAAATTTGTGTTTTAATATTAAATTTTATAGGTTTATTTTCTTTTATTTGTGTGGTTAAGTGTATTTTTCTTTGTGATTTTTGTGTGTTTTCTTTTTTAATTCAAAATTACATTAATTGTACAAAAACAAAATAAACGAAAATAATATTTTGCCACTTCTTTTATATTCTTGTCTGATTTAAGTGTTTCTTTTTTTCATATATATATATATGTATGTATTTATATACAGTCACAATCATATGCATACATATGTTATAACTTCAAAGTAAATTAAAGAAATTTCACACAGAAAGTCTAATATTTTTTTGTTGAAAAATATTTACGAAAAATAGTTTGTTGTTGTGTTGGCAGATGTGAACTGATGGATGGAAGTAAAATTTTAAAAAATCTGGAGTAAAGTTTATAAAAAAAACTAAATTTATTAAATTAAGTTTTGAACAAATTTCATCTTTTCCATTCCATTCTATTCACTTCTGGCAACAGAAAAACCAAAAAGTTTCCACAAAAATATTTGATTTTTCTTGTAAATTTTTAAAAATTTCCTTTTCTGGTAAATAGATATGACTATGACTATATGTAAGTGTATCGTTTAATATTTGTTTATATATATATTTTTTTATATTAAAAGTTTTTTTTTTGCAAAAAATTAAAATAAAAATGTGTATTAGTATTTTTATAAAATTGCACGCTTTAAGCAGCAATTAAATAATTATAATTTTTATTTAAATGTGCTGTCGTTGCTAAATCATCTTTTATTAAAGTTGAGATGATTAACTTGTCAATAGCGCTATATTGATTTCCTTGACCATTTTTACACGATGTAACATTTTTTGTAATGCATCTTGACTAAGAGCCTGGGTGGAGTACCATACTGGCGAATCGGGTACACAAGAACGTTCTGGTTGCAAGTAGAAGACATCATTACGAGTTTTAACACTTTCCGGACTTTAAAGAAAATCAAAATTACATATTTATTATCATTTTAGTATTATTAGCAACTATTTACCATTTGGACAAATAGAATTCATATAAACGAACTGGACAACGCAAGGGATTTTCCTCGTTCTCTTGTTGTTCATAAACTTTTTTTTTGCGGGGATTCGCATCTGAAATAAATTTTAATTATAAGTACATTTTTTTTAATTGTTGCAGTTTAAAGATATTTTAAACTAAAAAAAAGTCGTTAAAGCAGAGAATATACATTTCTAATTATTGTCTGTAAAAAAATAACTATATTCTATCATTCTTGATCTTCTATACCTAAAAACAGAATGTTCTTATAAAGTGGCCTCAGTTCTACAAAAACAACAAACAGCAGGTATTTTATTGGTGAAAAGTGTAAAGCTAGAGATTAGAATAAGCATTAGTTATGTGTCCAAAAATAGCCAATTCGCTTTAAAACATGGCAGCGCCATGCGTTATCATCCATGATGTACCCTTTACCATGATGCAAGAAGAACAGAAAGTTATATCTATATCAGAGAACTGCAACGAGCACCCGTTTTTATGATTTATAATACTCGCCTTAAAACGAGTTGCGGTGTAGTTAATACAGCCCATTGCTTTTGTATGTGCTCGCCAGGCTAGTAATAAATTGTGTTTGCAACATACGAGCCTTTAGCAAACGCAATGAAATGTATATGAGTTTTGTTTTGTATTGTTTCGTGAATATATTTTTTCAACATTCGGCAATAGCATTCGTACTTCATAAGAAATGTTTGTGTAGGAATTGGAAAACACACTTGTACATTATTACGTAGAGCAGCGCTTTGCGCTGGTTACTCGCAGCATTCGTAGTAATACTTAAAGCAGCGTTGCCAGATGGTAAACATGTAGGGCTAAAATCATTATGAAATAAAGTGAATTTAAAAGTTATTATAAGAAAAATTTTTGTGGAAAATTTTAATTAAAATATATAACGAATGCGACAGGCTTATGAATGACAATTTTTTTATACGTCAATTTCATTTATATGTAAATATTTTTACAAAAATATTGACCAATGGCAACGCATCGCAGTCCGTTATTTTACTGTGCGACGTAGACACAGAATTTACTTTTTATATATTTGTGCATTTTACAACAAACACATAATTATATTCTATGATGATAAAGATGCACATAAGAACATTTTTTTAAATGGCTGAGTGCGCTCTTTATTAACGGTCACTATCGGCTGCTAATTGAGTTTTTTCTTTAAGAAAATTGTTTTAATATCTTATATTAAGTTTATCAGTTTTCATGACAGCAGGTGGTTCAATATATGTATGTATCATGGCGTAATGTAATTTTATAGATAATAATAAATAAAATACTTTAAAAAAGCATAACTAGTTTTCATCCATAAAATAAATAACAAAACATGCACTATATCTTTTAAACGCCTAAAATCGTCTAACCAACGACAAATCATAAAATTTGGCAGCCACGTTTTCACTTAATGTTAAATTTAAAATACACGAACATATACTAAATGAATATGCCGTGAATGTTGTTGTTACGAGCTGGTCGTAAAAAATAGAAAAAAACACGAAACTTTGCTTTAAGTGGTTGTGATATTGTTCATACTTTTTTCTGGGCTCTTACTTCTTTATGTAGTTAACACATGTACAAGTAAAAAGTTATTGTATAATATTTTAATGCATGAAGATCACTTTGTATGAAGAACGAGCCAACGAGCCAACATAATCAGAAAAAGCGAGTGCTTAAAAGTATTCGAGACTAAAAATGATTTAGTAAACAGCGAGTGCGCTCGCAAGTATTATGTATTGTTGCAGTTCTTTGATCTATATATATATAATTTCCTTATTTGTGTATTCTTCTTTTTTGTCTATCCAGAGTCTTTTGAAGCACATTAATGGGCTATATAGCTGAAACACCTATAGTAAAACACCTACGTCAAATCCTAACGCAGCCAGATTTTAGATTTTTGGGCTTTGGGCGGAGAATTAAGAGGAAAAGCAGCATGCCAAAATTAAAATTTTAATATTTTAGCTTATATTTAATCCGCCTAATGTTTTAGGACGCTGAAAATGTATGTAGTCCTAACAATAAAGCATAGACTGAAGTAGTCGGGGAGGGAGATTTTTCAACTACGGGCGGAAAATTGAGAACAAAGGGGTGTGGCAAAATTATGTTATTATACATTTAATCTAATTTTAAAGCCCCTAAAGACCAATGAAGCTATAAATTACCAAGCATATGATACTGACGTTTGGGGTTACCTTAAATAAGTTAGAATTAAGTTTTGGACTATTTAAGAGCAAAAAGGGGCGTGGAAAAATGTTTTTTTACATATTAACTAATTTGAAAGGGTCCGACGTTAGACAATCCCCATTTTTAAAAATGGAAAAACCCCAACGGAATGAAATAATACCCAAATATTTAGGGAGTAATTTCATGTGAAATAAAACCCCAACTTCTAAAATGAAATAAGACTCCATTAAAATACATTTTGTTCAGTTTTGGGTTTAAAATATTGCGCAGTAGATAGCATGGTTAGGCATTCGGCCTGGCGCAAGGATTTTCTCCTCTATGGTATAACAAAAGTCCGGCTTCGCTAACTAAAGATTTTCTGCATATCCGGTCTTCAGTCGGTAAATCTCTACAAGTTTTTCTATTATATAAATTATGTAATGACGTTATAAGTTGATAGTAAAACATTTAAAGTAAGTTTATTGTTTTTAGCGCATTTAAATAAAAGCTTGTTTTTTACTTTTAATTTATTAATTAAACATTGTGCCTTTATTGTATATTTAAATTATCATTAAAAATATCATAGTAACATTTAAATAATTGGCGTTATCATTTCTGTGAATGGATTGTAATTTTGGTAAATATGATGTACAACAGATGTTAGTTGTACAGATAACCATCGTAATAGCTTCATTCTGATCGTCAATTTTCTTCCTGAGACATTAGCACGTTATAGGCGTAGTATGTCAAACATCCCTTATGTGTGTAGTCAATATTTTCTTTTACTCTTAAATCTCAAAATACTAGTGTTTACCTAGTGGTGAAATTATTTACGCAAATATGAAGAACGCATATAAATAAGAACATACATGTATTTGTACATATGTATGAATTTATGTACATGCTTCGAAAATTTTTTTTGACTTAGTGGATTGATTTGTCGAGGGACCAACCTCCGGTCTATATATTCTCTTCCATTCAAGTCCGTTAATGTTTAATTTAGTTTTGTAACTTCAACAATATGAAAAAAATTAATAAAAAGTACCAAAAAGTCTCCTCTTATAGTTACTCAATCTCTCTGGACGGTGCATGTAGAATTTTATGTGTTTGGGTCTTATACTAACGGAAATGCAAAATGTACCAAAAAGTTTTCTTTTATAGATTCTTACCCAGTCAGGACATTGCATGCTTAATCTTATGTTTCTAGGTCCAATATTAACGAAAATCAAAAAAGTACCAGTTGTAGAACGAAAAAGTACCAAAAGCTCCCCGTTACAGATTATTATTCGCTCAGCACCATGCATGTTTATTAATATGTTTTTAGTCCCAATATAAACGAGCATTCAAAAAGTACTAGTTGAAGAACAAAAAAGTACCAACAGTTTTTATCTTATAGGTACCATTCACTCAGGACCCTTCACATATAATTTTATGTATTATAGAAAATTCTAAAACTACCTCATGATGTAAAAGAAAGATATTTAATCTCCCGTATTTCCTCTTTTTGATACTTTTTCAAAAATTTCAATATTGTAGTTGGAGCCCATAATTTAATACGTTTATGTCAATACATTCACAAAAATGTTTTTAAAAAAAGTACCAAAAAAGGTACGATTTTACCCCTTAAACGTTTGAATTTCGATATATGTAGTACCAAATTTATATGTGTTACGAATTTATATATGTTACGAAATTGGTATAATTTTTTTTTTATGTTTATTGGCTGAAAATATAGATGATGTGATAAAGAAGTTCCAACTTATTTTTCTAATGAACAACGATAAGTATTAAATTTTCTATCTCATTTAGTTTGGCGATGAGGCTACCGAATTTACCTTTTTTACCCCCTTAGATTAAAATAAAATATATATTGTGCACTTCCGTAAGATAATATCTATCAAATGGTGAATTTTTTATTTAGATCTGTTGACAAACGGAGGAGGAAAGTGCTCTTAACTGTTTTGCCTTTGCCGATTTATATATAGATTACTTTGCAAATCAGTCATATATTCGCAATATTTATGGCATGTGGATTCATTGGACTTTATTTCGTCAAAAATTAAAAAATGATATGCGCAGTTTTTTTTTTAATTTTAAGATCGGGCACCAGTGTGACCAGTAAATCTGGCACAATAATGCTAACATTTTTTAAAATAATTGTTAAAAAAATTTTTCGAAACAAAATAAATTTTAGTGACGAAATTCTAAATTTCAACAATTTATTTCTATAATATATATAATTTTTTTAGATCATTTTATTTTTTATAGTCTAAGAAAAGTTGATGCTTTAGAATTATTATTTTTTAAGCAGCTTAGAGCAAACTTAACACTATAGAATTTTTATCTTAATAGAAAATGAAATTTCCTTGTATTTTTATATCGTAATATCAAAGGGAAAATAATATTTACAATCAACATGATAAGGGCATATTCCCTGAATATTAAATTTTTTTAACAAGACAGTTAAGATGTTTCTTAAGATAAGAATTATCCCTTTTCATACGAAATTATTTTAGGTACAACTATTTTAAGTCAAAATTTATTATAATTTACAAAAAAATTTAGGTAAAATCAATAGAACTATTTGTCCAAATTTTTAAAATAAATAATGGTAAATAAAGCTAAATACATATTAGCGGAATTCACCCTTGATAGTTAAGTCCCTTGTAGACCTTGTTAATCTTATCATTTTAGTAAAAATACTAACATTTACAATACTGCAACAACAATATGTATGAGACTAAAATATACTACGCTGTGGTTGAAAAATCCCACAAAAAGCAGTAGTAAACAAAGTGTGTGAATTTACCAGAATAAAACACTTGAAGAAACTTTATCTGTCTCTTTCTCTCACTCAGCAAATTCATTAATTTACAGTGCATAGAAAAAAGACACTCACGCTTTGAAGTATAAAATCGTATTAAATATAACAGAGATGTACAATTTATACAAAGGGTGAATACCGCTATTATAAAATGCTGAAGAAAATGCCAAGTGCTAAATGAAAATATTGCAGCTTAATAAAAAAATTTGATGCTAAAATTAAGCGCAAAAATGCCAAAATGGCCACACTGTCGGGCATAGTTTTATCAATTAGCACAATATTATTGTTGCCCTGAATGTAATCTACAGTTGCAACAATTAGTTTCAGTACTAATATAAATGCCATTTACTATTACAGTACGATAGCCGAGAAAATTGTTGCTTTTTACGGTTTACAACTTATTTCTAGTAGTGTTGACTTTTTGCTGTGCGGTTAATAAACGCTTCAAACATTTACAACTCAACACTAGCAATTGTAATGTTATGTATATTTTTGTTTTCAATGTTATTTCTAAGAGCATCTACCAAAAAGGAGATTATCGGCCGCAAGACGGCTTATACATGCTATAGGGTTAAATAAAACACACAAACCGTTCAACAAACATATAAAATAGGTATGCAAGCATGTTTGTGTAAAGCCTATAGTACACGGCATGTAAAAAGACACATGCGCATGTGGTTCTGACGTAATTTTGACGTCATCACACAACACCAATGTTTATTGTGGCTTTGCATTGACGTCAAAATTACGTCAGAACCACATGCGCATGTGTATTTTTACATGCCGTGTACTATAGGCTTAAGTATTAAAAATTTGTAATTTTCACACAAACATCTTGTTAGTGTAAAAGTGCTTCGATTATATAGTCCCTTATTTTAATAAACTTTAATGACCTTGACATACTGGACAGCTGCAACAGACTAGTTTATTTTAGCTACTCAGTTCGTGTGGTATTTTTAAAACATATCGCACTTGTTCATCAATACTGTATATTTATTTACTCAAAATTAAAAAATTTTCAGTAGAAGCAAAACAATTTTTAATTATATATTAAGGGCATATGAAAAACAATTTTTAAACCAACCGTTTCTTTGCCAAAAAGTAGACAAAATAGCACTATATTTTTTACAGCTGTTAGATATACGATACGCGATTAAATTTCGTTTTAATACACTATTATTGAACAAGTGCGATATAATAAAAAAAAATAAGAAATATTTTTAAAAATAATTGTATATTAAACTTACCAAGTCCTGCTTGTGGTGGATAAAAGCGTAATAAGACATTGCGTGAACCAGGTGTTTTAGCAGTTTGACCAGTTCGCTTCCAATGTTTCATAATATGTGAAAATGATAATTGCATGTGTTCCTCAACAGTCTAGAAATAAAATAAAAAGAATATATACAATATATATATCTAAAGTTATAGATATCTTAACTTTTAATAAAAAAATAAAATAATACTAACAGTTAAATTGAAATGTTTTGTATTAAAGAACATAAGAGTACTTAATAATACATGCGGTGAGTGAGCACCCAATTGTTTGCATTCCCAAAGATGTTCTTCTTCCACACGGGTAACAATATATTCTTAAAAGTTAAAAAGTTATCGAAATGATTAGGTTTTCAATTTTGCATTTGTATTTTTCAATATTAAACTTACGCGAATCATTGTAGAGCACTGAAAATTTGCGTGCCACTTCATCTAGACAATCCGTAAAACGTTCATAATAAGTATCCGTAAATATGTTGTCAATACGTCCATTTTCATAAAGATATTGTTGGATGCCTATCAAAAAGGATGCATTAAAATTAATATATAATTTCATCGCAGTATTGCTAACACAATCTTACCCAATACTAAGTAATATATTGTATCGGGCGCATATTCGGTGCCATTGGGTTTTCGCACTTCTTTGACGAATAAACACAATGAATAATTCAGCTCATCTGCCGTCATTTGTAGTAGTTCTGTTTTGAAAGGACGTCTTCTCATTGAACTCTTTTCAATGTCTGCATTTTTAGTCATTACCCATTGTTTCCAGGCATTAACACCAAATGTGTACTTTAAACACATGTTGGCATCAGGTTTTTCAACAGGTTGCATAGGCTGCGGTGGTGGTTGTGGAGTTTGTTCCAATTCTTCAATACGTTGACGTTTAACAGGTGAGCGATTGTTGCGCGGAGAGACTAAAGAAACAACAGCTGCACCACGTTTGCGGCCACGAGATCCTCTGTAATTAAAAAAAAAAGCCGTAACAAATAAAAAAAAGTTTAACATTTTTATTTAATAATTACTCACCGTTGAGCATCCATCATTTGATGTGGTTGCTGCATATGATGGCCACTCATGTGACTCATAGAATCGTCATGTTGCACCATACCAGGCGGTGGATTTGATATTGTATTAGCTGTTACCGCGGATTCCAAATCAATCGTACTTGTGGGTTGATCATAATCCCCAGTAGCCATTTTTAGTGCCATTTGTAAGACATCTTCGCCGTAAGAGTTATTGGTTACATCCACCTGCTGTACATTGTTATTGTATTGCAGCGAAACCACAGCAGGGTCAGGTTTTACTTCATCTTCCGAATCGGAATCAGATTCTCTTTTCTCTTCCGCTACCATTTCAGCCATCATCAAAAGCTCAGCTTCAAAAGGATCGGCCGGCATTTTGTCTTGGATTTTCTTGATTTCCTTCATAATACCCTGAGCCGAGTTACGGGTAGTGGGTATAAAGATAGGAACAGGAATGGGAAGAGGAATAGGAACTGGCACCGGGAAGGGTGCCGAATACATATACATCGGCTGTGGTAGATAAATGGGCACTGGCACAGGTATTAATACCTTGTTAGAGTAATCTTTGTCCGTTTGTGTACCCACTGTAGCAGTTTCTGGTTCGGATTGCACACCAACTGTTGTTGTACGAGGTTTACAACTGGTCTGTACATTTCTAACAGCAGGAGGATATGGCGGTACGGCAACAATCTTGGTTTCCGTTTGTACAGTTACCTTTTCGACAATTTTCTCTACAACATTACTGTTTCCAGCACCACTGCTTCCACGTTTGCTATTAGTCCTGGGGGGCGATGGAGTAAGTGAACGCTCAATAATGGCGCTTTTACGAGGTCTGCCTCTAATCAATTGTTGACTGTTATTTGTAACGGCTGCTGCAGATGGTGCTGGTGCTGGTACTGGTGCTGGCGGTGGTGGTGGCGGTGGTGGTGGTGGCGGTGATTCTGGTTTACGCCCACGGACTCGAGTACGTCTTACGGTGACATTGCCAATCATTGTTTCTGTCTCTCCACTGGCTAATGATGAGACTGTCGATATAACAGGCATCGTAGGCTGTTTTTGTTTAGAGGCCGAGGTTTTAGATGGCAATTTTATCTGTTTTAAAAAAACCATTTGAATTGAATTAAATTTTTTTTTTATTTTTCCGTTTAAAATTGTTAAAACTTTTCAAGTTTTCTTTGCGCCAGGTTTAACACTAATTTTCTATGTGGGGGAAAGAGATGAACATAGTCAACAAACACACAAAAAATACGTTTATAAAACTTCATATTCTATTACAATATTTCCAATTAGAGTTGTATTTATGCAGCATGAGTGCCAAATTTGGTAGTTAAGCAGGGAAAAGCCCAGAGATGTGCATGAATACCAAACAAAAGATAAATTTGATTATTGTTTAAAAGTGAAGACTGAGAACAATAATTAAAGAAACGAATGATGATAATGCATGATCCAGCACATGTGTTTTGTTACCAAATTTATGTTGTTGCTTGAAAATTCTTCTTATTCATACTAGTGAATTCGCCTTGATTCATACTATTTTAGCATTATAGTATTAGTATTATTAGCATTGAATAGTTATGACTGGTATAAAGATTCATGTTTACCAATAAATAAAGTTTTTATTGGATCATTGTTAAATTCAAACGTAAAATTAGCAAAAAAAAAAAAAAAATTATTATAATAGACCCCTTTCAGACAAGCAAAGTTTACTTTGCAAAGTCTTGAGTTTATAGAAGAGAAGGGAAAAGAGTATAGCGGGGGAGTACATACTTTGCTGTACTCGCAAAGTCGTTTTGTTTTTCGTTCGTAGATTATACCTGAAGTTGGCTGCAACTTTATATTTATATACAGCGTTACCAGAATCTTTGGAATAAAAATTGTCACATGGCGAAAGAAATCATATGTTGAAGAGGAAAATCTTAATTTTTTTTTTTCTTAATTTAAATTTTTTAAAACAAGGGCAAAATATTAAGAATTATTTATTTTTTATAAAACCATACTTCTTATTATTTAAATTGAAATACATAAAAACATAATTCGTCAGTATATGAAACTTTATAAAAATACATTTTTTCTTTTCACAAATATTTTTTTTATCAATATTCTAACTGCCTATTTCCGATGTACGAAAGAATTATTTACTTCTTAAGGTACGTTCAGACTAATGAAATATTTAACGAAAATATTTGTTCTGATATTTGCTTCAAACTGTGTGAAACAAAAAAATATTTTGTTAATGTTCAAACTAAGCTCAAATATTTGATAATTTTTGTTTGATGAAACAGTTGGCAAACAGTGTTAATAAAATAAATTAATTCATGTTTGCCATGCGTTCAGACTAAAAGAAATATTTGCATCAAATAATTATTTAATGAAAGTGTTCAAAAATAAAAATAAACATATTTCTTAAATGGTAAAAATGAGCGCAAAAGCTAATTTTTTTATTTTATTCTGTGGATCATCATCTCTTTTAGTGTTAGAACAGGAGAATGTAGAAGAAGAAAAAAATGGAAGCCACTGGGTAACGGGAACATGGCTAAAATTTGTGAAAAATTGCAAAGTTGGAAACAAACCCTTAAATATATTTGAAGTCGCTAAATCAGTTAAAAACCCAAATTTAGGGGAAAAACAAAAAAAAAAGTTGCAAAATAGCGAAAATTCGCGAACCATTTTAATATTTCAAACAAGCCATAAAATTTAGTAAAAGTGCCTAAAACTATAAGGAATGGCAAAAATTCTATAAAAATTGCTAAATTAGCGGTAATTCGCAAAAATTTGCTAATAGCGGCACGATAGCAAAGTCTAATCATTATAAAAAATATTTAAAATTGTAAAGAATCCGAAAACTTACAGGAAAAATTGCTTCTATCCGGAACATGGCTAAAATTATTTGTAGTTGTTTGCTCTTACAATTTTTTTGTAATATCAAATAAATGTTTTCTCAAAAATTACTAAAATATTTGATTTTTTTGTGTTCACACTATGTTCACATTGGACAAATATTTGTTTGCCGGCAAATACTTTTATTTGCTCAAAATCAGCTGTTATTTTATTTGATACTCAAAAATATTTTGTCTTCAGACTACGTTAATGAAATATTTGATGTTTGCTTTCAAATATTTCATCAGTCTGTACGTACCTTTACAAATACATTTAAAACAAAAACAAAGTTTTTAGAATTTGTTTTTGTTTTAAATGTAGTTGTTCGAAAGAAGGAACTCTTTCGCACATTGGAAATAGGTTATAATATGCCTTTTTTAATATTTTTATGTCCAGAAATAATGATGCAATTTTGTGTATTCTAGATACTGGGTACAAAAGTGTGCAGCACCAACACACATCAAGCTGATGCAAAACTTCATTGTTTTAGAAAGTTACTGTTTAAATAATCGTGTATTTTGTATAAGCAAAATTAAAGTAAAATCAAAATTTCTAAAAATAAAAAATCATCATTTGAGAAAAAAATCTTTAATCATATTTTTGTTTAAAAAAATAATCCAAAATATGATAAAATCATCATTCTGGCAACGCTGTTTATATATTATATTCAAGCAAGAGAAAACAAAAATTTGTCAAATTAAACTTTGTGTGTCTGAGCACCAAACAAAGTTTAAAAGAGAATTCAACAGACTTTGTCAAAGTAAACTTTGCCTGTCTGAAAGAGGTCATAATGTACATACATGTCAGTTAAAGACTCTGAAACCATCCTATCAATGTGCTCCAAACCGGTTTCATAAGAAAGGCAATTTTGTGAAGATGGTTCAAGGCTATATGTATTTTTTTTCAGAACTAGGGCCACGAGGGGAGGTAGGGGCAATTTCTGCCTCTCCGAAACATTTAAATGAAATTTTAAGCAATAATAGATATGTAGATCCCTACTTATGTACAGATATTGATAAATGAGATAAGCATTTTTTTAAAGTAGGACCACGAGGGGAGGTAGAGGGCAATTTCTGCCTCTCCAACAGATTTTAATGGAATTTAAAACATAAGAGCTAGCCGCACATAAAGCGGATTTGTGATGTGTTGAGTGAGGTTTTCTCTGGGGTTTGGTCAGATCTTCTTTTCTTATCTATCTTCCTTATCTTTTCTAATGCTTTCGCTGTTTATTTCACCTACTTTCCAGCTATTTCTAAACAAGGCATCACAATGGACCATATTGGTCTCTGGGTGAAGGTGTGAAGGACACTTCACACCAGCCTTTCTACCTATCTACCTACCTAAAACATAGTTAGATCCCAATTATATAGACACATTAGCAATGAATTTTTTTAAAAAGAGGACAACGAATTTACATATCGTCAGCTCAGAATTGGTTTGGCGCATATGCCAAAAAGTCGGAGTGGAGAAAAACGACAAAGAAGATTTGCATGAAGATTTCTCAAAATGTACCCGATAGAATTTTTTTATATTTTTACCACTGCTTCCGGTATATGTTATGAAGAAAAATGTAAATTTTTGCTCACTTTCATGAATAAAGTTAGAATTTAAAAGTATTTTTTTGAAAATTAAAAATATTGTTTTGTGCCGCATACGCCACTTTTCTAAAAAAAAATTTAAAAAATGGTTTTTTATGCTGCATACGTATACTTATTGCTGTGTATTGAGTAACTTATTGTTGAGATGAATGTTTCTATATTTACAATCTAATAAAAAGTCAACATTAATGAATTTTTTTTTTATTTGGTTTTATTTTACAAAAACAGAAAAAACAGTTCTACTGTTATGAAAAGGTACATAAAAAGCCACAAAGTAAACAACTTAAATAATACAAAAGTAAAATAGAATCAAGAAAAAACACTTAAAATTTAAAACTAAATATTGAGTAAATTTTTATAATAACTTTTATCAACATGTGGAAGAAATATAAGCAAGTCTTTTATGTCTCTCTTTTTATCGCTGGAAATAATTGATGGTTTCGATATTTTCAAAACGTTCGTCAACAAATTCTCAGGAGTTTTCAAACAATTTTTTGATGCAGACTTAACCAAAATTGCATTTTTATATTTTTCCTCTCTCGTCGAAGTTTTATAATGTATACATAAATCATTATTTTTACTGTATAGAAGTACTTTAATTTTAGCAAAAGGGTGTTGTCGAAAGTCCATTTTATTTGCTACCAAGGAGTATGTGCGAAAATCTTCCGGAAGCATTTCCATAACTTTTAATTTTGTTTTATTATTTGGCATTGTTTTAAGCAAATTTAGTAAATGAAGAGGACTATGAATTTCAATATTCTTTAAGTACCGGTCAATAACACCATGAACACAGTCCACTTCTTGAATTAAAGAATGTCCTGGTTCTGAAAACTTTTGTATTACGGTATCAATATTATTTTGTTTAATAAACATTTCGATTGCGGTTGAGTTAATTCGATTTTTATTTTGAAAAGTTTTTGCTGGAGATTCTTTCTTATTTATAGAAAGGTAAGCTTGTCCAGATTCTCGAAGCCGTTTTCTTACTTTACGTTCCCACAGTTCAGGGTTTGTTTGCCTTTTCTTTGATGACGAAGGAAGGATTCTGAATAACATATGAATGTATATAAGTAATGAACTTTTATTTTCAAATAAAACAAAATAATATTCAAGTATGTACCTGTTATTGTTTTCCATTTGTGGAGGGTTTGACGCACATTTAAACGGTAGCTTTTGAGTTAAAGATGTGTCATATAGGTAAGAATCGGTCCAATTTTCATCATCCTCAAAGTATTCATAAATCATTCTAAAAGCATTAAAAATTTAAACAAATATCTTAATATGGTAAAAATTTAAATAATACTTACTTAATTTCATTTGGAAGTGTAGGAGCTGGTGAAGAAGATTCCATTTTTATATTTTTTTTTTATAAATTTTTACTATTTATTAACACGAGGTGTTATTATTTTATAAAATTATTTTTCCCAAATTTATTTTCTTGTTGTCATTTTATTTTGCTTTTGCTTATGTTCTTATTATTATATTATATAGGTCTATGCAGCAAAGCAACAGTAAAATATATTTTGTACGTTTTTGTATGAAGAATTTGCTGCAATCACCAAACAATGGCTTGTAGAGCAAAACAGTACTTAAAAGATTTTGAAACAGTTGATATGCAGCAAAATTAATGCTTTATATCTCAGAAACCATAAAAATTTTCGCGAAACAGGTTTTTGATTTAGAAAGAGGGTATTCAAAAAATATATTCCTCATACCTAACTCATTTTTTTTAAAAATGGTCAGTAGGTCAAACCAGTAATGAGCTGACGATATGTAGATAGATCCCTATTTATATAGACTCTTTAGCTATAAATTTGTTTGAAAATAGTACCACGAGGACAAGTGGCAATTTCTGCTTCTTCGAAACAATTAATGAAATTTAAGACATACATATATATCCCTATTTATATAGACAATTAAGATATGAATTTTGCTTAAAAACGGGACTACGAGAGTGGAGCGTAGTAACAAACGTCGGGTATCCGCTAGTAAGCATTACACTCAAAACCTACTGCACCGATTTTCACAAAACTTTACACATGGACATGGTGGGGAATGTTTTTGTATAATTTATGTTTTCCGATATATGGCGCGAGTTTTTAAGACTTTTGCATTTTGAATATACCGTCGCCATGAAATCTCAACATATTGTATATAATTCGAGTATGTTCTGAAAATCGAAACCACGTGAAATTGAAAAAATGTTGTAAAATCTCCCGTGTTTAAGGTTCGTTTAATTATTTCCTTACTTATACCTCATACTTTGGACCACTTACTAAACTATTTACAAAAATTCAATTAAAAATCTTCATCGATTTCAATTTCACGTGATTACGATTGCCAGAACATGGCCGATTGTTAATGGTTAAAATATGCCTCCATTTTTTTATTTAATGCGCTTTTAATCGGACTTTAAATTGAGATATAAAAAACTAAAAATGGGTCGTTGCAAACATTTTTTGTTAAAAGTTCCAGAAACTTCATTAATATACTTCAATCTAGGCAGTGATACGTGCAATTTTTTTTGGTTTTTTATTTGGATCAACCTGGTTTAATGTAACATGTATGTGAAAAATAAAAAAAAAGATTTAATTTAATAAGTAAGTATCTTAAAGGCTAGACGCACCAAGTCACAAGCGAAAGAACTTTCTTGACACGAAAAAAATTGGACATTAGGGGGGACGGATATTAGTCGAACTTAAAAGTCACAAAGAAAAAAATTAACAAAGTGGTTACGGCATGTAATTTCGATCGATATTGAATGCGGTAATTTGGCCCCTGTATTTTGGGGCGCGGAACATTTTTTTCCCTGTTTTTGAAACTTCATTGACATATCTTTTATTCTAGCTGCTTATTATGAATATTTTTACTATCAATATTTGTTAAAACTCAATTAAAATCTAATTTTATCAGAATATGAAGAATACACATTAACAAAAATCATTTGGTACCGGTAATAACATAACTGAAATCTAATTTTGGTAATTTGAAATTAAATATATACGGCCTAAGTTACAAAAAATATTTCATACAAAATCCATTCATAAACCCTTTATTAACCTGTTTTATTTTTTTTTAAAACTTAGGCGGTTAAAAATATGTTTTATTTGCTTATTGGCCAAGTTTAATCATATTTCACTTCCAGGAATTTGAATAATGTTATTGTTAATATAAATAATTTTAATATTATTCGACTAAGATTAAGATATGTATGAGAAATTTTTTTATTTAATATACAAATTCACAAATTATTTTCCTTTGATTTGATTCAAAGAAAAATATTCGTGTTTATCAATATTCATTAAAAAATTTAAAAATAATTTAATCCAACAAAAAACCATGGCCCAATTATTAGATCTACCCGAAACGCCTGCTGTGTTTTTGCAGAGTTGTGTTTTTTACGTGCAATTGTTTTTGTCGCAATTGTTTTTGACATCTTGCCCATTTTGTACACAAACAAATACATTGTTTTTTTGACATCTTTAAAATAATTTACACAAACAAAATGCTTGTTGTTTTTTGTATTGTTGCATTTTTGTAATTTCGCGCAGACCTTCTAATTGGGCCATGCAAAAAACCTTCCAAGTAATTTAATTAAAAAAATAAACTATAAATACTTTGATTCAACAAAAAACCTTCCAAATAATTTAATTAAAAAAAAAAAAAAATTATAAATACTTTGATTTGTTTTAAAAATAATAATATTGTAAATTTTTTTCAATATTTAAAACAAAAATTACTCTGAGTTTTCTGACGCGTTTCGACAGTAACCACACTATCTCTTCCATGTTTTTTTTTAAGGACATGTATTAAAACAAGTATATTTCTTCTCACAAAGATCTCAACGGAAATGTTAGAATCAATTGTCATCTCGCCTTTTAATTTTGTAACGAACGTGTTTTGTATCTCACCTACTCATACATAAGTTACCGCATGAAAAAACCAATGTTTTATGAAATTAAAATTTCACAATTAACGTTCTAAGATTAGGAAAGTAGGGTTTTATGTCTTGAAATTTAATCCTCTTCCGTTTTCGAATCTTTTTTGATAGCAAAAAATCTCACCTAGGTGTAAAAGAAAAATTTGCGGGAGATTTCTTCATTCGTCTTTTTTAAATTATGTTTTCTTAGTTTCTAGATGCAAATGAAAAGGATGTTTCACCATCTGAAAATGAAATATTATCATATCTCAGTGATATTGATGTATGTATCTTTAAAAAACTTAAATAAATATTCGAGAATCTATACATTTTTTTTTTTTAAATTACATCTTCAGCACCAGTCGAGAGACTTTTTTCGCTAGCAGATTATTGTAGAGCCAAGAAGAATTCTTTAACTGATGATTATTTTGAACAACAATTAATTCAAAAAACAAATTTCTGTATTGTTCTGCAAGGCTAGAAATTTTTGTAATTTTAATAAATTTGGTTTTAAAATAGTAAAATTTAAATTTTTTTTGAAATTTTTTTAGAATAATAAAATTTAAGTTTCTTTTTTGAATATTATGTATGTATTTGATAATTTATAATTTAAATATTCTTAATTTGTTTATAGTATGTTTATATAAATTTATTTACAGCCTGTTCAACGATTTCGAACGTTAACGTTCGCATAGAAAATAACATTTAAAACAAAAACAAATTGTCGAATTTTGTTTTTGTTTCAAATGTAATTTTCTATGCGAACGTTAACGTTCGAAATCGCTGAACAGGCTGTTAGTTTGTACAAGTTTCTTTGCATTTTAATAAAATAAAAAGGAATATTATTCAAGTTTTTTTTTGGTTTTTATTGGATAAATCCCAGCAAGGCGAATTCACTTCAGGTGGCGGCGAAGACAGTCGGTTATTTTTTTTTTAATTCAGGCCAGAATTGGCAAGTTTTGTAAAATTGTGTTTTTAATTAAATTTTAGTTTGCAACTTATTAACAAAAAAGTTAACAAACTATAAGACGACATCGTTCACTTCAACCGAATTGGCAATTTTATAAAAAATGTTATTAAAACTTTTATTTTATTTTTTGACTCAAATTTTTTGTTCATTTTAGGCTAAGGCTACCAGATACATTCTTTCTTCAATCCCAAATTTAAAATAAAATTTTTTTAAAATATCTAAATATAAGAAGCCACTAAATAAATTAATGTTTTATTTATCAGTGGGCATTATTTTTATCTTATAAATTATTTTAAACTTATGTATATTAGCATAATCACACTAAAGCAATAGTGTATTTTTTAACCAATTTTACAATTTGGTAATTATCTTTCAAATTTTGACCAAAAATATACGTTATTAAGGAAAATATTATAGTTAATCCAAAATATTATAAATATATGTATTTTAAATTTCCTGTATGACTGCCGGTTTAAATATAATTAAAGCATCATGTGTATATTGTCAACCATACTTTTAGGATTAATGGTTTCAACCTGAAAATCCATGTTGAATGATTTTATATCGTTTATGAACTTTTGAAGCTGTGAACATTTCAAATGTGGAGAATTAAGGCCCAACCATAATATGCATAGCCTAGCTTAACCTACTGTCAAAAATTTACAAAAAGTCTCTCAAATGTATTTAAAAAAACAAAAACAAAATAAAAAAACATTTGATTCCGTACGGAATGTGCGATCAATTTCGCACTTTGCTTAAGCAAATGACAATTTCATAAAACTTAACAAAACGTTTCCTTAAGTTCAATATGGTTTGCCTCATATGTTTTACATGTATTCGCACATTTGCTGAAGCCAACTTAAGCACATTATGGTTGGGCCTTTAGGATTGTTATAACGACCCCACAAGCATATTCATTTTACGTTAGAAATATCAATATTTGTGGACATATATACGTTTAATAACAATTTTACTTAGAATGTTTACAGGTCGACCTAAACAAAAGAGGTACTTAAACGTTTTTTATATGGTCCAATTAGTAGGTCTGCGCGAAACGCCTTCTGATTTTTTTGCAGAGTTGTGTTTTTTTTGTGCAATGGTTTTTGGCATCAATAACATGTTTTACACAAACAAAATTAGTGTTGCATTGTTGTAGTTTTGAGCAACCTAGTCATTCGATCATGATTTTTAAGATACAAAAAATTGAAAAACTGATGTGGCGATCAGCAAAATCTGATTTTTCATTCGACAGACATTGAATTTGCGTTATAATTTGTTTAATATAAATTGTATTTAAGGATTTTTTACAAGAAATGTTAGCCTTTTTATTTACGTTAGCTTGTAAAATAAACAAAACTTTAAATAATTTAACCAAAAAGAAAAAAAATTTTCTTTTACATCCTCAAAATAAGCCAGAAATTTATTTTTTTGTAATCTAATTTGAGATTAGAACCCCAAATCTGGTAGCCCTGCTTTAGCCAGCCGTTTTATGCAAGGATAATTTATTAATATATTAATTCGCCCCTGTTTTAGACATTCCATGACCGAAAAACAAAAACAAAATATCCTGTTGTTTTTTGTGTTGTTGACTGGTTGTAGTCTTTCCGCCATCTGAAGTAAATTCGCCTTGAATCCCAGGTAGCATTTTTTCAAATTTTTAACCATAAAGGAGCCTTATTGACTCTGCGGCGCTATTAAAAAATCAGAACATGCGTTCATTTTCTGATCATAAATGATACTTTTGTCGGAAGAAAATAGTACCCTACACGATTGGCATACAAAAAACGTAACAATCTGTTGTTTATCATCAAGCTGCGCAAAATATGATCATAAACAACAACAAAAAATAATTACTTTTCAAAACGCCTACATACTCAGTATGCAATCAAGCATTTAACAACCTTCCAACTGCTCGAAATTTGATAATAAATACCAAATAAAATACATATTCCCATTTTAAGGTCCTAGATGATCCATTGCGACTTCAATACGATTTGTTATTGCATTTTAAATCAAAAACTTTAAAAGCGTGAGTAATTTTTTAAGCCCGTAACTGATTAATCAGTTTTGGATCACCGAAAGTAATCGATAAAGATTCATTATTCTGATTTTTGAAAAAAACAATCTTCCAAATGCTAGCAGGGATCTATTAATTTTTTTTTGTAATATGCGATTAATAATAAAAACCAAAAAGTAATAAAAATAAAATGTATAAAAAAACTCGTTTAATAACTCTAATAAACTAGAACTATTCATTGCACATATACAATAATACATATATGTATTGTAAAAAAAAAAAAAATAAAAAAAATCATCACAATAAGCTTGTACAATTAAATCCCACCTTTAGCTATCGGTAAGTTGTAAAAACTGCGGCAAATATTTTATAATATTCTGAAGTTTAGTATAAAAAGCATAGTGCAAAAAACTTTAAGACAATTGATTTAATAAATTCAGATTCTCATACCATACATCTTGATATTGTCGATATGTCTAACTTTTTTTTTTGAGTAATTGGGCGAAACGTTTTGCAACTTATACTGGCTGTTCGCCGATATCGAACGTTTACGTTCGCATAGAAAATTACATTTAAAACAAAAACTATTTTTGAAATTTTGTTTTTGTCTTAAATGTTATTTACTATGCGAACGTTAACGTTCGATATCGGCGAACGGGCAGATAGTCTTCCTCTCTCGTTGCAAGTTTCTGCGGAAATACACAGGTCTCTAATTTACACTGCTCAAATAAATTTGTTATAAAACAGATTAAAATTTTCTCTCATAACTTTTCCCATTAACATAATTTTTGTCCAAAGCTTTTGGGTAAGGTTGTGTCCAAGGCGAATTCACTACAGGTGGCAGCGAAAAGCCTGCCGAATTTCAAAAGTTCGAATTAATTTGTTTTGGTTTGACAATTTATGTATTGTTTAGAAATGGTTAACATTTCGGGGCGTCATCACAAACAATGCAATACAAAAAACATCTGTCATTTTATTGTAGTATTGCTGCCACCGTATTCATAAATTTGCTTTAGTTGTGTCGATTTTCTACTACAAAGCGTGAGTGTCTTTGTAGAGAAACAGAAGAAAGGTAGAGTTTCGTCAACTAATTTATTTCGGTAGATTAAACACGCGTTTACTACAGTTTTTCATGTGATTTTGCAACAACAGCTTAGTAAATAAAAGCTTAATACATATTGTTGTTGCGTTGTTGTAAATGTTAGTACGTTAACTACATTAATATGATTAACAAGGTCTACAAGGGTGCTTTACTCCCAAGAGTCAAACCCGCTACTAAAATAAAAAGTATATTTAAAAGGCTCTGATTAATATAACTTACATGCACTGGTTGTTGTTGGTTGGCACCCTTCAATTTTACACGTTTCGGCAGGCCCGTAGGGAATGGTGCTGAGCCTTTACTAGCTTTTCCGCTAGTTTGATGGCTTGGTGTTGAAATATTCGATGATTTAGGATTGTCATTGTCCAAAGTAAGAGGGGCCCTAGCAAATTGACTCTGAAACTGCATAACGCATTGATATGTACAAAAATTACGCATTGAAGCATCCGACATGGTCAAATGGTATTGGGGTGTTGCCATATTTGTACAATTGTCACATTTAGTGACCGTACGCGAAAAAGCATTTATTGAAACTCCATAAAGTGTAAGACAGTTTAGGGAACACATTTGAACTTCTTGATTATCCTGTTGCTTGAGAATCATATCGAAATTGTATTTTTTTACTTTACACCACTGACACGACACTATGCGACGATTAAGCACAATGTAAATGTTAAGACAAACACGTGTACAAAACACTTTAGCACGTTTTTCCGAGTAAATGGTAAACGATTCGGTAGCTTTACGTTCAAAATACTTGCAACACATGCCACATTGGTCCGCCACAATATTGCTTACGAATTTGAAGGCTGAAAAGCAAGGATTTGAACAGAAATTATGTTCTTTATCATCCAAAATTATTTCAACGCGTACTGGTTTATCATTATTGCACACAGCACAAATATCATTGCGCATATTCTTCCTAGGATTAGCAATATTGTCATAACGACGCATGCAGGATTGAGAGCAAAAATCCTTAAACTGTTCTTTATCGCCTACAGGAGCTAAGAATCCTTCATTTCCGGAAGATATGTCTTTCTGACAGCAGGAACATGTTTTCAGTCCCTTCTTAAATTCATTCAAACAAGCGGCACAACAAAACTGACGTACATCAAAACCAAAACGCACACAATATTTTCCCAAAGCTGGGTGAGGTACATCTCCATGGCACGTCTGACAATTAGCACCAATTGTGCGCTGATATTTACCCAAACAAATTTCATTACAAAAATCCATAGTTTCCCACAAAAGATTCTTGTCACCCAAAGTTATTTCTGTAAAACACTCAGCACAGCGACGTACAAAACTTGCTGCTCTCTCCAGACGAGCAGCCTCGGCTTCCGCTGAGGTGCGTGCGACTACCCTTGATTGAGCTTCATCTCCAGTTTTTTTGGTATTTTCATTGGAAATAGTTGTAGCACCGATATTGCGAACTCTAATCGAGTGTCTCTTTAGTTTAAATTTATCTGGCTCTTCGGCATTCAGTAAATTGAAACAATCGTCGTTACAAATGTAATAGGTATCATCGTCTTGCTTAAAGAAATATTTGCATATTTTATCCTCTCTACATTGTAAACACGAATGATTATTGGTCTCTGCAATGTTTGCGGTACCATCTTCACGGCTCTCACCGGCCGGTAATTCTTCAATTAGAAACTTTTTACGACGGATAAAATATTTGCCAGTATTTGCTTCCATAAATTTAGTACAACAGTTGGGTTCGCACAAATACTCAAATGCAAATGTATCGGCATTTTTGAAGCGGAAGCCACAAGGCTTTTGTTCTTTACATTGCACGCATTTCTGAGTGGCTGTTACAATCCATGCAATAATGGTTTTTGTACTACTACTGGCTTCGTTTGTACTTGAGTGCATTTCCTCCAAAAGTGGTTCTTCATTATCAGCATTCTCATTTAAATTGTTTTCTGTAATATTGGAGTAAATATATATTTATTTGTAACATAATATAGTAGATTTATTTTTTAATTTCTTCATTTTAAGTACAACCATGGTACAATCAATAAGGTAACCCCAGTAGCCCAGCTGAATGTTGTTTACGAAGATTTTACATTATGTAGCTATTGGTTTACAATTTTGTTTATTTTCAAATAAGAGTATTTTATGTTGCTAGAAATACACATATTTTTTAAAAATCTATCAGGCTTTTGTACCAACAAAATACATGTTGTTTTTGCGTTGTTGTAGAACTAGGGTTACCTTATTAATTGGCCCATGAATAAAACAGTTTTATTATGCTAGGACACAATTGGGTCGTACGTCGTAAGAACGTAGGAATTATCGTCGTTAGCTTCGTAAAACATGTACCCTCTCTTTACCCACAAATACGCCGTAAATGTATTTTGTTTTCTTTTGAAAATAATCTTAGAATGTTCAAAATTAATAATACTTTTGTTTATTTTTTCCTTCTTTTCAAGGTAGACTTACACAAGCTAGCAGCACTTGAAATCAAGCTTTTTTGTATGTAGTTATATGGACTTGACATATAGAAGCCTTGTAAAACTACATAAAAATGGGACAGCCAGAATAGGCTTTTCTACTGCTGCTCCCTTGTGTGAATGCACCATGCTTCTTTTATTTCGTTTTCAAATATTCAATTTGAAAACACAAAAATAAATAAAATAAATATGTAAATCATTTTTAATTTTTCTTTTTTATGACAATACAGTCGCAACCCGCGAATGAACTAGAATTAGATCTTAGATGAGGTAAGGCGTAGATAAGGTTTTACGTTTGCGCTAGCTATTGTATGCCTTTGTATAAAACATTATTTGTTTTAATTTGACAATGTATCTACGTCGTACGCTTCTACGTTTATACGGTGCAATTGTGTTCCTACGGTTAATACAAGTTTGTCCAACAAAATTGTGTAAAATATGTCTTGTAAAAAACGTTTGCTTACATTGTGAACACCCAGCGAAAATGCTGCTATAATATTGATTCTGGCTTAACTCTTTAAATTGATACATTGGATTTTTTTAGTATAAACATTTTTATCTAAATAAATACATGTAAATCATATGTGTCACACCACTGTCATTTGCTTAAGCAAACTGCGAAACTGATCGTATGTACATTCGGTATGGAATCGATGTGTTTTGGTCTTGATTTTGTTTTTTTAATGCATTTGATAATAACATTTCGATAAAAATTATTTATTCTTAATATTTTAAACTTTTTATTTTACTCTTCTATGACGAATCAATTTTCGTACAAAGCTCACAAAAAAGAACACTGAGGGCCATTATTACAACTTGCCGTTTGTTAAAGGTAAGATTTTGTCCCACGAATAAAAAGTTTTTCACTATTACAACTTTTTTTTAAACTTAAGTGAATATAGTAGTGTTTGTATAAGTTTTATTTTTCATATTATTCAGGTTTTTTTTTTGCATTGTAATGTAAATTTATTGGCCTAATTAGGCTTGTTATATTACTGGTTGAAAATAAATAAATAAATAAATAAATAAATAAATATGTTAAAGGCAGGTTCACCCTACCGGATAGATTAACAACAAAATCGTACCTTAAACTAACAGCAAGTTGTAATAATAACCCTTAAAGGGTTTGGGTTATTTCTCACCATACGAGCATTAAAGACTTTTTTTAGTTTCTATTGGCATTTTGAAATAAATCATGACCAAAAACAAAGAAAACCAAAATTGTTAAGTTTCAATTTCTATATAAGAAAACGGATATGAAAGAAAATGACCGATATATTTCTATTTTGTAATTATACAGTAGGTAATGGATATAAGAAAATAAAAAAATACCCCCACTTATAAAAGTTTTGTATAAGAAATTTATTTCTTATAAAAGCTTTTTTTACTTTAATAAGATGTTTATTTCTTATAAAATTTTATACTATACTACACTGCCACTCACTTGAATAGGTTCACTTTTTTACATTAGATTTACATTAAAATTATTTGTTTGTTAAATAATAAAGTAATTAGTTATATAAATTTTTTAAATATTAAGATATTACATTATATGTATATCATTAACGGCCAAGTTCAGTTATAATTAATTATCAGTTATAGCTGTCAAAATAATTTTTGTTTTTGCGTTTTTGTGTTTTTTGGTGTGTTTTTCAATTGAAGCAAAGCACAAGCAAACACAAGTTTTTAACACCTGCTTGTTCTACAAAGTCATAGCTCATTTTTTAACGCTTTTTATGTTATTTTCTGATAAATTGTTTTTTAGCTGATTTTGCAATTTTTAGCCATGTTCGCGATAGAAACGATTTGTTCCAGTAAGTTTTCTGATTCTTTACAGCTTTAACGATTTATAATAAATGGAAGACTCTGCTTTCTTTTCGCTGTTAGCAAATTTTTACGAATTTTCACTAATTCATCAATTTTTACCGAATTTTTGCCATTCCTTATCATTTTAGGAACTTTTTATCAATTATATGGCGTTTTTATTAAAAATTTTTGCGAATTTTCGCTACTTTTTTCAAAAATATTTTGTTATTTTCCGACATTTTGTTTTTTTTTGCCCATTTTGCGATTTCAAATAAATTTTAAGGTTTGTTTACAAGTTTGCAATTTTTCGTGAATTCTAGTCATGTTTGCGGATAGAAGCGATGTTTTCCTGTGATTCTTCACAGCTTTTACGATTTTTAATAAATATTAGACTTTGCTATCATGCCGCTGTTAACAAATAAGCGATCTTTAATTCAACTAAAAAACAAGCCTGTAATTAGAAACAGAAGTCACAAAAGCAAATTTCATTTTTGTACTGTCTTGGAATTTTTTAATTTGAAATGATTTGTTCTAAATAAAACAGCTTATTGCATAAAAAATTACAAAACAACACACTGAATATTTTATTAGGTAATTTATTATGACGGTCATCTTACAATAGTCGCAAAAATAACAAAGTGTTTTCCAAAAGTGGTTTACGTAGCTGAACGTTTTGAAATCACAAAAATATGCCCAGAACACCTTTCTTGTGGTTTCATATCACTTTGATAAAATGTGATTTTCAGGAAAGGCCTGAACGTTAGTTTTAACCGAACTTGGTAAAATTGTCCGTAAAAAGAAAAAAAAAAAAAAAAAAATACAGCTACAATTAATATCTGATTTTTCATATATGTATATATTTTTTTTTTTTGATACTCTGTTTTGGGCCATAATTTCTTGGCTCATTTGAATAGTTTCAACGACATCAATTAAAAAACAAACAAGTAAATATAATTTTCATTATTTTTTTTTTTTATTTTTAATGAATTTTTATAATATTTCAATAAATATTTAGGCCCTAATCATGTACAACGCAGCGCAACGCCAAACAATAACATTGAAAGCACAAACAATGTCATAAATATTTTGTAATTTTGTTGTTGCTTTCTACAGAAATTCACATTGCGTTTTAAAATTTCAAACGCTCCATTGCTTGTGTCGTTGAAAATTTTAAAACGCAATGTGAATTTCTGTAGAAAGCAACAACAAAATTACAAAATATTTATGACATTGTTTGTGCTTTCAATGTTAATCTTTGGCGTTGCGTTAGTTCTGTGGCGTTGCGCTGCGTTGTATATGATTAGGGCCTTAATAATGAGTATATCCTCCGTTATTGGATATAACTTCAAAACACGATTTGGGAGGGAGTTGTAAATTAATGTCAACGAAATTTCGGCCCAAGCTTTTTTAATTCCATCAATTAAAGCTTCTTTTGCTGCATATTGTCTGCTGACTCATACACTTTGCGAGAAAGTAATCTTCATACATTTTCTATAATATTTAGGTCAGGAGAAGATATCGGGTTAAGTTCGATATCTTCTGTTCTTATCTATAATATTTATCTTTTCTTATGCTTTCGCTATTTATTTCACCTACTTTCCATCTATCTATATTACTCTCTGGCTGAATGTGTGAAGGAGACTTCACACCAGCCTTTATACCTACCTACCTAGGTCAGGAGAATATGGGGGCCACTCCAAATTTTTTTTCATTCTGGCTTCGAATCCATTCTTTAACAACTATGTATTTCTGTATGGATCGAAATTGCCCCCCACACCATCACACTACCGTCACAACTATAAAGACGATTCAGGTAACGTTTTTCTTTTTGTAAATCGTGGAAATAATAAATTTAACCATCTGGACCTTCCAAATGGTTAAAAAAACAATATGTTGCCAGTCCTTTTTATAATACATGTGTTCACGGGCAAACTGAAGTCGTTTTGCTTTACGAGTGGCATTTAAAGGCGGCTTTCTTTAATTTTTTTAAATGCTTGGCACTTCGTATAATACGTTTTACCGTTGCTACGCTTGCTGCAACACCCGTTTTTTGTTAAATTTTTGCAGCAGAATCACTCGGCAAAAAAGCAAAAAATAACAAAAACTATTTATTGTAACGTTAGTTTGGATTCTCTAAGTTATTAGCATACATAAGACCTCTCAACCTTAGTTTAAATAATTTGTTCTCTTAAAGTATGTATTAAGAGAAATTAAAATGATAATTGAAAACCCTAATCAAGTGATCGGCAGTGTATAAGAGAACAAAAACTTGTGGTTAAAACACTGTTGCCAAAAATTGTTTCTAATAAATCAGCAAAATTGGGCTAAAAAAATATGGAAAACCTGGAAAATAAATTTAAGAATCTGCAAGAAATCTGGGAAATTAAAATACTTTATTTTGGGGTTGATTTTGTTCTTCTTTTCTAATTAATACAACAAACTAAAACTATAGCTGATATTTAAAATTTGTTGGTACATTCAAATCAAAAGTTTATATATACAAAGGAGAAAAAATATATATAAACAATTGGGGTATTCACAAGGTGTGCTATCATGGTGTCATAATGTTCTAACATTTTACAATGGTTTAAAAATATTGTTGTTGGTTTGTAAGCAAAAAGTGTCTTAAATAAATAGAACGTTGCTTGTTATGTTTATTGTGCTGTCGTAATTAATAGCACATTAAATTATGAGGGGTTGCTCACAACAGTCGTATTTTTTCATGTTATTATTTTAAGACTTATGACTTTATGACACCTTGTGAATCCCCCAAATGTGTATAATTTAAAAAAAAAAAAAAAAAAAAAAAACAAAAAGATGTATATCCAAATTTACATACATACATAGTATCATATCGTCGTAGGAAGACTTTTGTGGACAAAATTCCTTTAAGCGATTCTTTATCTGAACGATTTCTTTGCTTTGTTTTATTTATATTTACTTGGCTAAATATTCGTTCTATTTAAGCTTATGAATGTGGCTAAACAAATATTTTTTGAATAAAAAGGCACAATTTTGGGATTAATATTCTTGAGCAAAACTTGTAATAAATTGCTGTTTTTTACTTATCAAATTTTGGAAATTTCTAAACTCAGAGTCAAATTTTTTGCATTTATTCTTCGAATATTAAATTTGGAAACTGTTTAACAATTTCAAATATTGAGTTCAACTCACCATTAACTAAAATATTTGGATTTATTCCTTTTAAAAATTTGAATTGATCTCCTAGATCAAATCTTTTAAAATGTTGGTCACAAAGTTCAATATATAAGTAAATTTTTTACAATTTCTTCAATTTGACAGCAAAAATGTGCAAATCTCACTTCGTCATTTTTGCAACAAAAAATCAGCAAAAAGCAGAGAAATCTGCACTTCATGCAACAGTGGGTTAAAACGTGCATTAAAGTGTACACACTAAGTCATCGTCCAGACTTGCAATTTTTGCCCCAGCAATTCTTGAGTTTGTTGATGAGAGAGGTGAGAAGATTGGCGTTTCATGTTCTCATGTTCTCTGCAATTCGGTTTTGTTTTGTTATTCTCACACTTTTTAAATTGAAGTTGGGTGTAGGTGTATTTGTATTTACTGTATACATATATAAAATATAAAAGGGAGAAGAGGAAAGAAAAGATCAAAATACAAAAATTGCAAAACTATAATTTCATAATCTGGACACTAATGTAATTTCAAAGCAGCATTTTTAAAAATTGCAGCAACAAAAATTGCTAGTCTGGACGAGGACTAAGTTGGATATTTTGTGCAAGTAACCTAACCTAAATACATTATGCGGTGTAAAAAAATTTTCTTATAAAAAATATGTTTTGTACGTACATATTTTTTTATTGGTGCATTCATTCACTAATTCTATTTAAATAGAATTAGAGAATTCTATTTAAATATCAACTCATATTTAAATATAGTTCTTCATATATATATATATATATGTATATATATAATTTTACATGAAAAACGAATTTTAAACATAAATTGTTATTTAAATAGTTTGGTGAAATTGGCCATTAATATTTCTTGTATCAGTGTTTTTTCTTATAAAAAGTTTTCGTATACAGAAAACTTTGACACATATGGAAAAAGACACGGTTCTTTTAAAATACTTTATTAAAGCGTTTTCTTTCTTATATGAGATTCTTATATCCGTTAACTACTGTAACACTTTGACATCATCATCGGACACTCTGTTTAGTATATATATTCTGGATCCTCGTAAAATTCTAAGATGATCTAGTAATGTCCGTCCGTCTGTTGAAAGCATAATAGAGATCAAAATAAAAGAAAATGGGCAAAATTAGTCCTAGGTCCCATAAAAATTTTGAAATTACTATTTCCTATAAGCTTAATAATTTTACGTAGTTTTATTGCAAATAATAGTGGTGGGCATCAAAATTTAAATTGGTCGAATATAGTTTTTTTATTTGATTGTTGTTTAACTTTTTAAGACGGTGTCTGGCCTACTAAAAATGTATTAGAAGTATCAAGTCAAAAATATTATATTTAAATTAATTTTCATTAACAATAAAAACTAGCACTACAATAAATGTAAAAACAACTTTAAAACTTGGACAAACTTGCTTTAGCAGTACATTATATAAATATACTTTTGGACTAAAATTTACCTTGCAAATTTTCATTAACATCTTCATTGGTTTGATTTACAGTTTTATGAGCTTCGGCTCCAGCTGCTTTATTAGCTTGAGCATAAGATAGAAATAAATACAAATAATGTATATACTGTTAAAAACTAAAAGTCTAACTAATGCCATCTAAGTAAACATATACATATGTACATACATGTGTCTATGCATATAAATAATTAACTCTTTTTTTATATTAAAACTTACCACGTGCTTCATGAGAATAGGAGCCAGTTTCAACATTTTCTTCATTTTTTTCTTTATCTACTTTATTTTTTTCAGTAGAGGTTTTTTCTTTGCCACTTCTTTTTTCGGCATTTTCACGAGCTAATATAGCCTGCTCTTTTTCGGCATCCGTAACAGTTGATTCAGTATCGTCAGGTATTAGGCAAACATCAGATTCTTCTGGTTCTTGTACATTTTCAACTGGTTTTTGAAACATAAAAAAAAAAATTATTTTAGGAAAAAGGAATAATACATAATTTAAAAAACAGTAGACTAACCATCGTCGTCAGCATCAGCTGTTTGAGTAAAACTTTTTTTCCCCTTGTCAGCGTTTTCACCCTTCTTTTCTTTGTCATGACTGCGTTTTTTATTTTCCTTATTTTGCTTTGAATCATCGTGTTGATCAGTATTATCATCTTTCCCATCTTCATCGCCATCAGGTTCTTGCTGAAGGGGTTCCATTGATTCATCTTGCTGCTCATTGTCATTACGTTCGTATAGTTTATTTGGATCATCTTCACAATCATCTAATCCTTCTTTTTCATTCTGATTATCTCCCTGATCTACATCCATTGCATTGTCATCTTCATCACCAGACTGAGGCACAGTGTTATCAGCCTCTCCCAACATGTCCGATTCTTCAGCCGCAGTTGGATTATTTCCTGATACATTCGCGTCAACTTCTTCAAAATCTCGAGACTCTCCTTCATTATTTCCTCTGCCACCACCTATTGTATTTTCGTCCGGCGGCGGTCCTGTTGAAGTAGCGCGTGAGTTTTCATCTACCTCAAATGTACCTTCCGAAATTTGTTCGAAATCATCTTCATTTATACCACCCTCTTCGTCTGGGGCGTTGCTGTCTTTGGTAGCATCGCCACCATCTCGGGCATCGTTAGCACCGCCACCACCTCCTGGTGCTGTGTTTTCCTCAACATCTTTATAAGAATGTTGCGTATTCTCTGACTCTGGTCGTGCCGAAGAGTTTGCTTCGTCCGTTTGGAATGAATCTAAACTTGATATTTCCTCCATTTTATTATTAAATTATTCACAAGTACGCAAACTGATAATAGTGAATTTATAGACATTAACTAAAAAAAATAAGAAACAAACAACACTTATTATTTTTTTAATAATTCGTAACAAGATAATTTATTAATTGAAGATAAATGTATCCCTAAAAGTGTTAACATAATCATTAGTTTTTTGGACCAGTCTAGTAGGATTTCATGAAAAAGATTTTCACCAAAATTATTAATGAAAAAAATAGTGAAATATACAAAATATAGTAGTACATATACTACTAAAAACATATCTCGTAGCAGAAAAAATGTTGTACCAAACGAAACAAAAACTGAGCTAAGTGTAGACGGTAATTCTTCTTTTTAAAATTGCATTTTAAACAAGGTTGCAATTACAAGGGTATAAAGTAAAGTAAAGTAAATTTTTATTGAGACTTTTTTTTTTTTAAACATGTGAGATACAAATCGAACGTATCATAAAAGTAACAACTTAAAGCTATAATTGTTTTGCTCTAATGCACAATAAATGTAAAAGCTACTTGCTAAAATAAAACTGTGAATGTACTTCGTACTCTTTCTTATAAATTTAACATAATGTTTGCTCACGACATTAACAGTAACATACAGAGAAAATCTGTTAACAAAAATAAAACTAAATAACACCTAATACTCATACAGCACCACTAAATGATGTGTTGTAAATAAAAACATAAAACATAATCAATTTTTGATTAACAATTAAAAACGATTTGTACAATAGTACATTTTTCTTCTGGAAGTTGTATAAAAATACAATATATGAAATAAGTATCACAGATTTTACTTAAAACTATTTCAGCCCCTGTGGGAGCCTGGAGAAGACTTCACATAAAATGCATGTGGATCCTCAAAAGTATAAGGGGCATCCAGATTCTCGGTCAGAATGCCAATGGGAGATAGGTAGGTCGAGTTAGCCCAATTAATAGATTTCTCGATATCGTAGATATCCTTAAGGAGGATGTTGTCATGGGTTTCAAGTCTTTCGGAAAACTTTTTTTGAAGATGAAGACTATAGATGGAAAATGGAATTACAGATGCGCTTCTATATATGGCAGAATTGGAATGTCGTTTTGTGTACGTTTCATAGTTCATATTAAAGCATTTTCTAAGTACACTCCTCTCAAATATTTCCAATTCTCTGGCCACTGATGGTGATATTGTAAACCAAATTGGGAACGCGTAAACCATAGCTGATCTTATTGCCACTTTATAGATCAGTAGTTTTGTATTGTTTCGAAGATACCTGCTATTCAAAAGTTTGGAGAATATGCCAGAGATCCTTTTTGCCTTTGCCAAGAGTGTCCTGCCATGAGCGTTGAATTTGTGCAGCTTACTAAAAGATACACCCAGGTACTTTATGCTGTCCTTAAAGGGTATAACAGTGCCATCTAGAGCAAGTGTGAGACGTTTGCTTTCAGGTACAACAAACCTAGGGCATTTTCCTGAAGCGTTTCTTATACAAATTGCCTCAGATTTTGCAGCATTTATGTGAATGCCCCATATCTTGTAGTAATTATATATGGTTTGAAGATGTGTTGATGTTTTTTCTAATGCTCTTTGGGGGGACACATCGTGGGAAAAGATTAAGCAATCGTCAGCATATAAAATAGCCTTCGAGTCAGTCGTTTCGTGTGGGAAATCGTAGAGGAAAAGGTTAAACAGTAATGGTGCCAAAACTCCTCCTTGCGGAACACCACTTTTTACGTCACCAAGATCTGAGCAGGAGTTGTTGATTTGAATACAAAATGTTCTCTCACTAAAATAACTTTGGAGCAGTTTTATGAGGAATGGGTCAATGCCAAGCTCTACCAGTTTATATAAGATTCCTTTATGCCAGGCAGTATCAAATGCCTTTTGTATATCGAGAGAAATTGCCACAGTACAGATCTGGTTTCGTAGGTTACTTATTACGTCATTATGGAATTTTAACAGTGCGTGTACAGTTGAGTGGAATTTCTTGAAGCCAAATTGAAAGCAGGATAAAGGTTGAATTATGAACTCCTCCTCAAGTTTCTGTTTTAGTACATGCTCGAAAATTTTACCTAAATTAGATAGAAGTGAGATTGGTCGAAAATCTTCCAATTTCTCACACCCGTTTTTCTTCTTTATAGGTAAAATTTTCGCCTTTTTCCATTCATTCGGAAAGTAACCATTGTTTATACAGTTGTTGTATATGATGGTTAATAACTTTAAAGCTGTATTTGGAAACTTTTTAATCAAGTAATTAGAGATGCCATCTATTCCAGCAGATTTCTTGTTGTTAATACTGCTAATTATTTCCATAACCGTATTGACCTTTACAAAGTGGTACGTATCAGCATTTTGTAGAGATTCAAAAGTATTGTCAAAATTGTAAATAGCTCTTGGGATATTTAAAATACTGTTTGAAACGCTTTCAGCGATATTTTCAAGCGGCATTAATGGAAGTTTTTCCTCATAGATTTCACAAAAATAGCCACGAAATGCCTCACTTATCTCAACATCATCAGTTACTGCAACCTCATTGATAATAAGTTTGTTACAAAAGGGCGAATTTTTTTTCCCCATTACATTATATATTTGTTTAAATGCCGTAGGACCCGGTTTAATTTTTTTCATACGCTGACTGAAAACCTCAGCTTGTTCTACATGTATAAGTTCTTTAATTATAATTTTTAGAAGATTGATTTGCTTAGAAAGAATATTGTACTCAGAGCTAAGTCTATTACCAGTCCTGTGATAAATTTTTTTAAGCTCCTTTTGCCATCTGTGCTTTATGTGGAAAAATTTTTCAATTTTAGCTGAAATGTAAACTTTTCCCCTTACTTCTATCTCCTCCGAATGAGAATTAGTTACTGTGTTAACTATAGCTGTAAATTCAGTAATAAGCTGATCAATATCAGTATTCTGTAGATTTCTGTCCTCAGGCGGCATTATGCTGATGGTGGATATATCCAAGTCATTACGAAAATTATCCCAATTAGTTTTTTTAAAGGATGTAAAAAAGCGCGGACATCTTAATACAAAATCAAAATGGTCCAATTGCAAATCAATTTTAATTGGGAAATGGTCCGAAAAAGTTGGCAGACTTGAGACATTTAAGTTAGGCAGATCATTATTAAGAATATTGGTACCAATTAAGAAATGGTCCAAGTAGGAGGAGCCATTTGGAAATGATGGTGAACTATCCGATATTCTGAGGACATCTAAAGTATGGTCCAGGAGCCAGCTGTTTAGAACTCTTCCATTGGAGTTATCAGTTTGGTCACCCCAAGCAGGGCTTTTTGCATTAAGGTCTCCCCCAAGGACAAAGCCATCAAAGTTTCTAGAAAAGTTGAGGATTTTATCTAAACCATCATAGATATCAGATGTTGGAAAATTACATGGTATGTAGATAGAACCAAACATAATTTTTTTCCGTGAATTGTTAACCATTACTTCAGTTTGTACAAAAGTGCCAAAAAAATTAATGCCATTAATAATAAGTTTATTAAAATCAATAGAGCTTTTTATAGCTACAGCCACGCCGATGCGGGAGTTATCGTAAATAAAGTTGTATCCGTTAAGATACATTTTGCTATGTGCCTTTAGGTGACATTCTTGAATGAAACCAATGTCGATTTTGTTATGGTACAAAGTGTTTAGGAGGTCTACGCGTCGACTTGTATCTACAAGTGAACGCACGTTGAAAGTCAATAATTTTAGCCATTTAGGGGCCATACGATCGTCTAACTAGATTTAAAATACGCAAAAACTCAGTTTTTGCTACGCTTCTTGGCATGTTATCGTTGTTGTAGCTGTCAAGGAACTTTTGAATCTCCTGTTCTAACGATAACTCCTCAGGTTCCATGAAATATTGAGCCATTTTCATAAACTCCTCAACAATGGGTGGTTTATTGCTTGGATGCGCAGACGCGATTTCCTGATTTTGAAAAAAACTTGCAAAGGATCGTCCTGGGACCACTCTAGAGGTTTGGACAACTTTTTTGACATTATTGGCTGCAGTTTGCTTTTTTTCACGGGCTTCATTAAGACGGGCCCTTTTGTCGGCTACATACATTTTGTAGGCTGGACAACCTCTCCAATTGGCTGGGTGGCCAGTTTCGCCACAGTTAACACAACTAGGATCAGTGTTATCCTCCTTTTTTGTTGCACATTCGCCTGCCTCATGTACCAGGTTACATTTAACACATTTGTATTTTCTGTTGCAGTTTCGAGCAATATGACCCCACAGTTGACAATTTCTGCACTGAATTTCACTATCCTTTTTTTTAGGTCTTTCCCACACAATAGACTGACTTAGAAGATACTTAACATGAGAGACATCGCTTAGACCTTTCCCTGAAATTAAAGTTATTAAAAAAAGACCAGTATCAAGGTTGTTTTTTAGGGAAAATGATGTTTTAAATTTCGATACAGATGATACTACATTCGGAACCAAGTCGTTGATTGCCGCTTTGATTTCATCAATTTCCGTCTTAGAATATAATCCACGGATAATTAACGATGTTTGTCGTAATTCCTTAGGAGTAAACGAATACGAGTTAACTTTTTTTTCTTTCAAAAGAGACATCATTTCCGTGTGTACTAACGCATCAGAAAAATACAACTTGCTTTTATGTCTGTTCACATTTTTAATCTTAAAATCAACTGTCTACAAGGGTATAAAATAAAAGCAGTGTAGCGGCGTAGTTTACACGATGTTGTTTAGTCATAAGTATTTTGAGAAAACTCTCTCTGTGAAAATTTTTATACAATAAGGCCGGGGCAAGGCGAATTCAACTACAGGTGGTGTCGATACTACAACAATCCAAAAACAACAGAAACAACACAGGGTATTTTGCATTGCATTGTTAGTGTTTACTGTCCAAAATGTCATCCATTCCTAAATCAAAACAAAGAAGCTCGAACTGTCAAAATCAGATGGCGTTTCGACACCACCTGTAGTTGAATTCGCTTTGGGCCGGGGTTTTGAGATGTTGATTAATGTCCCTATTACGGTTCACAACTCAACTCAGTTGAGTTGTAATTTCTTAATTTTTGTATTATGGATTACAACTTTGCTTTATTGCGGTGAACAAAAACATCAAAACATTACAACTCATCACAACTTAGCTGTGTCGTCAAAATTTTGCATACAAACTTGGTAATGGCGGCACAAATCTGTTTTCAGTTAATCCTGCAAGCAATGATATGTGGTTTTCAACAGATTTTCAGGAGAGCGAAGTAACTGATTTATATTATACTTCCCTGATTTATATTATTCTTCCCATAATTTGCATCAATGATTCACGGATTCATTTGCTAAAATGCTCCGATATAAGAACTTCGGTATAATCTCTGTTGCAGAGCTGCGCGTGGTTTTTAAGAAACACCTTTAGCTGAATGATCGTTTTTAACATTTGTAACAATTGAAAATTTATATTTAAATTAAATCCAGTGTACAAAGATGTTTCTTACAGGCGCAAAATATGCCTAAGGTGTGTTCAGACCTAATAAATATTTGACAAAAAACCCCAAAAAAGCATGACCAGCAAATTGAGCAAACTTTAGCTTTATTTTTAACAATTTTTATTGACTTCCTTATCTTTATTTGTAAGAAAATAATTGTATTTTTAAATTAAAAAAAAAACTATTACATGATGTTTGATTTAAATATATTTATTTATATGAGAACGGTAAGAGAAAAATTGTCCAAATTTGGTACACATAGCTGGGTTATCGATACGCAACATCTGTAAAAAAAGAAGGTGGGAGTGTATAACCAGGCGTGGTACCTCAAAATGGTTTCAAAAGTTAGAACAAATAGCTTGGTGATCAATACGCAACATCAGTCAAAAAGTGGACGTGAAGAACGGTAAGTGTAAAATTGTCTGAATTTGGTACAATTAAAATGATTATTGATATACAGACAGCATCTGTAAGAAATGTGCGGGACAACTTCAATACAAATACCACATAGATTTCTGTGCAACTGGTAAATGGTAACAGTAAAAGTTCAAACTTGGCACAAATAACTTCATAAGCAATGCTCGAGGGTAATTCCATGTCAAAATGAGAAGGTTCTTTTCATCCTCAAAGGAACATCAACGAAAAAAAAATTTAAAATTTTTTTTTGCAAAAGTTATGGCATATTCAAAATGTCATAATTTCGCCGAATTAGCCGAATTTGTTGAGTTTATTTTTTCAATATCTCAAAAACTACTGCACATACGAACATGATTTGTATGCCATATTAAGAAAAAACTTGGGGCTACAAACAATATATTAAATATTTTTTTTTTGATTTGGCTGATTTTTTTTTTATATACTACCTGAAACTTTGAAACAGGTGATTTTTTTTTCTTTTTTAAGATATGATTTTTTATCTTTCACAACCTGTAAAAAAATAATCTTAAAATAAAATTTTCATATTGTAATTTTTAGTAATAAGTATTTATTAAGTCTGATATGTTTGATTTAAGGTGTTTTAAAAAAAGTAACGAAATTGATAGTTTCTTTTGTTTATTTGTTGCATTTTTTTTCTTGGAGCTCAATGTGGGCACTTTAAAAGAAAAGTACACTTTTTGCCACTTTACGTCTTCAAGAAATAATTCGGCGAAATTAAGACATTTTGAATATGCCATAACTTTTGCAAAAAAAAATTAAAAATTTTTTTTTCGTTGATATATGTTCCTTCGGGGATGAATGGAACACCTTCTCAAACCTTCTCATTCAAATCGAAAGGGGTCGGGTCCCACTTTTGGTCGATTTGACATGGAATTACCCACGAGATCTGAATTGAAAAAAAAAATATATTGTATTTTAATGAGGGTAGCGAAGCGCACTGGGTTAAGCTAGTTTTTTATATTTGATGCTATGGACAGTATTTTCAAATTCAAAAAGCCTATTATATTTAATGCTCTGCAGTAGACCGTTGCTGGAATAATGGTATAGCTTCTTTGGTATAAACTCAGCTCTGATAGAAATATCTTTCAAGCATGTGAGCAACACAAGTGTAGGGAATAATAAGTGCACTTTATTATGTCTATTATAACGAACGCATACTAAACAAACCCATTTTAACCATTAAATCGGTTTAAAACTAGTTTAAAAGTAATCTTAAGCTAGATTTACACAATTGAAATTTTCTTCAAAATTGCTCTTCAAAATGCTTCAAACTCGTGTAAACAGCAAAATTTCTTCAAAATTTATTGATCAATATTATTGAAAGAAATTTTGCTGTTTACACGAGTTTGAAGCATTTTGAAGAGCAATTTTGAAGAAAATTTCAATCGTGTAAATCTAGCTTTACTTTTTCAAAAATTTAAAAAAAATAAATATTTCCCCAAAAAGCCGTATTTTTTTTAACATCCCAAAAAATTAACTCTTTTTAGCCACAAAATTTAAAATATCCCGAAATTCCCGGGATCTCGAAATACTTTTTTCAATCCCTAATCCCGGGATTTAGAGAAACCAGTCCCGATTGGAAGCCTTAATACATATGTACTTGTTTTTCAGGTCGAGCTGTTACAACAAGAACAACAACAAAAACCACAGAGTGAGTTGGAGCGACTTATTGACAATTTACTCTTTACAATTCTCTGGGGATGAGTCCAGATTTCTGAAAAAGAAGACGTGGGCGAACAAAAGTTAATAGGAGTTGTCAACAATAAGTTTCTCTCTTAACAGAGCGAGTTGGAGCTACTTATTGACAATTTACTCTTGACAATTCTCTGGGAAAAAAATTCATATTTCTGGAAAAGGAGTCAACGTTGGCGAACAAAAATGAATGGGATTTGTGAACAATAAGTTTCTCCATCGTTTGCCATCATCAGAAGTCTATACAGAGCGAGTTGGAGTCCAGAAATCAGGACACCATGTAATATATGTCGCCAAGTTTATTGCTCATTAATGGTGTCTCCATGAGCAATAAACTCGAAATAATTACATACATATGTGTACCCAACTGTTAAATTTGATTGCACTAGAAAATCTTCACATGCAGACCGCAGAAACATATACATACATATGTATGTGCACAAGCATATACATACATATGTATGTACATCGGTACATACGTATTGCGAAATTAATAATAATATAATATACCTCGGAGGTATGCGGCTACCTTAAGTTGTAACGACGTTAATACACGGTAAAGTGGGCTCCCCTCATCGATAATTTTTAAATAATTTTTTATGAATACGGCAGATATCGTTTATTTATAAAAAATTATTTTATTTAACGTATGTTTTTAAGCAAATTTACATTTTTTTTATTATTAATGCACCGGTAGGAATATGAGCTATTTAATAATTACGATTTAATATAAATATATTCACACTGAATCTTAAAAATGTATGTATGTACAATGCACCGTAACTGTTCTCCACATAAACAAAAATAAGTTTATACATAAACATTTTGTACTGATTTTTCCGACGTTATTGCTTATGTTTGGAAATAAATATTGCGTGTGGAGACGTGTCATTATCGAGAGTTTGCAAACAAAAAGAAAAATGAAATGTTAATATTTAAATACGAAAGAATTTCAATTGACACCTGATGTGCATTTAAAAGAAAATAACCACGCTCTACCCACGACAGTTAAAATTGCAGTCAATTCTGGTAATTGACCACAAATCGACAAAAAAAAGCTCCCCTCCTTGTTAAAAAACGACTTCGATGAAACCGCATATTATTTACAAAAACAAATTTGAATTTTAAAAACTTCTGTAATTTCAAGTTTAATAAAACTTTAGAAGACCAAATATTATTACAATAGCATAATTCGTTACGGGTTTAGGCGTACTAAAGTGTTTTCCCGACAGTGGGCTTTATTTGTGGCATATGGTAAATTAGGATATTCACGAAATCGTTTTTATTGAATTAACCAAAGTTTTTGTTGTTTCGGCATTTTGCTTTTTCTATTCTTCTAATAGACTTCTTTCTTTCAGTTGGGGTTTACTTCTGTTTACGCGTTTTCGCTAATTTCTTTCTAGAAATTTCCCATATTAGTTCAATAGGATAAAGTTCTGGACTTTGATGTTACTAGCATATGTGGAGTGTTATACAGAAACCATATTTTCACATTGCGGGCTTTATGTTTGGGTCGTTGTCTTGCTTAAAGTAGTAGCTACCAGATGGATCTAGTTTTGTGGCATTGGAAAATAATTTTTAATAAAATCTAAGAAAACATAGTAACTTTAATACAAAGTAACACTCGAAGTGAACATACAGCCCCACATCATAGAACTTCTTTCTCTATGTTTAACCATCTTTATTAAATTTATGGGGTTTAAGCTTCAGCTTCTCTGTGCCACACTTTTAAACGTTCATCATAGCCAAATCTATTTTATTTAGACTTGGGAGTAAAAATAACTTCAGCCCAAAACACTTGAGGCTTACTTAAGTCCGTTTTTGTAAGTATATGCGCGTTTGTCTTTTGACTTTATTTCTTGGGACGTATGACATAAGACCGTTAAAAACACAGTTGCACAGTATTGGGCGAAGTTTAAGTATACATTTTTAATTTGTCTAGTTCCAAGTTTTTGGCACTAGGAATATAGGTTTATTTAATGAAGCGTCTAATATGCCTTTTATTCTTTTCTGTTAGCTTTGTCGGCCGACCACTTACAGTCTTTTTTTAACTAAGATTTCTTATTATTATTATTATTATTATTTTTTTTTTTTGAACTATGTTCATACAGTAGTTATGTCAAGAAAATGTTTAAACATAGTAAAAATAGTTTGTTTGGACTTTCATCATTTAAAATACATATGTATACAAATACAAAACATGGAGCGCATTAAAATTGTTTGTTTTCATAAATAAGCAAGTAAAGAAGAATTACCGATAATGGGAAAAAAAAATCAACCATAAAATCATGGGGAAAAAATCTTCGTTTGAATCTGTTGTGATTTTGGAAGCAACTTTCAAAAGGAATTAAAAAAAAGACATGATTTTTAAATCACGGTCTGAATCTAGCCTTACAATTAGAAAAGTGCTAAAACTACAGGAACATTTACAACAAAAGTATGGTATTTTTTTATTTTCATATTATTCAGGTTTTTTTCTGCATTGTAATGTAAATTTATTGGCCTAATTGGGCTTGTTATATTACTGGTTGAATTAAATAAATAAATATATATATTACACATTACTAACTGGTTTATTATACCAAAATAACAGGTATATTCGATATTCGAAAAATGGACATTTTAACGCTGCATTTACACATGCAAGTAGTGTCATGCCTCTGTTGTATGCATAACGAAAAATTGTTCGAAATAGTCGAATTTCATGCCATTTACTTTTCTGTTTACACATGCCATGACGAGTTTATTTTCAAAATGTCGTCGCATCAACTTGAGAAAATTTGTTTACTTCTCAAATTATAAAAGTAGCAGAAAACAAAATAGAAACTGAGTTCATCATATACCTACCTAGGCACATTTTTTGTGGAAATGGTTAACATTAATTTATAATTCCATTATTTTAAGAATATTAATGCTCTATAATTAACAAACTTGCTTTTTTAATGCACATTTAAATAGTTATTCATAATAGGTAATACATTTATTTACCAAGTTAAAACTTTAATCTAAATTTTACAATAATCCAGAAAGGGCAAAATTTCCACTTGCGTGCAAATTTTGCTGCCACTAGAAATGTGAGTGTATTTATTTATTTATTTCTGCAAAAAATTGTTAGTGTATTGAGTTTTTCGAACTAGCATGTGTTAATACTAAAGGCTAGTTTACACTATTATAGGTACTTTGTATTAATACGTCAAAAATTCAAGTAATATGTAAGTGCGATAGTGAGAATACAATGTGTTATGAAAATGACAAGTTTTTTTTTTAATTTTTCTAATCACAAAGTATTATGGGATACCTAAAACTTGTGTGATAGTGGAAACTAGCCTTAATACATATAACCGATTTGATCAGAAGTAAAATTATCGGTTAAGGCCGTTCGAATAATAACTGTCAGATTAACTGAAATGCAATTAAAAGTGAATGAAAATAATTCCCTGTTATAAACGATTTTAGGTTATGTCAACATTCTATATTTGCCAATTTTGACAGACATGTGCAATTACATATGGATTTTGCATCATAAAAAGCCACTTCAAAATAGGTACATATCGTGTGAAACTACCTTTATTAAGGAGAACAAATACGGGAACGTACTGTACTGGTTCAGAACATGGCCGATATTTTTTAAAATCATGGAAAAAAGTAAAATAATTTCCAAATAAACTTTGATTTGTTTTGCGTGTTTGTTATGTTATGTTTATATTTTCGGCTTGGGCCTGTTATATTAAATAGAATAAAAATAAAAAATTATTGTACTCATGGAAAAATAATACGAGGTAGGTACCTATGCAAGGCGAATTCATTCCAGGTAATCTCGGTAGTACAACAAGTACAACTCGTACAAAAAACACAAGCAATTTGTTTTTGTAAAATCATTGTACAATGTCAAAAACCGAAACAAATCAAAACAGAAACCAAGATAATAAACAAAATTTTGACATCCAACAATTATAAAGCTAAAGAAAAAAAGTTACCAGCAGGGCTTTTAGGATCACCTGTAATGAATTCGCCTTGGTACCTAGTATGTATGTATAGTTATTAGAAAGTTTGTTTTCAATTTTAAAACCCATGAATGACAAACAAAAGAAAATAACAAAAAAAAATTAAAGCAAGCGTCAAAAATCAAATAAATTCATTTTATTCAGGATTTTATTGTTTTAAAAATTTCTTAATATGAAAATTTTGTAAAACCTACCAAATTTTAATCAAAAATCAATTGCAAATAGACAATTTATTGAATAAAATATTTTATATAAAAAAGTGAGTTACAATGTCTAAAAAGTGCAAAATATGTTAAAATTTTAATATTTTCAATTGAGTAATGTATGTTGTTTGACATTACATGGGTAAATAATGACAACTCTCCCTAATGAACATAGATGGTACCATGATGAAATAAACTTCTTCCACCATGGATGGTACTATGCTTGTACTGTTTTAATTTTTATTATTATTTATTTCTTCCAATATTTCGAACAATTTGTTGGCCATCTTCAGGGAAATGATTAAATATTTAATGCAGTGTTTTCCGATGTTATTGTTTTAAGTTTTCTTCATAATTAGGATTTTCATAAAATCATTTCCAAAATCTTTCTTTTTTTAAATTTATGAAGTATTTTAAGATTAAAGTTAATAGGTGAAATAAAAGTAAACTAAAATTTACTAAAAAGAAACATTTATTTCATTTTACTACATCTGGTCACCTTAAAATGATTTTTCCCGCCGTTGTGATGCGCAAAGAAAAAAGCTCCAACAACAACGTATACACATAGTATATCAAAGCAACAACGACTCACATTCACGATAATGAGGCACGACAAAAAATAAAATATACATACAAAAGAAACGAAATAAAACAAACTAGACAACCCAATCTCTTACAATTCAATGACAGACAGTAGGGTAATAAAGAAAATGAGGGAACAAGAGAATAAAAAATAAAACTAATATAACAAAATAAAAAAAAAACATTTTTTTTTGCAATATTTACCTTCAAGTCAAATGTAATTGTTTTAAATTATATTTATTTTGATACAATTACCAAATTCCAAAAATTATTACAAGTCCAAAGAATTCCAAAAGGTCTTATACAAGAAACAAACCCCTGTCAATGTGTGTGCTGGTAAATTTTTTAGAAGTACAGCACGCACAGTGGGAACTCCACGAGTATATTATATTTTATGCGGCCCACCTAAAATTGTCTTTTTCCGTCACTTTTTTTCTTCTTTTCAGGAATAGAAAGCAAACAAAATACCTTTGTTGTAATATTTTGTATTTTTTTCACAACTTTTCCACAATTTTTCGGTATATATTCATTAAATTTATTAAGTTCGTTTTCACAGATTTTATTTTGTCTCCCGTCCGCCTCTGCGGAATGAGGTGGAATATAAATGTACAAGCGAAACGAAAAAATGCTGCCTGCTATTGGTGTATAAAAAAGAAACGTAAGAGTAATCACTTGTGTCAGCTTCAATATTTATCGTAAATTTTCCAAGTCTTCTTACTTGAATATTCTATTCAATTTGGGTTTAAAATATTGTATTTAATTTAAATTTCACTTTATTAATTGTTTTTTTAAAGAATTGTAATTTTTTAACCAATAAATTTGCGTTAAAATAACCCGTATTAAAAACACACATAAAAATCTAATCGGCTTCTTTGCAACCAAATAATGAAAAACACACAGAACTAGACTGCTGGAATAAAACTACAAGAAAATTGTAATTGATTACTACATAGAGTTGTATTTAAATGCGAACGCAACTCTGAACTAAAACAGGAATGTTATGCATTATAGTTTTTCCAGATTGCTGGCAACTTTGTTTAAAATACAAAAAATAACGCTACATAATCCTTTTTCTTTTTTGTCTTAAATTTTTAAAATGTTAATATCCCCCGAAAGGATTAAAAATGCTTATACGCTTTATTAAATGCAATTCAGTATGAAATATTTCGTTTTCTAGCAATTGATAGATAGTTGGTTACAAACGTCCGATTTAATACATACAGTTAGTCAAACAATTCTTTTCAAAATAACAATATTTCAAAACGTTAATATGAAATTTCTATCTTTTTTTCTATCATTTCGTTAAATAAATTTAAATTAAAAAAAATATGCAGGAATGAAAAAGTGGTTCCTTAAAGTAGGTACAAGGCATAGACATAAGGAAGTTTGTTCTCAATTTTAAAACCCATGTAATGTCAAACAAAAGAAAATAACGAAAAAATTAAAACAAGCTGCAAAAATCAAATAAATTTTATTTTATTTTAATTTCTTAATATAAAAATTTTGTAATACCAAATAAATTTCAAATAGGCAATATGTACATTAGCTGCCGTATTCATAAAAAACAAAATTGGATATGAAATCTATTTTAAGAAAAATTTGTATGGAAATTTAGTTTTAAAATACATTGAGATTAATTTGGACAAAAAACCTCACCCCCAAACCGTTTTTTTAAAAGCTTCCAAAAAATAATAATATTTGTCATGTACATATCGTTGGCCACAAGTAGAATGGCCCTAACTCAAATAATAATAACTTTACAGGAGAAGGTTAAAACATAATAGAAACTGTATGTATCATAATGTAAAATTGCTTATCCATTTGCTTGTAAGACCGTTATTTTTAAACTATTGCAATATATTGTTGTGACAAAGTGTATTTGAGTGAAATGTATTGGAATCACTGAAAAACTCAATTTCGTAAAATGTATTTGTTTTTTGCAAAGTTAATTTTAAAATTTTTTTTAAGTATTTCGAACCCAATTTCTTCTTAATTACCGTCATATTTAAGTATCTTGTTTTCATACCTACATAAAGGTTCAAAAAAAAAATAATAATCACAGAACTTATTAAAAATCAATGCTAACAAACGTTGGACAAATTTGAAGTTTTAGAACCATCGCGTTCAGCGTATCTAAGTCTAGTTGCTATCAATTTGTCATTTTTATATCTTTTCTAGAATAGCTCAAACACCAAACAGCGACTTCTGATTTTCAGTGAAGATTTAAAACTTTAAATTGCTTTTTTGAATAAATTAAAAATACACACTTAAGGTAATTATTCCAAATTTTCGTTAGTTAAAGGTAGGATTTTGGCCCACGTATAAAAAGTTGTTTACCATTACAACTTTGCTTTAACCTAAAGTGAGCGATATGGTAAAGGCAATTTCATCCTACCGGATAGGTTAAAGTAAAGTTGAAATAATACATAACTAACTAACGCCAAAATGTAATAATGGCCCTCAGGCTGTTATGACTTGTGACCACTGAATTATGAGAGGTAAAAAAAGTTCTTGAACCATAAAAAACATATTCTTGGAAATCACTTTCGACTCCCATAAATGTTTTAAAGATACTAGGGCTTAAATGAACTTGACTAAACATCAAATTGATATTTAATTATTTTTTAGTACCCTAAAACCTAGTTTTATAAAAAGGTGTATTTTCGCTATATCACTCTTAGCTAAGGGGTTTTAGGTCATACACATTTTAGAATACTTTAAAAATAGCATATTAGCTAAAAACTGGATTTCTGTGGTATATTGAAGACCGTCTTTATTTAATAAAGTGTCTCTGTATTGCCGATCTTCGGCAGTGCGGAACACTTTAAAACTTTATACATACATTTTGCAACAACTTAAAACAAGTACATACATAATATGTATATATACATATGTATGTATATTAGAGTTTTTTTATTCCCGAACTTTTTGGATTCCCGGGAAAGCGGGAAATAAAAATCAAATTCCCGGGATCCCGGGTTTCCCGGCCAACATTTTGTATTTATTTATTTTCTTATTTCCCCAATGAAACTAATATTTCTTATTGGTTATTATGCTTAAAAGAATTAAACTTAGTATCTATTATATAATAGAATAATAGAAATCAATATACGTATATATATTGTCAAATTCAGAGCTCATTTGCGTAATTAGAATGAAAGTATTAGTCTTACGTTATACAAAAACTCAACATTACGAAGTAGGAGTTCTGAAATAATTTTACCGTTTACCAAATTTAATAAAATAGTTTTTACAATTGTATAACCCTTAATCAGCAGTGGTGTATGAAGGTATGTATACTAAGTTTCATTCAATGTGATATTTTTTTAATAACCATCTAAGGTCCCATAAAATATTTTTATTATTAGTCATTTATTAATTCTAAGCCGATTTTGCCATTTGGGTGTCAAATTGTTTCTAGATCTTCTAGGCTGTTTGGGATTGAATTACAGCAGAATCGCTTCAGTAGGAAAAGAGTTATGCACCAAATGTGGAACTACTTCCCTAAAAACTCAACTAAAACTGACATAAATTTGTGGCGAAATGCACACAAATTTTTACTTTCTACTTTTATAAGATTCAAAATCACTTGAAATGCCGCATATGAAACAAAATCTAGGAAAACTATTTACTACGCCCTTTAACCGCAAAGCTTTATAATAATGTTGTAAAATTTATACTTCAATTTGCTAGGACAAGAAATAAAATTTCGTGATGAAAGGTCTTTAATTTATCATAGGCCCAATATAAAGCCCATTCTCAAAAATTAGTTTAAAAGCCTTAAGCTAGAAAAATTAAATATTTTGGTGGAATTAAGTTGGATAAAACAAATAAAGACACAAGTCTGATATAAATTTACTAAAGTTTTAAAGAAAGATCTTCTTCAAAATTTCCCGGGAATCCCGCAATAAATTCCCGGGAAAGCGGGAATTGAAAACAACTGAAAATCCATGTTTATAATATGTAATTTATAAAAAAATTCAGATAATCAATAAAAATGCTAAATGAAAATTTTTAATGCTAAATTAGGAAGTTGCTTAAATCACACTGATAACACTAGTAGAAAAAACAGACAAGCCAGGCATCTGGCGTTTAAAAATAATTCGGGTACGCTGAATCCACTGGTGCTAACCGTTTTTTTTAGGTTAGCTCTGGGTTTCTAAATATACCGTTATTTCGAAAATGGAGGAGGTTGCACAACATATATTCGCGTAACTCAAAAACGGTTTAGTTCACAAATTACTAACTTTTTTCTAATATGTGCAGTCGTTTTAGAAACATATTTTTTTTTTTGGCAAAAAAAAAAATTATTTTTTACTCTAAATTTCAAAATTTTTGTTTGTTAAAATATTATAACTTTTTAACTTTGCTTGAAGAAAATTTTATTGCGGAATATATGTTGTGCACCCTTCTTCATTTTCAAAATAACGGTATATTTAAAAAAAAAAAAAAAAAGAGCTAACAAAAAAAAAAACGGTTAGCACCATAGGATTCAGCGTACCCGAATTAGGTTAAAACGCCAGGTCCCCCGCTTGTCTCAAAATAGTGTCAAATGTTAGCACAGTATAATCAGAATACTTTTAAATTTTGGGTTTCTCACTTTTTTTGCGCTTTTACTTATTAATTCAGTGTTGTCTGCGAGAAAATATTTTCGAAATTGCTGCAGTCACCTATGTCGGAGGTTTTTCACTTATTTAATTAAGGTTTGTTTTTCTTAATTTTTCATTACTTATTATATCCTTCACCGAAGGCAAAAGGGTAAATATATTTTCAAAATTAAATTATTTCGAAACGTTATTATGAATTTTCTATTTTTCTTTTTTATTATATCGTTAAATTAAATAAAGAACTTAAATTTAAAAAAAAAATCTGCAAGAATGTCTGACTAATCATATATTCTCGTTCCTTATGAGTAGCTAAGTTGATTTAACGATGTCCGTCTGTCCGTGTGAATGTTGAAATGGGTTGTACGAAGACTCCAGAAATAATAGGGACTAGGTTGTTTTATATTTATGTTACATACACTACGTTAGAGTTTGCTATTGAAATTCAGCCAGATCGGTCCCTTAATGACCACAAAACCACGACTGCCTATAATTTTACCCTAAATCCCTTGTTGGTTTTTTTATTTATTTTTTTATATTTATATCTAAAGAATATCACGATTGAAATTTCCAAATTAGGTACAAACTCTCTAAAAAAAAATGGGCGGGATTAGAGTAGTGGGCGTGACACTTCCCATACAAAGACATAAATTTCTGTATATCTGGAGAACGGAAAGAGCCAGTTTCCAAATAAGCTACAAAAATCTAGGTGTTCTGTACACAACATTCGCAGAATATGGGTAGGATTGGAGAAGAGGGCATGAAAAAAAAAGAATTATTTATACCTAAATAACGGTATTTATGTAACATTTTGTTCTTATCGCACCATGGTGAAGGGTATATGGGCATTTTCTGGGGTCATGAACGTTCGTACGCTTTTAATGTACAAATAATATAGAAAACAAAACTTTTCCTAGCATTTTTTTGCTATTCGATAGCATTTTGGTAGCTCTATGTTTAGTGCAAAAGATGGATTTCATCGAGTTTAAGTTTTCATAATGATAGTTAAAAACATGTGGTCACGCACTTATGCAAAATAGAAGTCAACTTTGGCTGACAGTAGTAAAATGTAAAAATCTGCGAAATGGTACGGAATATTCAAACGTGAATTATTTATTTTAAAAAAGTGTATTAATGTAGCTCTCTATCCAGTATTTACAAAATAAAATATCTGTATTGTTTTTCGTTTAATTGGTTTAACGTACGGGTTGCGAACGTACGATTTTTCCATATGTTTCAACCGTTAATCGAACTTTTTTGTTCTCTTTACACTTTTCTATTCTTAATTGATTGTAATAGAGATTTTAAAGAAAGAGTGAAAACAATGACGAATTTTTTTGCATGTAAAATAATTAAATAAAAAAATGTCTTTAGAAGTAGCTTAAAAAGAAATTATTAAATTTTTTAGTTTCCAGCCCAATTTCCTCAAGTAAAACAGCTGAGATATCATAGCATAGATATCATATATACCATTGTATTATAAAAACATAAGAATAATTTTATAATAATAAACAATAAAACACGATGATTATCAACATTTTATTTTTCCATCCTGGATGACCATTTGAAGGAAATGCCCATATAATATTCGGCATAGCCGAATATCACTTTTACTTGTTTTGCCTTACTTTGTTTTCACTGCGTTTAAAAATGGATTATACTGTTTAGCTTCCCATCCTTAATTATTCTATTATAAGCAGAATGAAACGATCTCTGCGAGTTTCTTTAAATGTCTCATGCATTTCAGTTATATTTTCCAATTTTTGCCGATAGATGATATACTTTCTTCCATCCACCGCAGCGATCGCATTTCCAATTTGTGTAATGGGATTGGAATTATCTTGATATTTAATTGACTCATTCCAGTTATCGCTAATTATCTTACGATATTGATAGTATATATCGAAACATCAATTTTTGCTTAACATCAATTTTTATAAATTACTTTTGTGGCGGAAAAATACTGCTAATGTTCGTTTTTTTACTTCACTAAAAGAATATTTTATTTTGTGTTAAAGACAAAGGTTTTTTTTTTAAATAAAAATGGTAAAAAATTAGATTTTTGTTTTATTTTATGTATTTTTCTACACTTCTGTATTTTTGTAGCTTTTATACGCTTGAATTTGGTGGATATGAATACGGATGTCATAAAATTAGCGAATAATCGGCGATACTAACCTCAAGAAATACATTTAAAATAAATGGCTATATATTATTTAACACCAAGGACCCTCGAGATAGAGCTTGTGGAGGTTCTGCCATTTTGATAAAAGCCCGAATCAAACACTGCTTAATGTGTGATCACCGTGAAGATTATCTGCAACCAACGAACATTTGTGTTGTGGAATTAAATCGAAACATGGTAATTTCATCATTATACTCCCCACCTAGATTTTCAATAACAGAAAGCCAATATTATAATTATTTCAAATCATTAGGAGCCTGCTTCCTGGCTGCTGGCGATTATAACTCAAAACACACTTTCTGGGGGTCACGACTTATAACACCAATGGGTCGTGTTTTGTTTAATACAATCTCTAAAATGAATTTAAATGTTGTAGGAAGCGGACAGTTAACTTATTGGCATAATGATCATCAAAAAACTCCAGATGTCATAGATTTTGGCGTGGTTAATAACATCCCCATAGACACGATTCATGTGGAAGCGTCCTTAGAATTATCTTCCGATCACACACCTACAATTGTTACTATGATTCCAAATAGACTCGTATCTCCGTCTGGCTACTTATCGACATCAGCTCTACAAATAAGTTGGTTAAAATATAAAAAATATTTAGTGCCCATTGCACAGGAAATATTCCGCTTAATACACCGGAGAACGTGGATCTCACTATTGTTAATTTTGACAGTTATCTTAAACTAGCTGTTCAACATTCCAGCATAACCCTAAAAAAAAACAATAACATATATTCTACAGATGTCGAGCGTCTGTCTATTAACTGAAAAAGAAGAGTTCGAAGAGAGTGGCAATTGCACAGATCCCCCAACTTAAAACTTTATTAAAAGAGTGCACAAAAGGCTAAGAAAGTTACTGCAGTTTCAGAAAACCGCTTCCCTGGAAAAATAACTTAAGGGACTTGATGCAACTCCACAATCAGACTACTCATTATAGCGTGCAGTTAGAAGTCTCAATAGACCAGTTATATCTAAGCCACCATTAAGAAACTTGTATGGAAGTTGGGCAAGAAATGATATTGAAAAAGCAAATCTGTTTGTTAATTATCTGAAATATGTATTTACAATTAATATATCTCATGATATAACAGTCGAGTTACCGCGTGTGAATGTTAGAGCAGATATTCCCCTAAGATTCGAGTTTAGAGAAATCGAAAAGACTATTTGTGGTTTAAACACCAAGAAGGCACCCGGTATTGATAATATCAGTAATAAAATGCTTCTGGAGCTACCAAGTATAGCAAAGAAAATTATTCTTATAATTTTTAATGCTATTTTACGCCTTCAATACTAAACTCAAGAATGGAAAGTTTCCTTAGTAACCATGATACCAAAGCCAGGAAAGGAGCACACAAAAGTTGAGTCATACAGGCCTATTAGCTTATTATCAAATATTTCGAAGCCATTTGAGAAACTACTCGTGTCAAAATTAACGCCGATATTAAATGAAAATAGATGTATTCCAAACCATCAATTCGGTGTTAGAAGAAATCACAGCACAATTGAACAAACCATCGAATAGTAAATGTCATAAGAAAAGCCTTTGAAGAAAAAAAATATTGCTCAGCACTCTTCATCGATGTGTCTCAATCTTTTGATAAAGTCTGGCATGAAGGATTATTACTAAAATTGCAGCAAACATACACAAGATGTTAGAAAGCTACTTAGTTGGTCGTCAATTTATTATTAAAGAAGCCGATTTTTTAAGTTCTCCTCAGCCAATTAACGCTGGAGTCCCACAAGGCAGCATCCTGGGCCCTCTATTATACTTAATTTATACTTCGGACATGCCAACAAACAGCTACACACAAACCTCAACATTTGCGGACGATACAGCATTTCTAAGCGTACATAAAAACTGTCAAGAAGCATCTCGGCACTTACAGGATCATATATTTGAACTGGAAAGGTGGTTAAAACAATGGAGGATAAAGATCAATTAACAAAAATGCGCACATATAACATTCACATTGCGTCGGGAAACATGCCCCCTATTAAAATCAATAATCAAATAATACCCCAACACTCGCATGTAAAATACCTCGGTATACATCTAGATCGGCGTTTTACGTGGAAATGGCATATAGAAGCTAAATTAACTCAAATGAAACTAAAAGCAATTCAAATTAATTGGCTTATTGGAAGAAATTCTGTTCTTAGCCTCGATTGCAAACTTCTACTTTACAACTCTATCCTAAAGTCAATTTGGTGCTACGGTATTCAGTTATAAGGCACTGCCTCGGCTTCTAATATCAAAAAAAATCAAAGGCGCCAAAATAAACTTCTTCGAAATATCACATTCGCTCCCTGGTATGTCAAAAACTCAAATATCCACAAGGATCTCAATGTACCATTAGTAAAAACTTTGATAACGAAATATGCAGTACAACCCAATCTGATGAGCGATAAACAACTACATATGTGAACAGAAACGGTGATGGCTAAGTCTTTTTTGTCTGGCACTGGCAGGACATTAAGTAAATATAAGGATAAGATTTGATCAATTATTGTTAGTTCATGTTTAATATATGAAGGTTCAATAAATAAATACTGAAAAAAATACTAATACGAATATTCGTAACATAACTAGTACATACATATTATATATTGTAGTTGGAAAAATTTCTTTCAAAACCAAAATTACAGACCAACGTTTTCCAATTAAATACATTAAAATAAACTTTCATATATTATATTTTATATATTTATTATATATGTATATTTACATGTCTTTCCCACGATATTTTTAAAATTTAATATATTAGTGAATAAAGTTTAATCGTTCAAAAACTCTACAGGCTTAATTCCTGTAAACGCCTTGAAACTACAAAAATGACAAAAGATTTAAAACTACAAAATTATTACGAAAACGATGCCTCCCTCGACTTATAAGACATACTAAAAATTTAGGAAGATTATGATTGTAATCTAATTATAAGTAACAATATTAACAGATAAGGTATGGCCACAATATTAAATTTAATTTAAATTTAACAACCTCTGAATTTACTTGTTTAAATTCTATGCAATTATTCTATTTCTTGACTAATAACACACGTTTAAAGGGAACTTCAAACTTAGTTACGGCCAAAGTACGTAGTTGCAAAATACAATTATAAAGTTTAACGGCCGGTCCTAATTTAATGCCGAGTTTTTCGGTTAGATCTTGTTGTTGCAAGAGTAAAAATGCTTCACCATCTATATCCTCATGATTGAATATGGTGGCGGTTGTGCGGCAATTAAGGTATAGGTCAACAAAAACACTTACTTCTGTGGCTGACCACTTGAGAGGATTACGCTTAATTTTTTCGGCATCAAACGAAAAATTTTTCTGCCACAGGGTAAAGTTCTGCTGTAAACGTGGACCGTAGTCATATAAAAATTCTCTAGCAATTTCTATATTTACATCGAGTGATGATGATGTGTTATCAGAATTATGCGGATGTATACTTGATGATGACGTGCTTGGTGATGTAGAGGTAGAGTTAGAATTAGAATTAGACATTTTTGAAAATTTCGTTTCTTTTGTTTCTTCTTTCTTAAGGTGCGATAAAGAAAAACCGCCTATTATGTCCGTGTGATTAGTAGGAAGCTTGTCTTGTTGCAAGAGAACATTGCGTGTCTTAATATTATCTAACATATGCAAACGTTCTAAAATTTGTTGTTCACTAAGGCGTGATTGTATTGACGAAACTTGCTGAGCGAAAGCGTGCTTGCCTTGTTTTGGTAGGGTTCTTACGATGTTATCATAATTTACTCTCTGGGGTTTTTCAACTACAGTACGCCAATTTTCTGCGGCGTAAGGACAACCATCTTTGGTTGCATGGAAGTACTTAAATACATTTTTAGCATTGCCAATGCCTCTACAACCATCAACGGGACAGGGCATTTTTTGATTTGAAATGTGAAAACCTGGTGGTGGCTCGAGATCATGGCCAGTAGCATCACACCATCCTATAGGATGCAAATCAGGACTATCATCTTCTAGCCAAAAACAGTAATCGCTTGGCCAACCATCCAAATGTAATTTGACACGATGTCCTTTATGTGCAATCACAGTAGCCGGTCTAATAAGAGAGGGATTCCGTGGATCTACTACTTCCAATCTCATGTTGGGCTTGAAACATATGGGTTCTCTGGGTGCAAACAGTTCTTCACAAGCTGCTTCTCCAGTACCTTGCTTGCAGATATACTCGTTCCAATTAAAGGCGGTATTCTCACAATCTGGCGGAACCACTAACTGTTGACGCCCGTCATGCCAACCACAGGGATGTATGTAAGGTGAATTGATATCAACTATTATGTCATAACAATCATCCCAGCCATCAAAGTGTATACGTATACGATCATCAAGTACATCAGCCACAGAGGCCACACAAAGTTTTCCAGTATCATTTAAATCTTCAGCTTCTAAATGCATGCCGAGCTGTTAAAAATAAAATTTAAAATTTTTTTAATATATTCAAACACTTTTGGTTAGATTACTTACCTTGAAAGGATTATGTGGGACCAATGAAGACGAATTCAAGTGTGTGAAAAGGTGACGCGGTGCGGGAAATGCTTTCTCCTTATTCAAATAAGCACCCCAATTAAATTTATTTGCCGTTATTCCTTTAGGTGGCTGTAAAATACGATTTGTTTTGGTACACCAACCGGGTGGAAAAATGTCCATAGAATCGGCATTCAGCCAAAAGTCGTAAGCACTTCCGTATCCATCAAAGCTCAGCTTCAATCGGTAACCCATAATACTTACGACTGTGCAAACGCAGAAAAGAGAACAATTTTCGGGATCAATAGCTTCTAATTTCATGCCGACTATAAAATTATTGGGCCCAGTAGGGAATGGATTCAAAAAGAGTGATATGGGTGCAGCTATAACATTGTAATTTCGATTCATATAGGTATTCCAGCGAAATTTCGGTTTTCTAATATATGTCAAGGGCGGTGGATTATTAATGCTGGTTGTGTCATTAATATAACTTGTATTTTTAAAAAGTTTATTTGCATTATTGTTATTATTAATGTTGTTAAGGCGATTCCGTTTGCGTATTAGACTGGCTGTATCATCTCTGCGTTTTCGGCAATCACGTTTTAAACATGACAAAGAACAAAACTCTGAGAATAGAAAAAAAGTTCAAATGTTTTGGTGTCTATCAAAAGATGATTTTTTTGTATAAAGGTTAATTGCTATAAACAATTCGAGTATCCTTGATAATTGGAAATATATTTATCATAAATAATATATTTATGATAACACAAATTCGTCTATATAAAAACCATAAGTTTTCTTTTGGGAAAATTCAAATTTTACTTTCCCTTATTAAAAAAAACAAGGGTATCAAAAAAATGATTTTTACCCTTTAACTACATACATACATTTCAATTAATTCCATTATCAGAAATCATTAATTATCGGTCAAGCTTTGAAAATCGAAATGAAGTGAAATTGAAATCGAACTAGATATTTAGTTCAATATTTTACAAAATGACCGTATTTAAAGCTATAATTACTATCTTGGATGTATATATCTTATGAATGTGCAGTGATTATTTTTGGATTTTTCCATAAATATCATGTTATGAATATTTAAATTTAGTTTTAACTTGGAAAAAGTTTTATGATGATTTAACAATATTTATATAAGACAAAAATAAAAACAAAATGTCAATATATAGACCGTTTGGATGTTTCTTTAATGGTAGACGATACTGGATATAAGTTCTTGATATTCTTACTTGGTAACTCTACAAAATATAATACAACATACCTGGAGCCAAAAAATCGACCGAAGGTCCTTGAACATTACACCGTCGGCACATATAGTATGTGGGCGGATCCCTGTTTTCATTTCTTTTATGCGATGATTCTCTTTCATATATAGGCTTTTCGTACGCTGTATGTATGCGTTTATTAGGCATACTCTTTTCATACAACTGTATTAAATTAAACTCATTTAGTTGGAATTTTAAACTTGTACCACGTGCTGTACCAATTCTTTCTCTCCAATTCAACATGTTAAAATTGGAGAGCATATCTAGGGCAGATGAATAACCATTTGATTGTGGTTCTTCTTTTGGGCTTAAAATTGTGGGTTCCATTAGGGTTTTCTTGAGTAAAGGTGTATTTGTCTTGTCAATTATAGGAGACTTTGTTTGTGAAACAGTAGTGGAATTTTGATCTAATGAATTATTTGATATGGATGATGAAGAACTTACCAAAAATTGTTCATCACATAATAATGACTCATTAAGTTGTTCTTTATCTTGTGATGGAGATCTTAAATTGGTTTGTGACATTTTTTTATGCACATTTTCACAATCATCATCGTCATCATCGATTTCTATTTGTTCTATTTCAACTTCTTCAGTTGGTAAAATTGTGACATCATCATCCTCTGAAGAACTGCCTTCATTGTTAAAATCCTGCGCTGATTTATTTTCATTATTTCCTTTTATACTTTCTGATGCTTGCTGCTTGCTATTTTTCTCATTTGCTACTTCTTGTGAACCCTTCGAATTGGTTGTTTCCGTTTCTATATGATTTGTTGCATCAGTTTTTGTTTTAACATTTTCCTTTTGTTTTTCCGTATGCGTAGTAATTTGGTTGTCCTTATCGGGAGATTTATCAAAATCAACAGACGATTTATCACCCGAACTTTCCAAATATTCTTCATCTTCAAAGAATATATCTAGTTCGGGTAAAGTTTCTTGTGTGTTACTTTTTGGTTCTACACCAATGTTTGCAGGCTCCGAATGTCTTCTTTCGTTGTTATTTGCCGAAGCATTGGTTGTTGCTTTTAATTGAGTATTGCATGAATTTGAACGCTGAGAACGTGGGCTTGTTAGCTGTGTGGTTTCACATGCTGTTGAACACTGCTCTGTTGACTTTTTATTTAAAGTTTTAGGTTTTAACAAAGATTTCTGCTTTTCGATGCAGACATTAGTAATAGATGACTTAATATTACTATTAACCTCTTCGGACGCATCCTTCCTCAAATCTTGATTTGACTTTAAAAGAGAATAAGATTCATTTGTTTCTTTTTCAACTAGTTTTTCTTTGTTATTTGTTTTTACTGTGTTAACTTTTGTGGACTTCTCTAATTCCTGTTGTGTATTATTTTCCACAATTTCTGCTTGCATTTTATTTGAGGTTTTTAACAGAGATATTTCTTTGGATTTAAATTCTATCGCAGACAAATTAGGTTTTTTAATAAGAGACACTTCACTGTTTAAATTTCCCACTTTTATTTCATGGGCATTTTTAAGAGCCGTTACGGGTTCATCGATTATTTCAGTTGTACTTATTGACTTCTTTGTTGGATTTTGCAGCAAACTGACCTGTGACAGTTTTTGGACTGTTTCTATTAATGGGGGAGCTTTAACAATTTCCATACCTAATGTAGCAAGCATTTGGGAAGAATTGTCGGTAGTTGTTGTTATTATGGTATGGTTATTACTAAGTTTTTGTTGCAGTTGATAATGCTGTTGTTGTTGGGATGGTGCTACCATTATATTTTGATTTTTCACAAAAGTTTTATTTTCAATTTGTTGTTGTTGCTGTTGTGTTATTTGTTTATTTTGCAAAATTGTGGGTTTTAATAAGGTTGTTCCAGGAGCTAATGTTGCTGCAGCTCCTGAGCTTGGGTTACCTACAACAATTTGTTTCAAAATTTCTGGATTAAAAGATTGAGGGTTAAAGGTGTGTAATTTTGCTGCTTGTTGCAGTTGTTGTTGTTGCTTTGAAGCAAATTGTTGTTTTATTTGTACTGGTTTTGTTGTTGTTGTTGTTGTTGCTGTAGTTGGTGTGTTACGTATTATAATTGGTGCCGCAACATGACCTAAATAATAATCAATTTTTAAATTAAGTTTTATTATAAGAAATAAATGCAAACATTAATATTAGTTTAAATTTACATTTCTACGACAAATTATATTAACGTCTAACGTTGAACTAAAATAATTTTACTAACAAATAAAACCAATTCATTAAACAAGATCATGTTAAAATATTAAGGTGACCATGAGGTTGTTTCTGAAGGAGTATGACAATAATTCAAAAATTACAATGTAGCGCAGCGTACATATGTGCTTTTATAAGAAATCTGATTTTTTTAACTAGTTGTTACATAACTGTACAATTTGACTCAGTGTTTTTATTATAACTTCCAAAAGAGTATCATTAAAAAACAGATAAAACATTACGTTAAAAAGATTAAGTAAAGAATTATTAATTCTAATGTGATCTATCAGTTCGATAATATAAATATGTATGTATTTATTACGTATTTAACAAATTGGTCTTGCCTAAGTTTTAGAATACGAGCGCAAAACTCGTTCGTTTAACTAATATTAAAACAAAATTTAAAATTAGGCAGTATGTCTTGGGCCCAAGTTATATATCGTTACATAAACCCTAAAAAGGCCTATTTTTTAAAAATTTTATAGAAGAAGCAAAAAACTATTTAAAATAATAAATTGATAAATCGGTTTAAAATGTTTAATAACCTATTTCCAATGTGCGAAAGAATTTCTTCTTTCGAACAACTACATTTAAAACAAAAACAAATTCTAAAAACTTTGTTTTTGTTTTAAATGTATTTGTACGAAGTAAATAATTCTTTCGCACGTCGGAAATAGGCAGTAAATTTATTTTTCTTGTAAAACCTAATAGTTGTTTTGCCAATTGACAATGTTGCATACTATGCAAACTGTTAGTTAGGTCTTTTAGTGTTTATCATATAATCTATTATAGACCGAGCCGTTTGTTTTTGTTTATAAAATCGCAAATTTTGGCCGAAAGATTCCAAATTCAATTTTTAATTTTTGGTTAGTTAGGGCCTTTTGCGTTTTAGGTAACGATATATAATATGCAATGTACCAGAACTGAAAAGAGTGGCTCACTTTTCATTCGATACGTCAATGTCTATCGTATGCAGAGAAATACAATTTCGAATGCGTTAATTAGACCCCAGTATAGTCACAGAAAAGAAATATTTCTTTTTTAAGTATGTACATAATATGTAGGTTAGGTTAGGTTAGAAAGGCTGGTGTGAAGCAAACTTCACACCCTCACCCAGAGACCATTATGGTCCATTGTGATGCCTTTATTTAGTGAAACAAAGAAAGAAAGAAGAGAAAGATATCTAGTGTGACAGAGTAGGAGAAGTTAATGGTGAAAGCACAGGGAAGGAAGATAGTGGAAGATAAGAAATCGGACAGAACAAGCAAAACACAACCTTACCAAACAGGAAAAACTGCCCTACATGTTTCCCAGCCTCCTGCCGCGCAACCAGGTCATTCCCATTACGAATCCCGTCAGATTCTCGAGCCCGCAGCCCGAGACATCTCCCAATTCGTGCAGGAATCTGCTACCTAGCCACCTCAGCCTGCTGTTCTGTAGCCTGGGACAGTGGCACAGAAAGTGCTCAACAGTCTCCAGCTCCTCTGGGTCCTCACACAGCCTACATATATCCGATAAGCCAGACCCCATTCTCACCGCCATTCTGCCTATCATACAGTGGCCCGTGATAATACCTATCATGGTCCTGACGCAGGCCCTACTCTTACCCAGCAGCGCATCCGAATTTGACCTACTAAGCATCGGCCACAGCGTGCGCGATACTCGGCAGTCCGTTCGGCCCCGCCAAGCCCGATTAGTCCTGTTCAGAATCCATTCCCTAATTCTCCCAAAATAGAAGCCCATTGGAGGCCTGACCACTTGCAAACTGTCAGGATCTTCCATTTCCGAGCCCAGTCTTGCCAACTCATCAGCTATCTCATTGCCGGTGATGTTGCAGTGACCCGGTACCCAGCAGAGCCTCACAACATAATTCCCTAAGATTACTCCTAGAGCCCTCCTACAATCGTCCACTAGCCTGGAGTTCACATAATATGTAAGTTTTTTCAAATTGAATATTTCTAACCACGCAAGTTGTTAATAACTCAATATGTTTTTTAAATTTTTTATCAACTAAGGCACAAGCTCTATGTTTACATTTGTCCTCCAAGTTGTGCTGAACAACGGTCAACAAGAAAAAGAAAGACAAAAACATTAAAACAGAAAAATTTACTTTTAACTTTAAGAAGAATTCTTGACAAAAAGTACGAAAAACAGAAGTAAGGAAGAACATATAAATCAATTAAAATAGATAATCATTCATTCAAAACAAATTTCCATCTACCAAAGTTTGGTTTAAAGATTGATATTTGACTATTGACTGACATCCGTCGCCAATTGTGGTTAGTGTTAAACGGCAAACCCCTCTGAGGAGGTTGTGTGGTTACAATCGAAACATGTCAGGGCAACCTGTGGGTTCAATTCCCAGCTCAGTCAAGAATGAAAAATTATCAATCAATTTTAATTAATTTCATTTCGTAAAATTCCATTATTCAAAAATATAATTTAAATAAAATTAAATTTAGTGAACTTTAGTCTTACTAAAATATCAAAATTTGGATTAAAAACCATTAACATTTCAATAAAATAACCACAAAACTTATTATTTTTTATAAACATTTTGATTATAAACATGGTCATCTTAATAAAAAAATATGTTTGTATTCAAGTACATTACATACACCAATAATATTTAATAATAAATTAAGTAAAAAATAATAATTTACCGCACTTTATTTTATAAAATAATGTTTATTTTTTATATTTTTAAGGATATTATTATTATACACACATAATTACTGCTAACACAAAATTTCTTAGACACATTGGGAAGGTTAGATAATTTCTATACCTACATCTCCAAGATTTTTGTAGTTTTTGCGTTAAATTTTAACAATTTAACAAATTTTAGCAAAAAATAATAACTTGTAATTAAATTAGTTTGTATGCGTGTCAATTTATTTATATTTAAACATATTTCTGTTATTGACCATGATAATGATTATTGGCTCTTTGTCAAACATCATAATGATGTTTTAGGTTTTGATGTGTATTTATTGCAATACATAAAAATTTGTATAAAAAGAAAAAATAAATTTAAAATGAGTTAAAATGGGAAAACGTGCAATATAGAGATGGTAATATAAATTTGATTTCACATTAAAATTTTTTTATTTAGATATGAGTTACATTGATACCAATATTTTATTTTGGTACGATGGTTTGTTTTATTAAAATTCACTTTATGTATTACATAATTTTTAAAAATTTTCTTTTTTTAATTAAAAATAAAATGCCTAAAGTAGAGGTTTGATTAAAATATATACTTACCAGCAGTTGCCATGGGTTGAGATGACGTCAACAGGACACTAACAGTGCCATTGGGTGCTGTGATGACGGGAGTCAAATTGTTGTTTTGTACTACTTGATAGGTAATATTACCAGCAGAGGTATTCGATGTACTAAGGACCATTGGTTTGTTACAACTATTAGCCATTATTAAAGGAATATTTGTATTGGTGTTACTACTAGTGCCTGTAACAACAGGTGTTGGGGCCAAGAGGCCTTGCGCTGCAACATTTGTTGGATGCTGCGTCTTTATAGGCTCAACACTACTAATTAAAGTTTGATTTGTTAATAAAACGGGCATATAATTTGTAGCCGATGTAACAAATTTCGTATCTGTCAAGTTATTATTACTGGTGGTAGTAGGACCTTTTCCGCTACTTGCCACGCTATTTAGCGTTGTTATAATGGTAGGTTGCTGCTGGACACCAACACAGGATACTGCTGGTATATTCGACTTTAATATGGATGTGGCTGGAGATAATGGTGGCATCCCTGTTGTTATATAGTATTGTGCCGCAGTTAATGGCTGTTGTGGTATATTTAAAGGATTCATTTTCACTTTTCTTCTAAGATTTTAGTGATCTTTATTTTACTTTAATAATTTTTTTATTTCTGATTTTTTAACATCAACTAAAAATTCCCTTACAACTTCATTAAACCATTGATAATAATGATTTTTAATGGCGTTTACGGCGAGTTGTGTAAAATAGTAGTGCGTTTTTGTTGTTTTTATATTTTATTTTAGTAATATTGTGATTGAATTGTAAACGAACAGCCGAATGTCATGCCAGGAAATACGATTATCTCACAAAGGCCGTTCTAAAATAAATAAATTATTGTTAAATTCTATTAATATTTTATATTTTTTTAATAAACTAAAATCATATTTGTAATTTAACGCTTACCCTATCTGTTTTCTAATTTACTCTATTTCATTATTCACTTTGTTTTCAATTTTTTGCAAGTCGCAGGGTTGTAAATTATGGTATTATTAGAATAACTTTTATTTAATTGTATCTTTTTAAAACATTGAAATTAAAAAAATTTATATAATCAATTCTATTGAAATATTCTATTTATGCTTAAGTTCACAAAGAATTTCAAATAAGTATGTAGGATGTATTTAAAAAAACCCCATTAAGTTTGTTAAGGGGTTACTTACAGTTAATAAAATATGGGAGTTTTTTTTTGTTTAAAAATAGTAGTAAATACGAATAATAAAAAAAACTGCCATGCATTTTTGCCAATGTGATTATTTTATTTTTAATAAATTTAAATTTACACTAAAAATTTTATTTACACTAATTTTTTTTTAAATATGGCTATATTAAATGTTATTATAATCTTAAAATCTTAGTTAAATGAAAATATTCTTATATAATATTCTACAGATTTAATAATATACATATCTATGCATGCATATAGATACATATGTACAGAGGTACGTACGTGTATATATGTACATATATAAAATGAGTTTTGTGCGAATATCGTTTTTTATAAAATAGAAAAGTACCTATCTGATAATCATTTATTTATTTAAGACAATTTTGTTTGGTATTAAATTCAGCTTTGTAATATACATATTGCACTTGATCAACAAAGGGTATTAGCTCAAAATTTAAAAATTTTAGGTAGAAGCAAAGTAATTTTTAATTTTATATTGAAGGCATAGGTATGAAAAACAATTTTAAAAACAACCTTTTCATTACCAAAGGTAGACAAAATAGCATACATACTATTTAAACCCTAGAATGGTAAACATACATATTTTTAGCTCTTTAATGGTAAACATCGCCAAAACTCAAATGTTTATAAAAACATGTTTAGTAAGTAGCAAAGTTTACAAAAAAAAAACCATTCTTTAATTAACTTAAACATACCTATAATATCCACTTTTTAATCACATATTTAAATGGCTAGTAAATAGAGATGCTTTACAAAAATTAAAAAAAAACTCTGATTAGAATGGAAAAACTCTTGTCTAATGGGCCCTAGACCTTATTAACATTTTAAAAAATAATATACCTAGAGCTTATAGGTAATTTATAAAAAGTTGGTGACATCAAAATAAATTATGTGATTTTTTCACTAACTTTTTTATGTCAGGAGGTCAACATTTTTGTGATCTCTGTTCCTAGCAGAAAATTTTCTAAAATTTTGAGTAGATATACCTATATGTAAGCTCATACACTTCAATTTTGAAGGACATACATCGCATATTGATCACTTGACCTTTTTAATGCTTGGTTATCCAGTCTCGTTGGCAAACAAATATATGTATAAAAAATGACCGTTTTTGGAAAACTTTGCCTTACAGGCGAAACACGTGTGTCTATGTCAGAAATGAAACGATGAGATGAAAAATAAAGCCCTTACGCAAGCTCTTACAAAACTCAACTAAGTTGGCACGAACGCACGCTTTGCTACGAGTAACCGTTCAGAAAATATATCGAAATAAAAAATTTCTGCTTGTTTACCATTCTCGGTTTAGTTGGCCAAGGGTGGATTTTTTTTAAATAAAATAGATTTTACATTTAAATACAAAAACTCTAAAAAGACATTAAGAACTCGGAGCCAGATTTTTACTATCTCTACTGTCAACTTCACAGTATCTTCAACAATAGTCGTAGCAGAAAATAAAAATCCAGATTAGAGTAGAGATTTTAAATATCGTTTGCTACTGATATTAATACGATTTCAAATCAGTAGTTATAGTAATATATTAAAAAAAGCAGAGAACAAAGAAAGCAAGATGTAACAAAAACGTGACCGGACATGTTCTGAGAATCGCAAAACGCTTAACATTTGTGATTCTGACTTGAAATCGAATAAAAGGTTTTCTTTGAATCGCAATCGCAAGAAGCTTGGCGGCATCAGATCGAAAGAGTCTGCTCTAGGGAACTACATTATTTTTAAGAAACTATAGCAGATCGCAAGCAAAACGAAATAACATCAAAAAATAAATCTGGCGTTCTGTCAGAACATGGCCTAACTAATCTTATAACAATAGAAGTAGAATTTAATGAAGCAATAAAGTAGCATACAAATCTAAAACGCAAAATAATATTTTAATCTGAATCGTATAGAAAACAAGATTATTTCACGACCGTCTGGTACGGGAAACACTTTTTATATTTAAACGCAAAATACAACAATCTTTTTATATTAAATTAACACTAATGGCGATTTTGTTTTTAGACTACATATTTTATTGCTACACCTTTTTATTTATTGCTATCTTTTTATTTATTAATACTTAAAAGAACACACGCTCTTATAAGCGATTTGTATTTACATTGTGATGTTTTTTGACTTTTGTTACATTTTGTTGTGACATTCTTCATAAAAAGTTTAAGTTTGCCCAATATTCAATTAGAAAAATACTTAAATTACGGGTACATTTACACCAAGAGTAAAGAAAACGTATATAAATTACACATTATTAAAATATCCGGCTTATTATACCAAAATAACCGGTTTGTTCGATATTAAAAAAATTGACATTTTAAAATAACCGGCTTGTGCAAAACTGAAATAGCCGGTTAAAACCGGCCGAATAATAACCATTCGATCTCCCTATAACTGATGAATAAATAAAATAAAACTGAAATAAAATTAATTATGCGTGTTATTAGGAACTACCATTTTAAAAACAGAATGAAAATTTACAGAATTTTGGAGATACCCAGGTATTATAGCTAAATCAGTTCTATTATCAGAGTTTAAGTTATACATATGTCAAATTATAGTAAATGGTTTTGTTTTATTGTGTTTATGAATTAAGCAATACCTATATGTAAATAATAACTATGTACATAAGAATCAGGAGCCGCAGAACAGAACGTACTTTTTTGCATTGTTGACATTAGCGGTAAACCCCCTTGCACTCCTTGTTAATCATATTAATTTATTAATATTGTTTAGTTATTGCAATTTTTTTTTTATTTACATAATATTTGGGATTAGATCTTCTAGAAAAAGTGTAGTAAGCATAATTTTTTTTAAACAAGAAAATGGGGCTTAAAAAAATTTCTGCATAACAAAACGTCCTCTCTCCTAACCTAACCTATATTTTAATAGTCTGCCATTTTTCGTGTTATTGAATTTTTTGCTTTAATGAAAGATGCAATTTATGTGACAATAAAAACTACCATTATAGTAAACTTAAACAGATTTGAAACCCATCTATGTTCATGAACTCTAGATTTTTCCTGCTTGTTCCGACGATCCAATTGATCAAATTTTCACTAAACCTTTTTCTCCATTATCTCTAAAAAAATTATGTTTATATCTATATGATTGCATCTCTTCGACTCTACATTTTTGGCTACACATGCACAACCCCGGTTATCCTCATAGATAATTACTGCTTCGTTTTTAATTATATTTAAATCTTGTAGCAACCCTCTTAGCCATAAAGCTTCAGATACTGATGCACTTAAAGTCGCATATTCAGCCTGACTATGTGATGTCGCAACTGTTTGTTGTTTCATACTGCACTTTAAAAATGTTCCCACTGCCTAATCAGCATCAGCATATCCAAACAACCTTTTGTTGTCATTTTCTTTGTTAATAAATTTTTTATTAATTGTACTTGTCAAGTATCTTAATGCCAATACTCTTCTTATGGTTGTTGCTGAAATCTTCCAAGATAACTCACATGAGAACATACATATATCTGGTCTTACACAAAGCATCACATACATACATTAGACACTTTAAAAGTTCACGACAGGGTTTATCGAATGTTTCACTACCACTAAAGGTCAGTTTTAATCCTTTTAATAAATGGACAATATGTCAAAAACAATTGCTACAAAAACAATTGCACGGTAAAAATACAACTTTACAAAAAAACAGCAGGCGTTTCGAGCAGACCTACTAATTGGGCGGCCATAGTTGGGCTCTTGAAATACATATTTTTATTTTATTCTTATTAACGTCAAACTTAAACCCCAAAAATGTGTCAAATTTCCACAATCAGACAGTTCTAAATATTATGAAAGTTCTATCTTTAAATCTTCAATAGGTTTAAAGTTCGGACCAGCAATCATCAACATACATAATAACATATAAAACTTCATCTTTATTTTTGCCAATTTTTATATAAAGACAATAGTCTCGTTTTGCGCGAATAAAGCCAATTTTTAAAAGTAGTTAATATAAGTTTTCATTCCAACGCCTAGCTGATTGTTTGAGTCCATAATAGACTTAAGTAAACGACAAGCGAACCCTTTTTCAAAATACACCTCTTCTGGTACTGCAATATAGATTTCTTCATGCAAACCACCATTTAAAAATGCAGTTTTTATATCTAGGTATGTAATTGATGAAGATAAAATCTATTTCTAGTTGCAATCGCAAGAATTCCACGAACTGTTGTAAGTTTTGCAAATCCTTTAACAACTAAACTGGCTTTATATCGAATAGGATTTCCATTTTTGTCAAATTTATTTTTAAACATTCATTTTGACTTTAATAACTTTTTCATTTTTAGGAGATTTCATTAATACCCCTACTTTGTTAGAAGCCATAGACTGTAAAACTTTATCAATAGCTTTTAACCATTTAGCAGCATTAAATAATCTAGGAATCTTGAAGGTTTTCTTTGTTCACTACCATTTTTTCTGTTATGTATTGTTTCCTTTTATTCTTCATCATTTATTTGAACATTAACATTTTTAGGCACTTCGGATTCATCTTCTTTAATTATGGTTTCTTCACCAAAGTTGGAAACACAAATTCTATTATTCTCAGTTACTCTTTCATCAACTTCACATGTCTCATCAAACTTAACATCCCTGGCACAATCTTCTTGGACTTAATATCCCAAAGTTTATAACCGTTACCTACATAACCAATCATAACAAGACATCTGATTTTGTCAACAAGCTTCTTTATATTTTGTTTGGGTATCTAAGCGCATGCCTTCACCCAAATATTTTCAGCATTTGATATGAGGTTTACAACTATACCACATATCAACAGGTGTGACGTTATCATTTATGGCTCAAGTTGGACTCCTGTTTATTAGATATACACCTGTTAAAGCTGCTTCAACCCACATATTTTTCGGCATACTTGATTCGAGCAACATACTTCGAACTTTTCCACTAACGTTCTAATAAAACGTTCAGGGACTCCATTTTGCTTTGGAGCATAGGCAATTGTCTCTTCTAATTGAATACCTTTCATTTGGTACCACTTCCATTGCTCTTTGGAGTTGTCTCATCCTTGATATATTGTTAATTTTGATATTGGCAATCCACACTTTGCTGTAGTTGTAGTGCTTCATATTCCAATAACTTATCAAAAACATAAGACTTTTTTTTATTATAAATTGCAGAAAAATGTCTAAAGTTATCAATAAACGATATTAAATACTTTGATCCGTCCAAAGCAATGGGACCAGTTGCCCCCACACACATCTGAATGTATTCTTTTAAGAGGACGCGTTGCACGGTGGCGAGGTCCGGTAAAAGGTTCCAGGCAATGCTTACCTTTTACACAAATTTCACAAAAATAAATTTTTTTGGGTCTTGCATAGATACCATTTTCCATTTTCCTATTAAAAAGTTCATTTAGGGATGATTGTCCAATATGGCCATAGCGTTTGTGTTACATTTCTATTTCTTCACGATTTGAATAATTAACATCATGATGTTATAATTTGAAAATAATTTCATAAAGATTTTCTCGTCAAAATCGCGTAGCAATTACAGAATTTTATATCAATTCCTGCAGCTATCATCTTTGTAACAGAATGTAGATTATCTCTCTACTCTGGTACATATAACACATCTCGATTATATTGAAATTCTTATTATTATTTTTTTTTTATTATTCATACACCAAATCCCGCGAAGCTTTTTGCTTGTCTGCAGGAGACCAGAGTCTCTGGCGGGAATCGAACCCGCAAACCCGGTACTGATAGACTAGCTCACTACCAGCTAGCCTACCGGGGCACCCAAACACATTGAATTGCTCCCGAGTGATTAGCCGTTAAATATTGATCAACTTTGCAACATTTATTTGAATTGAATTTAAAATTTCATAAAATGTACTAAAATAAAACAATTGTTTATATTTACAAGATGATCACTCGACCACGAATTCAACTTAAAGCTAATACAAGATTTACAACTTGGATAGTTTATATTGGAATAGGCCACGTAACAAATACTTCTGGAATCTGTTTGATCTTTTAATGCACTTCAGGCTTTATTAATTAATCTTATTGCACTTAAAGCATTTTCCATAAAATTTTTTTTATATATTTATTACCAGCAAAGGCAGTTTTTCTAGAATCATTTTCATCTACATATAATAATATATAATAATAAAAATTACCAAAACTGTTCCAACAGTTTTTAAATTTCTAATCAAATTTTTAAATTTGACTTAATGTTCAACAACAGCATCCCCATCGTTTAATATCAGTTGAATTAATTGTTTTCTTTCTAAAATCTGATTTACAATCGATCTCTTTGTAAATATTTTTTTAAGACAACCCCATATTTATTTCGCAGTCTTTTTCTCACAAATATATCCTAAACAGTTGTTTCCCACAAATGCAACTAAACGTTCCATTGCTTCACAATCTTTCTTGAAAACTTTTCTCTTTTAGCAGGACCCGTTGAAGGCAAGCTCGTTAAACATTAACCTACATCCAAACGATCCAGATGTACTTGAACCCGAAATTGCCATTCGTCATACCCACAGCCGTTAAATTCTGGAATTCCTGGTAATTATTTTAAAACGTTAAGGTTCCATAACTCCTAAACTACATACATATGTAGGTGTTATGGCACAAAAAAAACTACATACCCATGTATATTTTGTAAAATAAGTAGGTAGGTATAATGTGACATAAAGATTAATTTGCTGATGCCGAGTGAATATTTTCAATTAATGGTAAATCTTATAATAACTCGTATTTGATACACAAAATAGCGACTCTGTTTCAGTTTATTTTTTGCATAAAAATGTATAAAAATAATTAGTTTTATTTATTCATTAAAACAAACTCTGAGCAAACTAAATAAATTCTTAATTTAAATTAATATTTTTAATAATTTGTTAAATAAAATTTTGCATTTATGTACATATGAATGTATCTATTTATACTTTGTATATAACATAACAACAGGTAACATTAATATAAGGTCAACATGGTTAAATTTTAATAATATTACAATACAAACCTTAACAAAACCACAGCAAATGTATTATTAAAACTTTTTTTTCCTAAATTATACAATTTTTATTTATTATTTGCAAGAAATTCTTAAACGAAAGATTTGCTAAAAGCACGGTTACCAAAAGGCGTCTTATAACATTTAACTAATAGCCAGAAAAAACAATAACAATTCCAATGATAAATGTTAAAGGAGTTTGACACTTGTAGTAGGATTTTTTTTATGAAATGGTAACACTAAAGTAAATGTTAGCATGGACTTTTCCGGTACAAATTGAAAAAAACAAGTAATTTAAAATACGGTAAAATACAAAATAAAACTTGGTATAAATGATAGATCTAAGTTATTAAATATGAGCGAATTTATTTCAATTTATTTTATAAGTTTGCTTTTTTATGAAAAAAGTAAACAAAAAAATTTGATTATTTTTGTTTACTTCTTGTTACATGCTATTGTGAATGGACATGTGACAGTTGTTTAACTGGGGGGAAGTTATAACATTGTTATGTTAAATTTGTTAAAATGTAATAGTTAAAATTAAACATTAATACATATTAAAGTTCTTAATTATTTTTTTTATTATCAAATTTTGATATATTACAAAATTGCAATAGTTATGTTAAACTTTTGTTATAATACTATTGTGAATGCTTTTTGCTATGTATAATGACAGTTGTCAAATTAGGGCGAGAAAATAAAAAAAGGAAAACACTACAGAAAGCAAAAATAAAGAAACTTAACAAAAATTAAATTAAAAAATAAACAATAGCATAATTAACTAAGTAAATTATTATAAAGTTGAAAAAACATACATTTAAAAACAAATATTCATCACAAATTGAAAAGTTTTCGGTTAACTTAAAAATTTGGCTCATATAAAAACGAAAAACTATGTCATTAATCGATAAGTTACAAGAACAAGAGCCAATACCTTTGGCCGATGATGATCCACAGGGTAAATTGACTATTAAATTTATCAAAAATAAAACTTAAAATTTTAAAAAATTTCAGTAATCATTAACGATGATGATCTGCGTTCGAATATTCCCAATGGTCATTCTATGGATTCATTAAGATCGTCCTTTACTAATCGTAGTTCTACTCCAGATTCACACAATTCTCTAGATCCTGAAATAAGTCCAGACGAAAAAGAGGAAAAGGCACGTTTGATTACCCAAGTATTGGAGTTACAAAATACTTTAGATGATTTATCACAACGCGTAGACTCTGTCAAAGAAGAAAATCTTAAATTGCGTTCCGAAAATCAGGTTTTGGGACAATATATAGAAAATCTTATGTCTGCTTCATCAGTATTTCAATCTACCAGTCCAAACTCAAAAAAGAAGTAAATTTTATTCTTATACCTAATCGAGCTTTTTAACACAAAGATTTTTTTTTACTACTTACGAAGATATTTATGTTTTCATATAACGCATGCATATGTATGAATGTACAAACAAACGTACATATGTATGTATTTTTTATATTGTATGTCATACATTAGTTAAATATTCGAATCAAAATGCATATATGTAGGTACACATACCTTTATAGAATTGCAACAAAATGCCTTTTTTAAATGTAAGCAAAAATATGTATTTTAAAGTAATTTGCTTCATTAAAGAATTTATTATTTAATAAAATTAAAATACAGCTTTGATAAATTTGTTTTAATATTTTTTGAATTAAAAAGAAATGTATTAATACATATAAATGACATCATAATTTATTTATTATGTACATACATATGTATGTATGTATGTATGTGAAAAATAATTCCGTTTCCTGGAATTATATAGAGGTCCCAGACGTTAAGTTACTTTTAAAATAGTAAATCTCAATAAAACTAAGATTTTTTACCTATATTATAGGTACCTATTACATGTTGCAAAAATTATAATTTTTATTGTACGATTTTTTGCGAAAAAGAAAACCTTTTTACCTAGGCTTATCTTCAAATTTTTTTATTATTATTTATGCAAAAAGCCAAAATTTTTGCTATTCAATGGTCGTTAGTGGTTTTAATTGTACCTAAAAAACTTCATTCACAGTAAGTATAACAAAAATAACTTTCACTTTCTTGCAATGTGTAAAAACAGAATTCGGGCTATTTTGTAAACTAAAACTCTGAAAGCGTGTTGTTTTTTTATTCCCTGTAATATACATTAATTAATTAGTTAATCATTTGCAAGCATATTAAAATAATGAATAAAAAAACCCTATAGAAGAACTTGTTATTTTTTGTTTAAACTAAAATATTTTTATTGCTTAGAAAAATACGGCTCTGTTGATGTTATGTAAAGAAGAAAATTCATTAAAACTATTCACAATAAAAGTAAAATACTTTACATCTTATTACAAAATCAAAGTAAAATAATGTTTTTATGAAAAGCTTTTGTAATCAGTAACCCAAATAATACAACGAATTCCAACAATATGTTTATACTTTCGAAAAATAAACATAAAATAAAAAACTATGTATTCTACAACATGCGAATACTAATTTTTATTGGATGTATAATTTTTTCGCAACACATTAACTAACTAAAAAATTACAAAACTTGGAACAAGTATTTAAGAGTCTATTTCAAAAATAAATAACAACAAACCATCCAAAAATAATCAATTATTTTGAATACAAAACAAAGCAAAACAACGTATGCTTAAAAATAAATAAAAAGAAAAGCCCATATACGGCTGTGTTTTTTGTATGTTTTACAATTTTTTATTTTTTATTGTTATGTAAAGAAAACGTAAATAATAAAACCTATTCACAATCGTTAATATAACAGTTACTCTTGTTCTCTATCTCTCTCTTTTAATGTAAGAACAGCTGGCATTGGTCAACTTTTTTTTCTCGATTTTAGATTTTTTCTACTTTGTTCTTGTATCTTTGTAATATTGATAAAATTATTGAACACAACCTAATTTCTTTATGAAAATTAAAATAAATAAAAAATATTTATAAAATAATAACAAGAAAACTTATAACATGAAGAAAGTATTGTAAATACTAAAAAAGTGAAACCAGCAGCAACGAGACAACAAAAACGACCTCGTTCAGTTTTCTAAATAAAGAATATTTTTTTATTGCGTACACAAAAGATTTTGTAGTCACTGTCACTGAGATGATTATTAAAAAAAATGCAGTTTCTTGAAACAGAAATAATATAAAATGCATTATCAAATTGCCTTAAATTGAAATATCACAACCCAATAGTGGCAGTAGCAGCAGCAGAAAAAAATTCACTTAATTTTTTTTTGTTCTAAATCTATTGGAATTACATGAAAGTCAGTGTTTAATGGTGTTTATTTTTTAACATCCGCCAAGGCTAAGAAGAACACTGTCTTACTTACAACGTGTACTTGGACATTATTGAAATTCTATTGCAATTCGTGAATTATTGCTACCGTTTTTGTCTTACATTTCTTAGTATTATCTTTGAATTGCTGTTGAAGTCGTTTGAAATTCCGCCATTTCAATGTCAATGGCTGATTTCGATGCAATATATGAAGAGGATCAATTGGAGGAACATTATGAAGAACAAACCGTACCGCCCGGACCAGAACCCATAGTGATACGTGGGGCTGGTAATATGACAGTGTAAGTACAAATGTAGTTTATTGATAGGATACTTTTAATTTTTTTCTATTTAATTCTAAACCAAAGAAAATTACCCATCCTTTGGTTCCACCTTTAAATAGGTATATATATTTTTACATACACAGTTCCTATATATATATAATTTATAATGTAAAACATAATGTTTATTTATTTAAAAAAAAATTATAAAAAAACTAACCCGATACCCGGGATTTTCCAAATAACATTATCAGGGTTGTTCTGGAAATCGAAAAAACAAAACGCATGAATTTAAAAGTCGTTTTTTAATAAGATTTTTGTAGTGAAAGAAATACAAATACAATACATGGATGATCGACTTAGTTTTGAGGGACAAATTGACCATGTTCATCGTAAGGTTTCGTATATATTACGTAGGATATACTCGACAAATATTTATTTACCATTCAGGGTAAAATGTAGAGTTGCATATGCTCTTTTAATGCCTCAGGTGCTTTATGGATTGGAGGTAGTATCGGGTACTATTGGTATGAACCTCAGAAAAATAGAACATGTTGTAAACTCTATTGCTCGATACATTTATAATGCTCGTAGATATGATCATATGTCTGGATATGTGAACAGGTTTTCAAGTTGTCATTTTAGTAGCTTTGTGAAGTTTTGCAATCTTTAATGTTTCTATAAGCTCATTAAGTCAGGTGATGTTGCTCCTTTAATTAATGAATTTGTTTTGTCTCATTTAAGAAGGAGAAAACAGATAGTTATACCGAGGATAGCATGTTCAGTCTTTGAAAGATCGTTTGTTATAAGAATTGTTTGTTGGTGGAATTGTTTGCCTTATGAACTGAAATTATTCTCTCACTCTAACAATGTTTTTCGGTTGAAATTGATGATTGTTATTCCTTTTTGCCAATATGTCTCTGGATCCTACGTGTGAATCAAGTAATTTACTCGTTTAATTATTATTTACACATATATACATGTACATATATGTACATATGTATGTATATTTTAATATGTACGTGCACGTGCATATCTAAATTAAATTCTTCACTGTATTGTATTGCGGTTGCTGCCTCTTTTACTGGCTAAGATTACTATCATGAACTGTTTTTTAACTTACATATCTTTTTATGGTTGGGAATAAAATGCTAGGTTATTTAGTTGATAAGTTTAAATATTATATATGTATGTATTTTTTGCAATGTAATATATTTTTGGCCTTTGGGCTTTGTATTACAAAATGAACTCTTAAATAAATAAATAAATACAAATATTACTCTATTAAAGAGAATTATATAAGAAAATTTAAAAAAATTGGATTAAGAGTGTATTTAAAAGAACTTCAAAATTCTTGTGTTTTGCGTTTTCGATTTCCAGAAGAACTGGTTTTTATTAAACTATATAATTCTATAAGCTATTTTATACTTTTTTCAAATTGTTAAGTAATATAAACATTTAATTGCAAAATTTGTTTTTGGCGTGAATGCAGCAGCGATTAGAGATTTTTATATGTAATTTAATATACATATAATTGTTAACATACTTGCCGATTTCTAAGAAGAAAATAGAATTTGTCTTACAAATATAATTTTTTTGGAACTGGAACTAGAACCTGTATGAAATCGCAATTAAAATACACTTCTCTTTCCACGGCCATTTTATATAAAAAGTATATTTTAGACACACGTAAATTAAAAATGCTTAATTAACCAAAGTTCATGTTTATCAGTATTTCACACGCTGACAAAGATTGTTGTAGTGGGCGTAAAATTATGTATTCTCTGGTTTTAAGGTATATTCTCGTCTGCACTTTTATAAAGTCTTGTGCGTTTTTGTTGATTGGGATTATGCGTGAACCATCATTTTTAAAATAACTTTATTTTTAACAAAAAGTATGTAGGTAGGTAGGATCCTTTGTCTCTGAACCCTGTCTCGCTTACTCATCAACCACCACATTGCCGTTTATATTTCAGTGACCCGGCATCCAGCATAACCTTAACACATACCCTCCTAGGCTCCCTCCAGAACCCTCCTACAACTATCAACTAGCTTGGAGTTAACATAACAGCCCCTTACGGCCATAAGAGCCGCCCAACTGTTCACGTATATAGTGACCTCCGAGCCCCTATCAATGTTGTCCTTCATCAGTTCCACGGACCTTAAGACCCCAGAACCTCCGCATGTAAAACACTGCAGTCTTCAGGAAGCCTGTATGACATCCTGATGTCCAGATCCTCAATGTAGACCCCCGCACCCTTGCCTCTCATATTCGAGCCATCAGTGAAAATAGCAAATCCACTAAATAATCTGCTCCAACCTGACCAACTCTCCCTCGAAGGCATTATTACCTCCGGCAACCGCCCAAAATCTACACTAGTGCCCACATAATCTGTGGAGCCGGGTGATCCTAGGCAATAACCACCAGCTTCAATCTCACCCAGGATCCGCGAGTGACCCTGCTTGAAATTCCCCATCAATCCTAACTCCCTCAGTCTAAGAATGCTCCTGGCTGCCATTCCCATCACATACTGCTCAGTAGGCAGAAGATGTAGAATGACATCCAGGTCCGCTTGAGGAGTCCTTCTCATGGCACCTGTCACGCCGATTAAAGCACACCTCTGAGCCTTAGACAGAAGGTTCCTTCCACTATTCACTCTCAATGACTCCCACAGCACAGTAATAAACCACCGAAGTGTACAGCTCCTATCTATCAATGATCTGCAAGCATAGCATGCATTGAGAACTCTCTGAAGTCTTTCCTGAATATTCCTTCCCCATGATAGCTTACTGTTCAGAAAAACTCCTAGATACTTACCGCTATCAGATAGCGCTTCTCCGTCTTCTCCGTATTAACTCCCAGTCCCTTATCACTCGCCCATGCTAACAGTTCGCCCAGCTCCACTTGCATGACTTCGCTAGTTGCCGGCAGAAACTTGTCTGATACCAATATCACTACATCATCCGCGTAGGCCACGACTTTATGACCCATTCTGTCAAAAAGTCTCAGAACGACATTGACAGCTAAGAGCCATAATAAGGGAGAGAGAACTCCCTCATGTTGGGTCCCCCTAGTCACCAGTTTCTTTAAGCGTTCGTTTCTCCAGTCCGAGTGAATAACTCTGCTCCTAAGCATCAGAGTTATCCATTCGACAAAGAACAACGGAACCCCTAGATCCACCAGTGCCTGCCTAATAGCCCTCTATATCCAGGAATGCCGCCAAGGTGTATTCGCAATCCCCGCTCTATATAACCAACCACATCATGAAGCGCAACTGAACTTTATTTGATTGCTGCCTTTATGCTCAAAAACAAAGGTTTTAAGTTTGCGCAAAATATTTTCAAAAAAAAAAGTTTACAATAAGTAGCAAAAGTACGCAAATGTACCCACTTCTTTAAGCTAAATTTTTTCAAATCTATACCCTGGCGGTATTTTAACTATAAAAATAAACGTTAACTTTTAAAATTGTTTAGTCTAGATGGGGTTAATACAATGTACCTAAAATTCCACGCTTTTACTAAATTTACTTTTTTGTAAAATGCGGCCTTAGCAATAAAAATTAAAAAAATATATATATATATATATATATATTGGAAAAAATATTTTTGATTTAGATGGAAGGCATTCTCCAAAAAATTGGTTCTAGTTTTACCTTTTTTTTTTTTTTTTGTCTATTTTATACCTTCCTGTACCAAAATTCTGGAAAAATTTGACCTATAATAATTTCGCTAGAATATTCAAATACCACATTTCGTCAACATCGGCTTAGCCGCTTGGTCGTGGTATTCCAAATATTTCATTATATACGCCAAAAAGGTATGTTCATTAAAATACCTATAACTCAGAAACCAATGCATATAAAAAGACCGTATATATTGTTACGTTACTGCCTTTTCAATAACGTTTTTGGTTTATTTCCTTTATAATAAACCTCTTGAGTTCTTTTATTGCAACTTTAATAAAATAAATAAAACACTTTAGACACTTTACTTTATAGCTGTACTATAAACTATTCACGCCACTTTATTTAGAACTTAGTAAATTTTACCACTTATAATTGCGATGTACACTTAAATAATCGTACTAAAGGGCTCTGGAGACTTTCAAATAAACCCGTCAATCAGTGCATATGTGTTAGTGTCGTTTATTTGAGGCTTTTTCGGAGACGTACAAATTTGTTTATTAATAAACACGGCAATCAACAATTGTATTTTGTAAAAAACTAAAATATTTATATTTTTCATGACAGCAAACACAAAGAAAATAATTTTTTTTTGTCAATCACAACAGGAGACTATCAAATAATCAGCCATCAAATAAAAAAATAAAAAATTTTTGATTTTCATCAAGCATTGCCGACAACGCGTATGTGTACCCGAAAAAAACGACTGCACGCACACAACTATGTGATTGATGTATTTATTTGATAGTCTCCCGGGCGTTTAATACTGATTATCGATGCCAACCTTCGCGAGTATTTATACTCTGTTCGCTGACATCTAGATGTCTCTAGAGCATTCTACTCGTCGAAATGTCTGTAACATTTTCGACATTTCTGGGCGAATCGAGATTTTATTATCTTACAGCGATATCATTATGCATTAACACTGTGGCTGAATTTAAATTGATTTATACATCAATAAACTAAAGCATACTTTATGGGTTAAAAATAATCTTAACACTATTAGTTATCTATAATAATCATCACTTTACATTTGTACTAGAAAACTCTGTACAGTGGGTTTACATTAGAAATATGCGAAACTAATACAATAACATTTTAAACTAATAAAATTACCTACTAATAAATTAAACTTATTCTTAACTAAAGTTACTTTCGTAACAATATGTACATACATAAAGATACCCGCATTGACGTCAGCTTTCATAGGAGAATCGGTTCACGCATTACCGAGAACATCAATTACTAACACAATGCAACTTATTTTTACAAATGCAAAGATTTATCAAAACTTTAATTCCCAAAATAAGTTTCGTGGTTTTCTTTCTTACGGATTCCACATCGGACTGGATGATAGGATAATGCTCAGGTGGCTAGAGATGTTTTTACATATTTCGGGAACCTATTTAATATGAATAATAATATAAAAACTATTTATGCCTGCATTCATAACAATATTTTAAATTTAATACATGTTTACAAAACAAATTTTCTATGAAACTTTCCCTTAATAAACGTTTGTTAAAGTTACTAATCGTTTATGAATACATTAGGGTTTCTAAGAAAGGTCCAGGGAAATATAACATTTTTTTACATATTTAATATAGATAAAGTTTTTTGGATTCATCTTTTGAAGTGAAATTAGGTAGTTTTTTTTCCAGCATTTTACAGCCTAAGAAATAATTCAGGTCAAAAATAAACACCTTGCAAAATTTTCACAGGTATATGTTTTTTTTCTTACGAAGAAACCCCTTTTTATAACTTAAAAAAATTGGTCTATAGACCAATTACCTTCTTCTATTTGTATAAGAGTATTGTTCAATTTATCGTGTAAGAGCAATGTCTTAAAAGAAAAAAGGGTTTTTGCGAGATGTGATAGAGTTTATGTGTACATGTGTATGTTTCAAATTAATCTTAATACTTTAATTTTCTTTTTAGATTTGGCTTAAGTAATCGTTTTAATACAGAATTTCCATCTGGCCTGGTATCACGAGTAGCGCCTGAAGAGTTCAAAGCCACAATTGGTCGCATTAATGGAATTCTAAAGAAAACATTACCTGTTAATGTTAAATGGCTGTTTTGTGGCTGTGTTTGCTGTTGTTGTACTCTGGGCTGTTCACTTTGGCCCGTAATATGTTTAAGTAAAAGAGTAAGTTATAAATATGCCAAAAACAATATAGAAAATCGAATTTTTCATATCCTTTTTTTATAGACACAAATAACCTTGGATAAATTACTAGAATGGGAAAATAGTCATTTGTATCATAAACTTGGTTTACATTGGCGCTTGCATAAACAACAATGTGATTCAAATTCCATGATGGAATATGTCATCTTAATTGAGTTTATACCGAAAACGCCAATTTATAGACCGGATTAAACTGGTGAGAATAAAAATTACAATAAGTTTAAGTTTTACTTTATTTTTAAATGTAGATTATTATTTTTTTATTAATATAAATACTATCTAATATAATCAATAAATATATAAATTAAATGTATGTAATTAAATAAAATGTGTAAATGAATTAAAAAAGAAGATTGAAATAAGGCCAAGATGTTTTGATCGTGATGAATCCACAAAAAGAAAAAATAACTGATTGCTAAATATTATATATATTGGAATAAATTGAAATTATATTGTGATGCATCAACTGAAAATTATAGAAAATATGAAAGATATATAATTATTTTTGTATTCAAATCAAAATTAAACATTTTTAATTTAGACTAAAATATCGTAATTTTTTTGGTACAATCATTTTATTTAATATGTATTTATTTAAATTTTTTTTTAACAAATTAACTCGAAACACAAAGCATCATAAGCGAAAAAGATTAGTGATAGTATCAAATTGTTACAAGAAAAATGTAATGATAATTACGTAATTTGTCTGGCATAGGCATAACACTTTGCGGAAAATTTTCTATTCAAAAAGAAAATTAAAGTAGACTTTTCAATTAGATTCGATTTTAATTAGTGTTGACTTTCAAAATTATACTTTTTTAATTAATTCAAATATCTAAAATTGAAAATAAAAGAACTAACTATACAGTGCTTGGACTCTTTTCTTTAGGAAAACAGGGGAAAATACATTTAATAGAGCAGTTGATCGGCAATCGTAATAGCATTTAACTAATTTAAAGAAGTTTCAACGTTTTTTAAATACTAATTTCTCTTGTATGAAGTTATGTATTTCAAAGCATTGTCCAGCGATAAGTGTGAATTTTTTCTTTCTTTCAGATATTAAATACTTTTATTTTGAGGGAAAAGCGCTTCTGTTTGAGTACAAAAATAAATTTTTTGAACTACAATATACAATACCTTATCCTTTTATCACTCAGACCAGAGCATTGGCAGAGAAAGTGAAAAGTCTCTTCTTCTCTTCTTTCTGAAAACTACTCTTACAGTAGTTATAATATTATAGGCCCAGACTGTTTGCATGAGTCTGTATTTACCAATTACTGGGAATGACCAATATCACCGCTCTAATTTGGTCTCTGTCAAACCTAGAGTTCCAGCCAAAAAGTAGGTATTTTTCCTAGTCAATTCGATTGAACCATCCAGCATAATTCACTTTAAATAAGAGCCCTGCAGCAATTCATTGAAATGAAAATTATGTTGTCCTGCAACACATCGTCTTAGAAAAACAAACGTACTAGGCTAGGTCGACTACAGTGTGGTTTCTCCAATATCCTTATCCCCTGGAATCCTTGTCACCGTTACCTTATGTTTTAAAATTTTGAAAACTCCTTAAAAATATCAAGGTGTATTGAAGACACCCGCTAGAGCTAAAATGTTGGCTTTACTATTCGTAAATATTCAAACACATATCTCAAGATATACTAAATACCTTGAATTGTAGAATTTAATCCAATGATTTTATATATTGTGATGAAAATCTTGAATAATACTCTAAAATTTCATAAAAAAAACTTAATGTTATCTCATATCACCGATAAGTTAAAAAAAAACTATAAAATTTTCTAACAAAAACCCCATAAGATTGCGTCATGAGATGGTTAATTATATTTATGAAAATCCTATCATGCTCAATTTATAAATGGTCCGCCAAATAACTTTTTTTTTTTTGAAAATGCTATAAAAAAAACTACTGAATATTTTCTCAAATTTCTTTTTTTATTTGAAAGTACAATCCTTCCGGTTAATAATGGCAAATAATTTCATTCAAATGGCTGCCTCGGCTTCAAAAACAAGGCGCAAAACATCGACTGTAGCTTCGGCTGTGTGGCACGTAGCGCCGTCCTGTTGAAACCAAATGTTGCCAATATCCTTCTCGCCATTGACTGTAACGGCCACTCCTTGCTCATTTTCGAAGAAAAATGGCCCAATTATGCCTCTGGCATAATTTCAATGGTGGCGTGCGGGTTTTCTGTGACCCAAATGCGACAATTTTGCTTGTTTACATACCCGCCAAGATCAAAATGAGCTTCATCTGAAAAGATGATTTTTTTTTTTTGGCAAAATCGGCATCTTCTGTAAGTCGATCACAGGCCCACTTAGCGAAGCGAAAACGCATTGGATGGTCAGTTGGCTTCAACTCCTGAACCAATTGGACTTTGTATAGCGTCATACCAAGGTCTTTATTCAAAATTCGTCTCAATGATGTCTCCGCTTTGATTTATCAATGAGGATGCCAGTTTCTTTCACTTTTTTCACAAGATAATGAACATACGGAGCTGACGGTGCTTCTCTTCTTCCAAAATCCGTACGCAATTTTCGCACACATTCTGCAACATTACCATGATTTTCAAAGTAATGTCGCAATATTTCCCAGCGTTGTTCAAGCGTATACACAACCATATTCGTTCAGCGGAAGGATAAAACTAATTATCTGTCAAATCAGACATGAGCTAAGTGTCACCATTCACGAAATAAGCACTAGTTTAAAAAAAAAACGTTAGATGGCGGATCCTTTACAACATATTTTCTAAAGTATTCATACGATTTAGATATTATTCAGCCCAATTATAAATAAAAATTATCCGAGATTTTTTTGTTTTTCATATTTTTACAATTGAATTTCATCCATATCCTGTAATAAAACAAATAAAACGCATGTGGTGTTTGTGGGTCAATTTAAAAGTTCATATTTTATTTTTATTTATTTATTTCATTTATTACTTAATCGAGCCCTTGGACCATTTACGATTAATAAAGCTATTTACAACTTTGTAACGATATATGATAATGTATATATTTAAATTTCTTTTATTCTATTAACTTATTAGGGAATCAATGTAAATAACGAACAACAAATGCATTAGCGATCAAAATAGCTCATTAATAATTGTTTAAAAGCGTATTTCGAAAAATTAAATCTTCTAAAATCTACAGGTTACGTGTTCCACATTCTACACGCTCTTATAAAAAATGATCTTTCAAACGTAGAATTCGCAATTCTTGGATAAATTAGTGTCGGGTTCCTTGTAGATCTAGAAAAATGAAATATACGAACTAAACATGATGGTGTTTGAGTAGTTATTATTTGAAAAAGTGTGATTAATAGTATTTTCTTTATAAAATCTTGAAAAGAACAATAAAGGAAACTCCTAGAATATTGAAAAACATGATCAGAAATCCTAAGTCCATAAATATATCTTATAATTCGGTTAAAAATAAGTCTTATCCGTCTTAAATTCAACGCTGTGGTATCACTGTAAATTTCAAAACAGTAACGCACCTGAGATATGAGCAGAGCATGTGATATTTTCCATTTAACACTTACAGGGAGGTATAATTAAGCGTATATAAAGATATAAGCAACATATTTATTCTAGCACCAACTTTCATGATATGTCTTTCAAATTTCAAACCCTTATTAATCGTTAATCCAAGGCAGACAATTGGGTCTACAAAGGTATACTTACTGTACCAAGTTTTATATTCATTAATATATTTGAACAATTGCTTGTTCCAAATGACATTATTCTTGATTTCTGTGGATTAAAAAGTTTATTATATTCTGCCCATTGGAGTGCTCTATATAATGTATAATAAATAACAGACTCGTGACAGTCCTTGAATTGTCTATCATCAATGAATACCAAATTTATGTCATCAGCAAATAAATAACTCTTGCAATGAGAAGTGCCTATAGATTCTTCAAAATCGTTAATATATATTTACATTTGTTAGTTCGGTTTTTTTTTTGTCACATTCAATACAATTTTCGGAATGATTTTTACATACATTTATTACATGCTGAACAGTTGTTTAAATATTTTATATTGACTTAGGCCCTAATATTGTGAAACGCAACGCAACGCCATAGAATTACATTGAAAGCACAAACAATGTCATATATATTTTTTAATTTTATTGTTGCTTTCTACAGAAATTCACATTGCGTTTCAAAATTTCAAATGCTCCATTGCTTGTAGCGTTGAAAATTTTAAAACGCAATATGAATTTCTGTAGAAAGCAACAACAAAATTTCAAAATATATATGACATTGTTTGTGCTTTCAATGTAATTATATGGCGTTGCGTTGCGTTTTACATGATTAGGGCCTTTAAAGTGTTGGGCAATTTTGACCATTGTTTACAAAATGCGTAACTTTTTTGGTAGAAACATTAAGAAAAAGCCTAGAAATTAACTCCCCATATTCATAAAGAATATTTTAGGTTTATAGCAGGTTTATAAAACGAAAGGTTTATTAAACGAATTTTCTATGAACATTTGTTTAATAAACCTTTTAATAATCAAAAATATTTTTTATGAATATGGGGGTAAATATTTTATATAAAAAAATAATTGTTCATAAATATTAAAAAAAATTCCTTTACTAGTTTTAAAAATAATAAGCAATAACGACTGTTGGGCAATTTTGACCCATGAATACAGGATAAAGGTTAAATAGGAACAAAAAAATGGGAAAAGGGAATAAGCTCCCGGGGAATTTTTAATCATAGTTGGGTTGATTATTTTTTTTTTGTGCAATGTATATTTTGCTTCGGTTTTTATAATGCTCGTTAGCAGTGTGACCATTTTGGAATTTTTGCAGTTAAATTAGCATAACAAATTTTGATTTAGCTCCAAAATTTTCATTTAGCATTTGACATTTTTAGCATTTTTATTAAAGGTTTATAGCATTTTTAGCGTCTTTTTTAAAATTTGGAGGAAAAGTGTTATAGGCTTAACTTTTTTTAAATAAATTATTAAGGTGATTCACGTCACAATTTTTCGTCTTGCACAAATGCGAAATTTTCCACTACTTGACATGAACATACATACATTTTAACAACAAGTAAATGTATGTACATATGTTTAATAATACAAAATAGCAGAAAATACATTAAATTTTTACTTACCTCAAACTTTCGATTATCTGCTAAATTATCTATTAATTTCGGAATTTTGCAATCTGCCCAAATTTTTCAATTTCTTGTATTTCAATTTGTTTTTTTGCTGCATATATTTTAATAAAATAAAAAAAATCATTTAATTTCGGCTTGTTGCACAGTACACATTTTTACAGTTGATTGCTACATTAATAGTTGCTCTTTTTGGTACCTTTATAGGTAAAAAAGCTATATTTCTTAAGATTGGCAACACCATTCAACTGACGTTGAACATATGTTTTGTGCTGAAATTTGCACTGATTTTGCGCACTTGCTAATGGGTAGTGCAAAATGCGAAATTCATTGCGAAATTATTTTGTACATAAAGGTAATACCGCCACAAGTTGCACCCTTGCTATAAAGCAAATTTACGAAAACATAACAACAACCACATGGACAAATTATTTCGCACAAATAATTGTCTATGTGGTTGATGTTAAGTTTTCGCAAGGGTGCAACTTGTGACGTGAATTACCTTATAGTTGTTAGGTTAGGTCGAAAGGGGGACAAAGCATCAAAGATGCAACCTCATATCTATACGATATACACCAAGGCCACTATCGTGCCTGTTGTGCGCTCCTTAAGAATAAACATGGGGATTAAGGTGAATGGTGCTACCCCACCTATAGGGAAGGGTTAACGTCTGTCGTTAAGAAGCCCAGTTTCTCGGACGTAATTCCTTAGGGTTATAGTTGCTATGTTTCAAAAAACTTCCTATTTTTGCAACACTTAAAACAGTGACGTGAGTTACTCTATTACAAATTTTGCCTAAAAATAGGTGCACTCAAAAAGAAATTTAGTTTGAAACTGGATAATCTTATCTTTCCTTATCTGCCTTGTAAAAAAATGAATATTTAGGGAATCTAAAAAATATCCTCAACATGTTGATTACAGAAATTATTTTTCATTTTATTTTTACGAAATAAAAGTATAAGAATATTTTACATTGTTATGTAAAAACTGAATTTATCGGGTATGTTCCAGAATCCGAATTCACTCGAAAGTGGATTACTTCAGCATTTTTGGTGTTCTGCAATTCACATTCTCATGTTTTTATTCGTTTTCAATTAGAGTAGTACGGGTTTGGTGAAAGTAAAACGTATCGACTTTTGTTCTTGTATGTGATGACAATTTTAACAAAAACAAAATTTTGGTTTTAAACTTAAATTTTCTTTATTCAATTAAATAAAAAAAAAAAAAATATACATATCGCTCATTTCGTGCAAGACCGTCACAACTCAAAATTTTAAACTTTACAGAAGAGCCTTTTTAAGATTCCAACCTATTATTTCTCACCTTCTCTTTCACTAAAATACAGTTATAAAATCAAATGTTTCTTTTTTGCTACAAAGAAAACCACATGTACAAGAGGAATGCCAAACACAAACTGAAATGTGACCTTGTTGAAGTTAATAATTTGGGAATAATTTTTGATACAAACAAGAAAATAAAATATTATTCTTTTGAACGGCTGTTTTTTATGTTTTTTAACATTAATATTTTTTTTAAACAAAAACTTCGAATACACAAAAACATGCGGATTTGAGGACACCAATTTATGATTTATGCGGATTCAAAAAATTTTAAGTTTTCAATACGAGTCGAAACCTAGAACACACCTGTATATACTATGTAGTTTTTTTTTTAAAAAATATAAGATAAAAATTCTATAGCAAAAATATTATCCAACGAAAAATCAGAAAAAAATGTTTGCTCTAAACTGCTAAAAACAATAATTTTAAAAAATAAACTTTCTTAAACTAGGAGAAATAAAGTGGTCCAATAACTCTTTCAATAGTATCTTTTAAATCGGAGCTAATTATAGAAATAAAATCGTTTGTATTTTGCTTGTATCAGCGATCTAGCGGGCTACCTTAAATTTAAAATTAACTACAAATTAATTAACTTAAATTTAAAATTAACTACATACCTGTATTGATTATATCTGCTGCTTAATCAAAATCTAACCGCTTCTTTAAATATAACCATTTATTCCCATTTTTTTTTAAATGAGTCACTAAAATTTATTTAGTTTCGAATAAAATTGTTTACTGTTAATAAATGTTTAATAAGAAAAAATGTTTTGCCTTTTTGGCCTTGTCTAATGCCAGGGTTCTACTACTCTATGTTGCGATGCGGAGGCAATTTCGATACGAAAGCCTAATGCCAAGTTGGTAATCTCTATTGCTTCCGCAAAATTGAAAATGAAACAACACTGGCAATACAAATTAAAGATGGCTCAGATTGACAGTAATCAAATGTCAAATTATGTAAAAGAAATTTAAAATTTGAAAATTTAAATTAAATAAACAGTGATAATTTGCGAAAGGAAAAAAAAGAAAAAGATGCGAAAGACAAATTCACAAACGCATTAATAAAGAGTGCCAATCACTGGATTTGGTACCATTTTCTTTCGCATCGCAATAGAGAGTAGCCTCCCATATTTAGCTGTAAACAATTTTAAGATCTGGTCACCCTGCTCTCTGAGCCATCTTTCATTATCCCGATTTTATCCTCTGGTTGTCTTAACTGATCAATAGTTAAAGCAAAATTCCCATTTTTGGGTTGTTGTTGCACATTTTTCGATATTGCCGTTCTATCTCAACTATTACAATATTTAAAAAAAAAACCTAATGTCTTTAAGCATAACGAAACACATTCTTGTGTTACTTTTATGAACTCGTGTTTTTTTTATATAAAACGTAATTGGGTAAAGTTTCTAATTCTTCGTTTCTATTTCTCCGTCTTATATGAGTCGAGAGTTATCTTAACAAGAGGTTTTATAAAAATCATTGTTGTATAAAAAAAAACACTTTCCCACTTTTTTTATATCAACTTAGATTCCTTTATTGTTCTAATCACTCGATGATCTATTTAATATAACACTTACCTGCTCATAGTTGTCTTTCAATAAATAAGAAATTATAAAATTGAATGCCGTTGTCGTCCCCTAGGCCAATATGGGTATACATAAAATGTTTTGCCATTTGATTTCTTACATTTCTTGCCAATATCCATCAACAGTGTTTCCCGGAAGTCAGTTAGTTTACAATTTAAATGTCATTATAACCTTGTACTGAAGCATCACTTAATAACGCTTAAAATTTGTCCGGCCTAATCTAATGCTGGGTATACACTATGCAATATATTTACGCAATCTAGCAAACTTCAATAATTTTCAATCATTTTAGATTTCATCAACATCAAAACGTTTTAATATTTTGAGATTGCATTGATGTAGTTTGCACTGTCTGTACCCAGCATAAGACATGGCCCGTCTGAACACAGACATAGCAACAATGTCTAGGCCAAAAATTTGGTTATTTGCACTGGATTAGTCCATAAATCCATTAAACTCGGTGCATTATGGCCTGCCCTGGGCAATTGAATACATATGTATCGTGGAAACTCATGAGTAGTAGGCATTTAGCCTGATACTTTATTCCGATTTCAGTTTTATTAGAACTACTCCAATTTTCCAAAGCTGGGTTTTTTTCCTAATTCTGGAATGGGTGAAGTGATCTCCAGTACAACATTTAAGCGTAACCCTGCTACACCGATAATAATTGGGTCTCTATGAATGTCCTTCAAACAACAGTTTTAAACCGGTTAAGCAAAATTGCAGAGTTTAAACAAAAACTTTTTGGTTGAAAAACAATTTGAAAAAAGTTCAAAACAAGTTTTTTTTATTCGAGTCGATGGATTTTTTTTTTTATTTAACTAAACTTTATTTTCATACTGTAAATAATTAAGATTTTCAAATAATTAAACATAGAAAAATGTATTAAATAAATAAAAAGAGCTAGGAAAAAAAATTCGTATAATTGTCTTCCCTTTTCTATATATAAGTCTGCATAGACGAATGATATCTTTGTAATGGTTATACCATATCTGTTAAATAAGGATTAATAATTCGATTACTTTGATCTTATATGTAAAGCATTTCATTAAATACAATTACGTTCAGTTTTTTAAAAAATATATCACGATAACTTTGGATAATAGCAATGCAATCAAAAGTGATTCTAAGGCTTGGTTTTTGAGATCTCAGTTAAACTAGGTTCAGTCGATCTGAAAAAAAAAGATTTTTGCCGCTATTACCAAGTTTGAATACAAAATTTTGACGGAACAGGTTAGTTTTGCTTAAAATGTTGGTATTTAATGAAATAATAAAAAAATCATATTTCGCCGGAAAAATCCGAGTTTCAGAGTACGTTAAACTAAGTTAAAACTTAATCCACGTCTCAAAAACCCGGCCTTAATAATCTAATTAATAATCTAACTATTTAAAAGCTATTTAGAAAATAATCAACAATAATAAATAAAATAGTTTGATTATTTTTGATTATTTTAAGATTATTTTAAGATTATTTGAGATCGTAACCAATTAATAATTAAAAATTCTTTCTACACGATTACGAATAACAGCTAAGGCTTAAACTAAAATTGTAGTTAATTTTCAATTTATAATAATTTTTGTTTTAAACTTCGATTGTACTTCACCATAAGTAAAGTGTTATTAGGAATATTCTATTTACATTTATTATGGAAAAGAACAATTAAAATCAGTTTTTTAATTTTTTTTTCAGAAAATACATTTTATAATTAAGATTTTTTACTTTAAATTCTGAGTTAAACCATTTCAATTGAGAAACGAATATTTGAAAATAAGATATTTCTAATCTATTTTTTACTTCAAATTTTAAAACCAACTTTTTAAAATAAGTTTTTAAATTTAGAATAAAATAATTGAAAATGAAATACATATGCATTTCCTTTCGATTTCAGAAAAGAGCAAATATAATAATAAGATTTTTCATTCAAAATTCGGATTATACATAATTTTTTTTTCAATAAATTTTTAAATTGAAGTATTCCTAATAGAAATTAAAATTTTTAATTATCCTTCTTTTAAGTTAAATTAATCTTTTCTAAAATTGATTTGAAAAATCTCATTTAAAATGATTTTTTTCTTAAACGATAATAGAAAATTCTAAATCTCATTTTAATTTGTTATTTTCTGATTTTAAATTAGAAAATGGTGTAGCAGTTTTGAGTTTTACTTAACACTAGAAAGATAATCTGCGTAAATTTTACGCATGCACTTTCGTAATATTTCTATTTCTTTTTAATTAGTAGGAATACGTGGCAGTGCACTTCAGACATTTCATATATAAACATATTTTAAATTTCGGTCTTTTTATTTAATATATATGTAAAAATATAATCCACATTAGTTTATTCTTAGTTAATAAAAAAAAAATACAACAATATAGCAGGTTAAAATAATGCTTAAGTTTAACGTACGATTATCTTTAAAGTATGTCTTGATATGATTATCTTTCTAGGGTTAAGGAATCTTTGCTTTTTATTTAATAATTTCGTGCTTAGAATTATTTAATTATTGTATTTAACTTAACAAAAAGCACTCACTCAGTACTCTTACAGAATTTATGTAGTATTACAATAATAAAAAATGAAACATCTTCAATATTTACAATAAACAAAAAGAAATTTTTTGCTTTTTGAATAGAGTAGTTAATTGTAAAAATAACAATACATGGCTTAGCTTTAATTTAAAAAAGGAATAAAAAATAAAAGTAAAAAACAATTGTTCTCACTAATAATATTAAGTCTAAGTCTATATTAATTTTAAAATTAATAAAAATGTTAAATTTTGAAATGCATGTTAAAAAAATAATCGGATGTGTGATGAAAATCGATTGATTTGAAAACGATTATTTTTGTGATACATTTTGAAAAAATTTTAAAATACAAAATACAGTTTTATTAACATTATCAACATAAACTTCGGAGGGATACCAGAAATAAAAGGAAAATGTGCTAGAAATCAATTTTAAAATATACTGAAAATAAAATTTTAAGTTTTAAATCGTTTCGTTTTCACATACCAAAATGAGTTTTAACAATTTCCAAATTTGTTTTAAATTTTTTGTAATTTTATGTTAGGAATACATACATACATACATAGTTGTATTTAAGAACTCTAGAACTGATTTTGAAAACTTTTCAAATTTGTTTCAAAACTTTGTAATTTTATTTAGTAATTTTCAATTACAGTACAGATGTTTAAACTTATATTTTGCACTTTTACTTAAAAAACTTTTACATATTTTGAGTAAATTGTAAGTTGTAATTCAGAATTGTTTATTAATTTTTAGAACATTTGAATGTTTTCAAATTTTAGGAAATTTCAATTGAAGTTTAGAAATCTAAGATTTTCTATTTTAGATTAAAAAACTTTTAAATTATAATTCAAAATTGTTAATTTTTTATTTTTGATAATAAATAAAGATATTCATATATCTATATACAATAAAAACATTTGTGCCGTGTATGTGCTCCTTAAAGTCAAGAACCGCTGGACATGGACAATAAATTATCTTAGTAGGAAGCTAGGTTTTGCTAAATTTTAATCCCGATAGGTGGCGCTGTTGTCGTGATATTTAATTTTTATTTATGATACGATTTGGCTGAAATTCACAAAATATTTATTTTTCAATTACATATTTTACATAATATTATTTTTGATAATAAATAAAGATATTTGGGGTATTCACAAGGTGTGCTATCATGGTTTATTGTCATAATGTTCTAACATTTTACAATGGTTTAAAAATATTGTTGTTGGTTTGTAAACAAAAAGTGTCTTAATTTAAGAACGTTGCTTGCTATGTTTATTGTGCTGTCGTAATTAATAGCACATTAAATTATGAGGGGTTGCTCACAACAGTCGTATTTTTTCATGTTATTATTTTAAGACATATGACTTTATGACACCTTGTGAATCCCCCAATTCATATATCTATATACAATAAAAACATTTGTGCCGTGTATGTGCTCCTTAAAGTCAAGAACCGCTGGACATGGACAATAAATTATCTTAGTAGGGAGCTAGGTTTCTTTTCAGTTTAATCCCGATAGGTGGCGCTGTTGTCGTGATATTAATTTTTTTTTATTTATGATACGATTTGCCTGAAATTCACAAAATAAATTAAATAAACAAGAAAAGGTTTCCTCATAAAATTTTGACCCGGTAGATAGCGAAGGGTTAAGTTATTAACAAAATTCTCCGGGTTTAATTTTTATTGAAAAAATCTTGAGCAGCGCCGGAACCATACAGCTACTTTATAAATATGTATACATATACATATACACTGATAGAAAAAGCGTCATAACGCTGATGTATTTTGACATCAGTACTATGACAAGTGTCTTCGTTTTTGACCCAATGACACTTTACATCATTGTGATGTCATCCTTAAAATCACCGTCATCAATGCGTTCACACATCGGCGTCACAGAAATGACGAATCGGAGTCAGTTTAATAAAACATGTCTTCAGTGCGAAGACTCAGTTATATCAAAGAAACGACTCATTAGGCTCAATTTAATGACAGTTTTTTATTGGGATTGACTTAAGTCAAAGTGAGAGCATATTATTATTTACTTACCCGTAACACATGTTTGTTTCATTTTTGTTGTGTTCCGCCTTTTGTTTACAGAAGAAGTCTCAATCATTCTTCTTTAAAAATTGTATGTATTTAACTTAACTAGTGTTTGCCCGCTGGTCGAAATTCGACCATAATTATTTATGCGAATATGAAGAAACATACATATGAGTAAAAATGAATTTACATATTTCGAGCATTTGTTTTTTATTTATCTTAGTGGGTCGGTTTGGTGAGGGACCAGCCTCCAGTCTATATGTTCTCCTCTACTTACATTATAATAATGTCAAAAAAAATCAGAAATTACTAGTTAAAAAACCAAAAGGGGAAATCACTCTCAATCACTCTGCATGTTTAATTTTATGTTTCTAGGTCCAATTTTATTGAAAATTCAAAAGGTATCTGTTGAAGAGTAAAAAAGTGCCGACATTTTTATTCTTGTAGGTTATCATTCAGTCCTATAATTTTATGTTTCTACGTTCAATATTATAGAAAATTCAAAAATGACCACATGCAGCACGGAAAAGTAAAAGAAATTTATATCCCGTATTTTCTTTTTTTGATGATTTTTTCTCCGCATAAAAGTTCCAAAAAGTTCAATATTGTAGTGAAACTCCATAATTTAATACGAATGTGTCAATACATAAAGAAAAATATGTTGTAAAAAAGTGCCAAAAATAGGTACGATTTTCACACCTAAAACGTTCGAATTTCGGAAAAGTACCAAATATATTTTTAGATAAGTTACGAATTTGGCATAATTTTAATTTCTATGTTTGTTGGTTTAAAAGTTAAATGGGGTGACAAAAAAGTTGTAAAATACAAGTTATACCCGTTTTGTACCCAAAAGGGCCGAATTTTAAAAAAGTCCCCTTATTTATCTAAAGCACAACAACAAGTATAAAAGCCTGTTCCTCGATTTCGAACGTTAACGTTCGCATAGAAAATTAAATTTAAAATAAAAACAAATTTTAGAATTTTGTTTTTGTTTTAAATATAATTTTCTATTATTAATTTCTATTATAATTTTCTATTAATTTAAAATAAAAACAAATTTTAGAATTTTGTTTTTGTTTTAAATATAATTTTCTATGCGAACGTTGATGGCCGTTAAATTTGTTTTTTGGATCACTTATTTTTACCCTTTTTACCCCGCAGATTTGAAATATATATTGTGCACTACTGTAAGTAAATACCTCTCATATGGTGTACTTTTTGTTCAAATCGGTTGGCAAACAGAGTACCAATGTGTTTTCAACTGCTTTGCCTTTGCCGATTTATATAAAGATAATTTCAAAAAATAGAATATGGGAATTTTTGCATCTCATTTTACCTTTAAAACATAAAAATAATGTTAATAATACACAAAATGTGGCATCGAATTGTTGTCACTGTAGTCATAGCATAGATGACGCATAAAATATGACAAAATTTTATGATGAGGATCGTCATTGGATTCATGTCCCTTTTTGCCTTATTGATGCCATTTGTAATAACATTGATGTCACAATTCTGATGGGCATCATCAATATGAAGATGCATTTTTCTATGGGTATATACATATTTCAGAATTTTGAAATTTATTTCAGAAATTTCTTACTTAATTTTGGAAAACTTTAGATCAATTTTAGAAGTCTACATTTAACTCGAAATTCTAGCAACGAGAGAGTAAAAAAGAGCATACAAATTTGAAACACAAAAATTTTTTTTCAAAACTCTGCTATCAAAATATTTACAACCAAGAATTACATATTCAGACACCTGTTTCACGTTTTTGTTAACGAAACAAATTTATTAAAATGTGTAAAAATAAATAACCTTTTATAATTCTTCAATTAAAAATTATTCAATAAGATAAAATAAAAGTTTTTCATAGAAAGTGCAAATAGTTCAACAAAATTTAATTAAGCTTCGTTCACAATGATAGCAATAATTTCGTTTTTCTTCTATTTTATTGTTCCTAAAGTATTTCATATACATATTTTCCTTTTTTTTTACAAAAATGCGACTAAAGTTTTTTAAAAAATTGAGACTACTACTTGTACTTCTGCAACAATTTGTATGAAATTGTTAATGACGTCTATAATAATTTTCATTTAATTTTGAGTGAAAATTTCAATATGTTTTAAAAAATAAGCAAGGGTATTCAGTTCAGACTTTTTTTGATTGCAAAAATGCAACTTTTTATTACAACATACCAAGGAAAAAGCTTTAAACTAAAAGTTGAATTTTAACAACCTTTAACCAAGTGTAAAAAAATCAGGTTTAAAAGTTGCAACATTGCAATTTTCATATACATACACATATGGTCAAATTAGTAAGTACATAACATTCTTCCGCAAATTGTAATAAATTAACAAAAAAAAAATTACATTAAAGTCCTAAAAGCATTAACTTAATTTTTTATTAATTGAAAAAGAAAAAAATTTAAAGAAATTAGTGGAAAAAATAATAAGTACATTAAGGCTGGGTTTTTGAGATCTCAGTTAAACTAGGCTTAGTTAATCAGCAAACAGATTTGTGCCGCCATATCCAAGTTTGTATACATTTTGACGGAACAGCTTAGTTTTGCTTAAAATATCGGTCTATAATGAAATTATAAAAAAAATCTGAGTTTCAGAGCACGTTAAACAAAGTTTAAACTTAATCCACATCTCAAAAACCTGGCCATATAAAATCAATAGTTATAGCTTATTATAATCAAGCGAATTTTGTTACAGTTAATTTTTTTTTTAATTAGTATTCTGTTTATCCTCCATTTTTTTTTTTAAATTTTGTGGGATCTCCTTGTCAGAATACTAATAAGCCAGAGATGTCGGAATTGCCAAACTAAATTTGAGAAAACCAAATAAAATATAAAAAAGAAAACCATGTTATTATCAGGCATGTTCTGAAAATCACTTTAATTCAAATCACGTGCCTTTTAAAATCACACGTGTGATATGTTAGCGTTTCGTTTTTGTGTGTTTCGGTGTAATTTTCAATTGCCGAAAGCACACCGAGAAACACAGGAACCGAATGATTTTCAGAACCCCACAAAATCACACGTTTGATTTCAAAAGCGCGTGATTTGAAATCACGTGATTTTCAGAACAGGCCCGTATTTTGACCATATGTGTATGTATATCATTATATCATATATTAATAAGATAATTAATCAAATAACTTTTTACACTTTCGTTAGGATCTTGAAAAACACAAATATCTGATATTTGATTGACAGGTCGTTTTACTTTTTTTTTTGAAAGGTCAATATGTACAACTTAACACTTTCAAATTATGATAAAGAACCCTCACTTTAATATGGGCGAAATTTCCTTTTTTGCAATAAAAAAAACCGGAACTGAATACTCTTATAATAAATACATACTTTTGTTCTGTACAACATTTGCAAACGTTTTTTGATAGAAAATGTGTGTGCTTTATGATTTACATGTATGTATTCTTATTCTTGCTTAAGCCAGCTCGTGCACATTATGCTGGGTACACACTATGCAATGCATTTAGGCAATCTGGCAAATTTCATTCATTTTCATTCATTCAAGATTTCATCAACATCAAAACGTTTTGATATTATGAGATTGCACTGTCTGTACCCATCATTAAGGTTGGGCCCAGTGTGGCCATTTTGGCATTTTTGCAGCTTAATTTAGCATTAAAAATTTTTATTTATCTGCAATATTTTCATTTAGCACTTGTCATTTTATTTAGCATTTTTCTAAAAAGTTTTAAGCTTTTTTTTAGCATTATTTAAAAAATTTTGACAAATAGTTTTATTGATTTTACTTAAATTTTTTTATATACATATTATAATAAATTTTGACTAAAAATAGTTGTACCCAAAATGAAATTTTTTATGAAAATGGATAATTCTTATATTAAGAAAGGGAATATTAGAAATGCCCTCATCATGTTGGTTGTAAAAGTTATTTGCCCTTTGATATTACGTTATTAAAGTAAAAGGACATTTCACTCTGTATTTCATTAAAAATTCTATAATGTAAAATGGTTAAAAAAATGTTTGCTGTAAACTGCTGAAAAAAATAAAAATTTTAAACTTCAACTTTTCTTAAACTATAAGAAATAAAATTATCAGAAAATGTTGTACAGGATAGAAATAAAATCGTTTCAATTTTGCATGAATCAGAGATTTGCGTGTTCCCTATATTTAAAATTTAGTCTCAACTGTCTGTACAACATTTTTATATATAATTATATGTACATACATATATGTATCTGATGTTTTAGAAAAATCTACCCAATTGTTTAAAGATAACCATTTTTTTTTAATTTCTTTAAACAATAATTCACTTAAATGTATTTAGTTCCGAATAAAATTTTATACTGATAACTAATACATTTTTAACAAAAATCTTTCAAAAGTTTTAGCATTAACTTAAGCATTTTTTAAAATCATTTTTAGCATTTTTTGCCAGATTTAGCTGTACAATTTTTGAAGATCTGGTCACAGTGGTTGGGCCTTAACATGCCAGTTTCTTGCTGGTAAAGCGTTCATAAACATTTTTTTGTTGAGTAATTGTGAGAGAAAATTCTGTTAATTTTTAATTCACTCTCTTGTTGTGAAGAAAATTAACACATCTAATTAGTTTTGGAATTTTAAATGTGTCTAGTAAAATTTCATTTATAATTCAAAAACTTTTTATATACATATGTACATATGCATTTTTAAAATTTTAAAATCTTTACTTTTAAAATCGGATGTTATTAGTTAAAAACGATCCTTTGAGACTTCACGGATAAAAAAATTATAGTTTAATTATTTTTTAAACATAGGTACGTACCTATTCAAACTTTTTACGGACGAGTTATCTCAATAAAGTGTAAATTTTCTAAAATTAAAATAAACAGTTTTTTTTTTAAATTCAAAAGAAAACTTTTGATACAAAATTGAAAATACTTTAAATTTAAATAAGTTTTAGCAAAATTCAAATAAATGTGAACTTAAAATAGGTATAAAATTATAAATTTGGAAAAAAGTTAGAAAGTTTTTTAAGTACAAGAGTAATTCTCACTAAATATTGTCAAATAAAGGGTATACCAAATGCATCCGCTTATGTGGTCATTTTTTATAGGTATGTATGTATATGAACTAACTATAAATGTCAAAGTTCCATATAAAAAAATTGACAACCAGAATAAATATCTCGGGTGCATATAACCTAATTAATGTGCCTTGGTCAAATACCTATAATTAAAATTTTCTGAATTATAAGGGACAAATAAAAAAAAAACAAAAAAATTTAAAAAGTTCCAAAGCATAACTGAGAAATGGGAAGAATTTTAATTTAATTTTAATTTTTATAATATTTCTCTTCTAATAACTATATTTAGCAATTTTAATTATTTAGTTTTTAAGCAATTTACTATTAAATTTAACAGTATTTAATTATTACAAAAAAAAAAAAAAAAAAATATATATACATACATAGATTTATAAGAAAACCCAAGCCAGATAAACAGAATAACAAAATATTTGCTTTTAAAAGAATATTTTAATACAAAATAAATGTAAATCTTTTAAACCCCCAATTGTGATTAAATTATCAAATGCGAGACGAAAATAAAGCACATTAATGAGTTAAAAATAGAAAAACGAAAAACAGAAAAAAAATGTTATTACGTTAAAAACAAAAATCAATGTTATATTAATTGACAAATACTAATAATAATACATAATAATAATAATTATAATAAATAAAAACAAAAATTGTGTAGCATATTGTTGTATGTAAAACAAGAAACAAATTACAAATTAATATAAATTAAATGAAACATTTTTTGTCCCTAACCCAGGTACCCCCCCCCCCCCCCCCTCCCTTGAAAAAATGATAATAAAATGAACCTGACATTAAATGTGAAAAGTTTTACAAAACAGTTTTCTATTTTTAATTTACAAAAAGTATGTAAGTGATCAAAAATAGAGTACTTTCTAAGAGAATAAATACATGTTGAACAAGTATTGTACATTTACTCACATGACGTTTAACACAGCGTTTTGGTTTCACATTTCCTTTTATAGAATACAAAAAATTCGTAAAACAGTTCTGCGTAGGAAAGCCGCTCGTTCATCTCATCCTTGTAATTCACCTTTATCGTGGTTGGCGCATTTATGCGAAAATTTGTTCATAAGTATATCTACATACGTTGTTGTGATAAAAAAAACTTAAGACAGTTTTTGCAGCAAATAAATACGCCAACCACTATAACCGTTTTTGTAATAGATTTGTATTCGTATAGGGATGGGCAATAAATATCGATAAATCAAAATATAAACATAAGATTAAAAACACAAACATTTTATAAAAAATATACTTACTTATTAGTTTTACCGCCTTCTTTACTTTAAAAAATATTAGCAGCAACTACAAGTTTGTGGTTGCCAATATGTTAACAATATGGCAACTGAAATAAAAAGCTGTTAGTTGACGGTTGCCACACGTAATATAAATTTTGCAACTGGCAACAAAATTTCAGTTGTGTTGCCATCCGTAATCGACCCATTAGGTTAAAACGAGCGATGACTCGAATACTCTTAGGGTCCATTATAAATCCCTTTACAACAAATAGGAAATGAAATCAAAATATACGTAGGGAAAATCGCAAAACCTCCTTTCTTTCATACTGTTAAAAATTTAGCCATATTCTACTGTTCATGAAACCGATGATAACTTGTTGTTTCAAGATTCATTTATCGCTTAGTTAATCTTTCCATCTAGCGCTATTTTCCCTCCACTTTGGCAGTGTCAAACAATATGCTTCATCACCTCCTTACACATTCCACAGCAGACCGGAATAATTTTATTTACTGGGGTGTTCTTGAAATCGAAAACGTAAAACGCAAGAATTTTGAAGTTCGTTTTAATACATTCTTAATCCAATTTTTTGTAATTTTCTCATAGAATTCTGTTTAGTAGAGAAATATTTATATAATATTCTTACTTTACTTAATTTACTACAAAAAACTTATTAAAAAAACGACCCCTTAATTCTTGGGTTTTCGATTTCCAGAAAACCCCTGTATATAAAATTATTCCGGCCTAATGTGGATTGTGTAAGGAAGTGATGGAGCATATTGTCGTCCACTGCCAAAGTGGAGGGAAAAAAGTGCGCTGTTATAACAGCAGTATAGGTTCTACGACTTTTCCTTACTGTACTTAAAAATAGGTTAGGTGAATTCTACTACTACTACTCTTAAACCTGTGGCTAATTAATAATTCAAGTGATAATACAACGATAATTGGTCGATGTATTGAGATCTTCCTTAATACTAAGACTAAGACAGTAGTGAATTGTCGCTCAAGTTCGCAGTGACCAGAAACCTAGCGAAGTCTAACGAAATAGTTTATAATAGCTCGTTAATGGATCAAGTTAGAAATATCTAGCCGAAATATTTTCTATACACAAAATTTAAAAATGAATTAAAAAACATGCTACATTTTTTGTTGAATAACATTTGGCTTGAAGTTCTTTTTACAAAAGTTATGCTTGCTAAATTTGACAATTTTTACATCTATTTAATACATAAATTTCACTTTGTTTCCGGAGTAAGGATAAGATAATATTTGTTAAAAAGCTTGCATGTTTTGTTATGTGAGAAAATTTTATTCGTCGATCGAATTGTTTAAAATACATAATTAAAAAATATAAATTTGCAATTGCATTATTTTTTCTAAATTATATTTATTTGCTTTAAACTTAAAACTTATAACTAAAGTACCTATATATTATGAGCAGTTATAAGTGGGAATTCATTTAAAACTAGATTACTGCAAAATACCTTAAATTATTTACACAAAAAAAAGTTCCTAACAAATAATAATGAAATATTTTTTTTTTTAATTAAACTTAAAGAAATTCCATTGTCTTTAAAGTGATGTATAAAGCTTTTTAAGCTTTTACATTTTTTGGAATGTTAACTTGGTGCTTAAGTAAAGGAATGTTTAATAAAACTAAAAATAAATAATGTTTTGTAACATATGAAATTACATTTAATGAACTCTATTCCATGTGAAGGGCATTAGTAGAATCATTGCTATTATCGTTTTCATCTGCAGTTAACTCATTCTCAGTTTGTTCCTCAGATATTTGTGCTTGATTTTGGTCTTCATGGTGTTCATTGTCCCCGTTTTGATCATTTTCTTCGTGTTCATCTACTTCATCATTATTTTCCATTTCTTCTTGTTCATTGTCTTCTAATTGGTCTTGTTGTTCTTCACCATCTGTGTAAACGTCTTCGGTGTCTTGTTCTATTTCCTGTTCTCCTTCCTGGTCTTGCTCTTGCTCGTCATCCTCTACTTCATTTTCTTCAACATGGTCACCGTTATTTTCCATTTGCTCTTCATCCATTACTTCTTCCTGATCTTGTTCATGAACTTCCTGCATTCGATTCTTTCTATTTGATTTAGGGTCTTTACAATTTTTTTCTCTTTCGTTTTGTTTGTCATTTTTGTAGGATTTTATATTGCCCACTAATTGCTTAACGGAATACATTATTTCTTGAGTTTGTTCTTGGAATGCCTTCATTATCATTTCATCTTGCTGCATTTGGAATTCGTGTTCCCTTTCTAGTAATTCATTTTGTTTATTAAAGAAATCTCTCATCATTTCAGTCTGCATTTTACGCAGGGAAGAACTCAAATCGATTATAACATTTTGTAATACTTTGCCATAGTTTTTACCATAATCTGTATTGTCCGATTTGAAATTATTGCTCTCTTCGTTGATGTCACTGTTGTATTTAGCTTGTTTATTGGGTATTGGCGGATTTTGCCATTCGATATGTCTTTTTCGATTGGCGTTATTTGGCATGTTATTGGGGTTCTTTTGCATTAAAAAGTGTCTGTTGGTAGTCACCTGTTCCAACTTCTTGGTAATTGGTTTCTCTACTGCAGGTGGGGGTGGTGACAATGAAGCTTCCAAATCTGGTATAGCTCTGTCAGGTCTTAGAGAATATGGAGTCTTCCGCATTGGTATTTGTTTCATTTTAGGATAACTGGGAGAGGGAGTAGAGGACGACCGTGTTTGTGCTGTAATCTCTTTGGTTATCCGGACAGGTTGTACTGGTACAGGTGAATGCTGCTGATGTGTGGGTTTGGGTATTAATTTAGGTTGGGCAAACTTGGTCGGATCTTCATTCTTTAAATTCGCTAAACTAGCTACACGAATACGCGCGCTTGGAGGCATGGTAAGTGGAGGTGGAGGTCTGTTGGCTGCCATCGGATTTGCCGTATTTATGTCTTTTGCAAACGGGGCTACTCTTAAGGGTGGCATTTGTGAAGGTTTCGAAGCTGGGGAAGGTGTATTAATGGGCGTGGATGTAGCAGTAGGAGGATTTTTTGGGGGCCTTCCTCTACCACGATGTGGAACTTCTAAAACCGGTTTTTCATATTCCGGTTCTTTGCTAGTTTTTGCTTCGGCATTATTGCGTTCCTCTTTAACTTCTTTATCCGACTTGGCAGCCTCTTCTTCTAAAGGATCTCTATCAGAACCGTTTGTTTCCACGGCTTCGTAACCTGGAAAATGAAAATTCCTAAATTAAAAACAAAAAATATCATTTAAATCTAAAACCAAATACCTGTATCTTGTGGTTCCGCTTTAACCGTGCCCAAACGAAACCCGAATATAGGATGTGCCATACCAAAACTGTCCTCCTCTTCGTTAGCATTTGTAACACTTACATCTGAAACACCACCTTCTACACCACTTATAACCATGCCACTCACACTGGAATTATCTCCATCTACGGAACTACAGGAATCGGCCATACTTTGATTAAGACCGCTTATCATTTGATGTATTGTCTTATAAACTTGTGGTGGCACTATACGCGGTACTACACCATTACGTCTAGAGGTCATGTATGTACTTTTCAAAAATTTCCACTTGGTCCATATTTGAAGATGGGATTTTTTAACAAAACCATTTCTATGCATTATTACCTCTACATCTTTGAAGACATTTTCACTTTTCACCGTTTTGTCATTGAGTTTTTCCAGCGCTTTCACCTGTTGCATTGTATACAACATTTCTAATACCTCGTCGTTACGCCACAGGTTGCGTTCAGTGCGTTCTTTTGTGGCTTGGTTTTGTTGAGCTATGGATTCATCACGATGTTTCATTTGGATGGGCTTAAGAAGGTCCTCAACATCTTGCACAATGGTGGTGCCGGCAGATGACGCATTTAAAGGTTTGTTAACAGTGTTTGGTTGGGAAACTTTCTTATAAATTGGTTTGAATTCCATGCCATTATCGTGTAACTTCTTCATCGGTAATTTATTTTGGGAATATAACTGCCTTCGGATAATCATTTTAACAAATACCTACATACATATGTATGTTTGTATGTATTTATGAAACAGTAGTTTTTACTTTTGTGGTGAAAAGATCTGAAATACATATTTAGAATACCGTCAGTTATAAATCGATTAATGATGTGTGAATTAATTATATCGTCACCTAAACTCCAAAAGGCCGTAGGAGAAAAAAATTATTAAACTTTTTTTTTTGAATAAAGCAGTTAGTGTTTTGTACCTACCTATAATTTTTATTTTTATATTATTCAGGTCTGCTTTGTAATGTAAATTTATTGGCCTAATTACGCTTGTTATACCTATTACTGGTTGAAATAAATAAATAAATAAAAAATTCAAAATCTACTTTTTGATTGATTAAGCTGTATTTTGGTTAATTACACCACAATCAATCAAAAACTCGATTTTGAATTTTTTTGTCGCTTCCCTCCAAGCAATTGGTAAAGTGTTTTTCGATTGTCTACGAATTTTAACTACTTCGTCACATTTGGTAGTTAAACAGTAGATTTTTCGGAATTAAACAACAACAAAATACGGTAGAATCGCATTATGAGTTCTTAAATTATACTTTTTCGTCACTTTAGTGAGTTGTTCAGATAATTGTAACAGTTATACAACTGCAACAATGGCACAATTGAATATTTCACATATTATATTGACTTCTTCGCAACGATTTGCTGTTTAATAGTGAATATTACAAAAGCAAAATACGTAAAAGAGCACAGTTTGTATTTAAGTTGCCATGTGATCGGTGCTACGTGCGTGTAAAATAATATTAATATATAAAATTATGTAAAATAGAGTGAAATTTTTAATATTTGAAAATAGAAATAATTATAGTATTGTACTTAAAATTGGGACTCCGCGGAATCCAAATGTTACCGAAAAAAAAAATGTTCACGTATAAATGAGTGCACAAAACTGCCCAAACTTATTCTTCGGTTAGATTGGTTAAAGTTTTAATAATTTCTCATGAATATTTTTTTTAGAGCAAATGAAAATGAAATTGAAAATAATTATTTGATAATTATCTTTTTTAAAGGATATTAGTGATTTTTTTAAACTGTCTGTTTATTTAATGACTTTAAAAATTTTAATGTGAAAATTAGTGTTTTTGTTAAATTTTTCTAGTGAAGATCAACAATAACTTTGAGTGAAGAAAGTTTGTAAATAAAAATTTGCAATAAAAATATATGCTAGTTATAATATGATGAAAGTTTACAAAATTAGTGTTTGAACAAATTTGTGATTTTGTGTAGTTTTCTTTAACAAAATTTGTCCACATTAGGTTCTTAACTTTAAAACATTAATAGCTATTTTGATTAAATGTAACGTAGATTTTTTAATATTTGTTTAACTTTAAGCTCATTTTTTTATATTTTACTTAGATTTCCCTTACAAAATCAAACAAAGATAAACAGTAAAATTACCCACTTTTTTATTATAAAGAACAATAAGAAAAAATGTAACTTCAAAAGAGTACTTTTTGGAGCCAACAGCGATACTACTAAATTTAATTGATACCTACCTATTAAACTTTCAAAGCGCTCTAATTCGTCATATAATATAGACACTAAGTGGATTCTTAAAGTAAATATTACCATAGTGGGACACTTCTTCCCGAACGAAGTAACTACATCAATAAGAATTGAATAGCAAAAGCGATAGGTTTTTGCTAAATGGGGAAACTATTTAGATTATTTTTCGATCGAAATTGTTTGCAGGGTTACGGCCTTTTGAATTTTAGATATGTAAGTAGGTATAGGTATGTTCATGCATACATATGTACATACGTATGTACCTATTTTGATTTTAAGTAAGATGATTTTTATAGGGACATGTCGATTAGCACTACAGATCTGTAAGCCCTTTTTTACGTTCAGTAAAATTATAAATACCTACCTAGGTACCTACCAAGTTGATCATTTTATTTGAATTTATATAGGTACCTACACTTACATACCTAGGTATGTATGTATGGATATTAAAAACGTTTACCTGAACTATGTATAATCGCTCAAAATCGAAAAGGCATTTGTTAACAGTTTAAACTAAAAATATTTGCTTGCCATAAATCAGCAAATGACTAGTATGAAATTATAAAAACAAAACACAAAAAAGAATGCTTGTGTAGGTATCTCTTTAAAATTAAATCACTCGATTATTGCAAGAACGTTAAAAAAGAAATACATTTGGCAACCTTTTAACCGAAAAAAGTAATTCCTCCCATTTTGCTTAAAAAATCATATGGAATTGCTAAAAATCATTGAATGAAAAGACGACACAAAAAAAAAAAACCAAATCAAAAATTTCTCATAATGATAAACTAACAACTACCCATACTATAAATAATTTTCAATACTTTAAAAAAAATATAACGAACGTTGCCAGATAAAATAGATTTTTATTTCAAACGTAGGAATTACAAATTTTAATTTACTACCAATAAAACTAAACAAATGTGCAGCCATATTTAAGGTAACCTTTATCGAAATGACGGCTTAATTTTGATTAGGGTTTTAATGAATTCCCGTGCATTATCAGGGGAGTTTTAAAAACACGTTTGATGTTCGCATCCAATAAAAAAAAAAGAAAAACATGGGTGATAAAACGTTTCAATGTTTTCCCAGAAAAATTAAGTTTTTGAGGAAATTTTGCTAATTTTATTTTGCGTTTTACTTAAACTATGTAGGTAGTTAAGAAGTATGTAGGTATATACATTTGCTTTAAAATTATTTTAAATTTTGTTCTTGGTATCATTTTTAACTGTTGGCAATTACGATGTACTAGTCTCTTGAAACCGAGTTTTTTTCTCTGAATTTTATGTTAAAAATAGGAAGTTAAGCGATTTTCTTTAAAAATAATCTGGCAACTCTATACATATAAAACTATTAAAAATAGGTATAAAATATATTTACGTAAATGTTGATATTTCTTTTTATTTAAATTAATTTTTTTAAATTCTAAAACTTTCCATAGGTACTTACAGTTTTTCATAGAATTAAAAATTTTCATTATTTATACATTTCCACAGTACAAACAGTTGAAGAAGAGAAGATAAATGAAAAGAGAGTGTGTTTTAAAGAGATGTTATAAGTAACGATGTTTGGTTGTTGTTGCTTTAGTTGGCTAATAGATTTTATATTTGTATGTAGTTAAAATTTAGATTTTGTTGTTTCTTTAAGAACGAACACCCTTTTTTGGTTTACCAAAAATCTTTTATTTGTGTTGTGTTATTTTTTGTAGTATTTCGAATAAAATTGTTTTTAAAGGAAAAAAAGTCTGCGTAAGAAATAAGTATTGAAAAATATTTATATGCACGTGATTTGCTTTTTTGGTAGGTATCTACATATATTTTTTAATTTTTATCTAACACACGAATTTCAATTTGTTAACTACAATTAATTTAACATTTGTATTTGCCCCTTATTAATTGTTTTTGATTTCAAAATCTTTTTTCTATTACACATTTGAAAAAAAGCTTTTGTTTTAAAACTCAAAATCATCTACCGACAATGGCAAACATCGCACGACAACTGAAACGTTTTGAGAATACTTTGAAACCCGTAAGCAAAACTACCACCAAAAAAAGCAAAAACTGAAAATAAAACTGAAACACGCCAAATGAAATGAAGAAGAAAAAAAATCGAAAGACAGCAAATAATATAGAACATAAAAATTCCATACAAATTATACGAATAACGACGAACTGATTTCAATACTGGTCGTAACGAAAATTAAAACAATAACAAAATGTATGAAAGTAAAATAAAAGTAAATTGAAAAAGTGAAATAAGATGAAGATATGAAATCAAATGAGCGATGACTAAAGAAAAGGAAAAAGTTGTACTAAATTGTAAAAAAATATACCTACAAAACATCGAATAAAAACGAAATATTAAAAAATCAAGAGAAAGAAACTTGCTAATAATTTTGATAATTTCTAATCACAAAAATTTTTATTTACATACCTACCTACCTATAAAAAAATATTAATAAAATTTAAATACATTGTTTTTAAAACAAAATTTTTTATTTTTATTAATTAAAAAAATTTCTTTTTTTTATTTATTATTTCTATAATACTCTACTATTATTTCGAAATATGTTCTATATTTTTTATCTCCACACGTTTGATTAAAAATGTTTTCTCCACCCAGTTTTAAAAGATTGACAAATTTTGTTGTTTTCTTTTCAGTGTTTCAATTTTCATTACGTTCCTTCTATTTTTCAATTCGTAGGTAGGCACTTGTTCGATTAAAAAAAAAAAAAAAAAAATCACACAAAACCACTTTGTTATTGTAAAACATAAGTTCCCAACATCTTTGCTTAAAATCGCAATAACGTCCGTATTATACACTTTAAACCCGCATTCGAAAATAATAAAAACTGAACGCAATTAAAAAATATAACTTTGTTCGTGTTGAATAAGTACTTACAGTATTATTTTTGTGTTCGAAGATCCCAAACAGGGAAACGGGGTTTTTAATGATTTACTAAACAAACAGTATTAGCGTTTGTGGTTTCCACAAAACTACCAACCGAACACCAAGAAACGATATTTAATGTTTATTTTCGAACGCTGATTTTAACAGTGCCAAAATGAAGAAAAACAAATTTTTTTAAATTTTCATATACAAATTTAAGATTTATATGTTTGTAATAATTTTGTTATGACATAAATTTCAGAGTTTATAACAGGTGGTCTTGACAGCTCGTGTTAATATTTTTTGTTCCTTGCATTTTATCAGCCTAGTTTGTTTATCAAAATTTGTTTATATCTTATTCTAGCTGTTAAAACCTGGCGTTGCTCGGGGGTAAAACCATCATGGACTTTAATATATAATCATGCCCGTGCATGCCACCTTGTGGATAGTTACCCGAATTTAGTGTAATTTTGATTCTCTTAGTTAGAGCGTGGGTAACTTCTTTGAGGTGTAGATCAGGAATAATTCGAAATTCTTTAATTTCAAAACAAATAATACATAACAGGATTTTATTTTATTGATAGAATGATATTATTGATTCAAAAATGTTTATTCAACCCAAGTCACTGTTTGAAAAAAATAAATTTCCATAGTTTATCAAGCAAAAGATTGATAGTGAATGGCGTCACATGAAAAATTAGATTTCGATAAATATAAGCTTCATAGTGACTTAAAACACGAAGTTTATTGGAAAAAGTAGGCATTTATACTAAAAAAAACCACTGGAGGAAGATATGTTTCCAATACTACAAAAAGTAATAAACTTTTATTTTTGTTTTAACATTTCAAATGCTTAAGTTGAGAGAATACTTAGCGCCATTGACATTTGTTAAAATGATTTGAGAAACAGACTGCCTTCTGGAAGTATGAAATTAATTTTATTTACTAAATAAAGCACACAAAGGAATGGCAATCAACATTTTGACAGAGTTGCCGAATTAGGGCATTTTGCGCTAGATTTAGCGCTTTTTAGCGGTCTTTTATATTTAAAGAACGCTTATCTTGCGATTTTCTGTTAAAATTTTTTTGAAATTTAGATACGCAACATTATTCCTCCTTTTATTTTCATACATTTAAACCAAGGCACATTAAACCAAACCTTGTATCCGTTTTTTAAAAACTTTAGAGATATAGTATATTTAAATGTTTACTTTATACCTACATATCGCACACTTAAATCATAAACAGGCGCGATTCAAAATCGATCAAAGTCGTTTTTTTCAAAAGCCAGTTCACAAATCAAATCTATTGCTACCACTAAATTTTTTTTTGCGTCACTTCCTTCTTTTACATTTGTGAAACTCAATTGGATTAAAAATTGCAGCCATGTTTTTGAAGCGAGTTTTCTGCCATTCCTAAATAGGTATGTTTGAATTTTGAGTTGTGCCAGCTTATGATTTAATGTGCGATATATATAGTACATATCGGGTAGTTACTAGTAGCCGTGTGGGACATATTTACCAAAATCAATAAATTTTAATTCATTTCATGTTGTAAAATTCCTTTCTTCATAAAAATAATTAAATGAAAATTAAATTCAATGAACTAAAGCCTGTTTAAAATATCGAAATTTGGATTAAAAGTCATTAATAGTTCAATAAAGTAACAACAATACTAATTAATACTTAAATAATTTTCAAAGATATTTTGAACTTAATAAGTTAAGTTCTTTAAATAGTCTGTAAGGAACAATGTTCTATACCTAGACATAATTAAATAAATAAATTGTGCACCGTTAGAGAATCCCTGCCATATATACCACTTCATCGCCACTTGTTCGTTGTTGTCGTTGTGTTTCATTTCGATTCGACGCAGTTTCAGTTAAATTATTTGAACAAATTGGTTTTGAAAACAAACTTTTTCAATATGGAAATATTCGAATAATCAACAATGAAATAAATACACAAAAACACTCACATACGTTTGCTCTCTTTCATCGCACATACACATCTTTCCCAGTCACACTCTTGCCGTCAACCCGTGTTTCTTCGCTTCTTTATCTCTTTCATTTTATTTTTTGTAACTATTATTTGAAATTTTATTAATAAAAAAAAAACATTTACCTATATTAAATTGAATTTTATAGAATTTTTGCACGAGTTTTCAAATATATGTATGAATGTATGTATGCACCTACATACTACATATGTATTTATACATCTTGTATTTGTTCCCTGTTTTTCGGTTAAAATTTTACTTAAACATTTAGTAAAAAGTCCATTTGTCTAATTTATTTTTGTTCTAGAGTTATATAGGTACATAGGTATGTATATTTTTAAAAAATCAAATGTTTACAAATTAAATAACCTTATTTGTAATTAACCTAAAAAATTTTGCCAACAAATAGTGTTGCCAGTTTTTGCGGATAAAAAAAAAACGCCAAAATAGATGCTATACATAAACACAAAATTTTTTCTTTAAATAAAAATCAAAACTGTACGGCGTTTTAACATGTATTTTACAGTGTCCTTAGCTCAAGCAATGTTCACACCTATTAAATATTTGACATCCTATACGTAACCACTAGTTTGATTAAAAAATTATTTGCTTTTGCAAAACGTTTAACTAGATCAAACATAATTTAAAAGTTTTTAAATTACATAAGACTGATTTTACACTATGAAGTTTTCTTTCAGAAAGCTTGAGTTTTTAGGTAAAGTCTAGTACTCTGTTCCAATTTGTGAAAATTGTTTAGCAACACCTATCATTTCATGCGAAAAATTTGACATGTATCAATGTTACCTATCTCGAGAGTTTGCACAATTTGACGTTTTTAATCGTTCAAAGTATGCGACATTGTTTTTCATATTTAAACAAAACCCACATGTATATTACTGAAAAGTATTTTTTTAAATAAAAATCAAAGTAAATATGGATGAAAGACGGTTACCGGTTGTGTTATTTATGTTTTTCAGTTCTCATTTTAATATTGAGTTTAAACTTTTTTTTCATTTGCTTAAAATTCCACGTGAAATAAGTGCAGCTTATATTATTTCGCAGTTGTAAAAAAATGTTGCCAGAAACATTTCGCAACTTTTTCACAAATTAAACAGAGTACAACTCTATCAATATTATTTCATAGAAATTCCGCAAAAGTTTTTTTCATATGAGTTTTGACAGCATTTCACGTGAAATGTTGAACAGAGTACCAGGCTTAAGACGGGAAGAGAACATGCCATTACTCTCACCCCTCTCATCAAAAAACTCAGACTTTTTTCACTTTCACAGTGAAAACAATAATCTTCTAACAAATAAAGTTTAGTTAATCAATAGAAATTATTAAAAATAAAGCTTAAGTTTGATCAATTTACTGGCTACTCTTTTTTAGATTATTTTCGTCAAATATTTGTTAGGTCTTAACACAGGGTGCGTTCGTAAATGCATCACTGCGCTGCATCAGAAAAGCAAACTTTTTTTTATTGCAGATAAAAAAGTAATTATCATTTTTTTTATTGTGTGAATATTTGTGGAGTATTTGACAATTTTTGGTCCGCATCTACTTCATTGAAATATATATAAACATTTGAAATCACTGATGCAGCGCAGTGACGCATTTACGAGTACGCATACCTTTAAGCTTAAACCAGAATATTTTTGTACTGCTCTTCCTTCTGCCTATGTTATTGCTTATGTTCGAGACGTGCCATTAAAAATCTGCATCCATTTCTTTTTTACTTCAGGAATCGGTATGCTATGCCTTTTTTTGTAAGCATAACTATATAATTGCAAACAAGAAATAACAAAAAGTTGATGCAAAAAGAATTCATTCTATCAAAGAAAATTTTTTTGTTTTTCAGTGTAATTTGGTTTCAAATGTGGAATTTGGGACATAGTCATGTGTAATTTCCGAATTCTTCATTAGCAGAACTTCACACAGAGAAAAAATATGGTTAGGCATTGTTACGGCAACGACACTATGTTTATTGTAACAATATATTGTTGTCGTACACAAAATATTGTTATTTTTATTTAATATCAACAATATTATAGTTACTGCAAACATGTCATTGCTTATCGTAATTATAAATTTAAGTATGGTTCACTGAAAAATAATAATTTTTATAACAACTAAATAAAGATAACTTTGAAAACATATATTCCTCACAACCATTTAATGATATTTAATAGCCATAACATAATAACTTTCCATACGTGTACTCATAATATGCTTAAGATGCAAATAAAATGTCTTTACTCTAATAATATTTTGTTACCGCCATTTGTAAAATAATTTTGTATCAGTTGTGTCGTTTTTTTTACATATGCCTATCGAATTATTTGTTATTCAGTGGCTAAACAATTAAAAAAAATGCGCATTAAAAAAACGCAAGTTTAAAGAAATTGTAGGTACATAAAATAAAAATTTTAATTTGCAAATGGTGTAAAAATATTGACGATTGTTTTGTGTTATTTTAGGGAAAAAGAATGAAAATTCTATAAATAATTTATAAATATGACAAAAATAGGTTAAAAATATTATGTTTATAGTTGCATCATATTATGATGTGAAATATCTGTAACAGTTTTACGTTAAGGCAAAAAATCCCTTTCAAAACAGCAACTCTCTATTACGAACAATAACATTTTATAAAGTTTTCCGTTTGTTTATAAATATAACTCCGTCATTGTTTCGAACGAGTACGAAAATCGTAATATATTTATAGCACAAATTTTTCGAACTCGTAAATTATTTCTTTCGAATCGAAATAAACGGTATTAATTTGGGTAAAATAACTGTTGCTATGTGTGTAGGAATAAAAGTTATAATAATTAATATTCGCTCTTGCCCGCCTTTAGTTTCTTAATTTAGGCTATTTCAAATAAATCTCTACGATAATAAGTAGTTATTATAAATCGCTAACTTGTCAACACTAGCTTTGTATAAGATGTATTTGACAAATTAATTTGTTTCATACAATTTGTTTGTTTGGCAGTAGATTTCAAAAATAGAATGATGAGATACATTAACCTACTCTTTTAAGGTGCAAAACAACTGAATAGAAGTTAAGTGGAAAACCCTTAAGAAGCAAATAAATTAAGAGAAAATTATAAGTGAGCAAGAGAGGTATGTAGTATGATGTAAATATAGAACATAACACAAACTTGGGCTTGTGTAGCAACAAAAAAAAAAGGTGAAAAATAAAAACAGGTAGGTAGTTACATCTTAAGACAAATTAATACTTACCGATACTAGGAAATCTTTTTAAAATATTATAGCATCTCTTTTTATTTTCACTTAATCATTTAGACAAAATTTCGAATATATTTAGGGGCATTAACTATTAAGCCAATATCAAAATTCATTTTTTTTCTGCGACAAAAATTTGAGAACGCATCATCTCTTTAGTTGAATCTATGAATCGAAACTGATTTCAAAAATAAAAACTTGCCGGTTTGAATAGCATATTATAATCAATGGTTGGATGGTTGGACAAATGATTGGATACATACAAAAATGAAAAAAAAAATATATAAAAATATATGTTGAATAAATTTGCATTTTTATCGTGTTCAGAATGCGAATTGAGAAGAACCGAAAGAAAGCAACTCTGTGCGTTTAAAACGAAGCAAATGATGAAATAAATATTTTTTTGTAAAACATTGCAAGTTTAAGAACACTAAGGGTGTTCACAATAGCGTTTAAAACTATGTCTTAATATAGTGACGTTTCAATTTAATTTCCTTACTACCCGTCTCCTCTATCCATCAACTTGGTAAGAACATCATGTCGCACATGAATTCTACTCGTGTAGGCTGTTCATGTTCATGTTTCGTCCATGTGCTGCCATCGTTAACTAAACATATGTCTTAGAAACCATGTTCGCCATGATGGTCGCCTTGCAATGTCATTTTCTGTCTACAACCAAACGCACAACAAAAAAATTGTGGTTAATGAGAACATGAACATCAACACGTATTCGCCACATACAAAAGAACATGAACAAATAAGTACCGTCGCTCTGCCGGCGTTATGTTCATGTCCTGTTCAAATCGATAGCGCATGGAGACGTGGAGTTAATATGTGCTGGCAAGTTTGTTGTTGTTTTATGTGTAAATGAAATTTAATACCAGGTTCAATATGACCATATGGTTACTTGTATTTTTCGCTGTTTTTAGGCATTAAGCAGAAAAAAGATATTTTGATATATATGTAGGCCCTAATCATGTAAAACCCAACGCAACGCTAATGAATAACATTGAAAGCACATAAATGTCATAAATATTTTGTAATTTTGTTGTTGCTTTCTACAGAAATTCATGTACCGATTTAAAATTTTCAACGCCACAAGCTATGCAGCGTTTGAAATTTTAAAACGCAATGTGAATTTCTATAGGAAGCAACAACAAAATTACAAAATATTTATGACATCGTTTGTGCTTTCAATGTTATTCTTTGGCGTTTCGTTGTGTTTTATATGATTAGGGCCATAATTTTTATTTGGAAAATGTTTGTTATTTTGATACTGCAATAACTGTGTTTTATATCGTTGCCTGATAATAATGAAAATTTTGAAATGTCACAATAATGCCACATTAACATTTTAAGATACTAATTGGAAATACCCTTGCTATTTTTTTATATCTTAAAATTATGACAATAATGTATTTTATTCGACCTTTATTCTTTTGATGTATAATTAAATTTTCAAGCTTGAGGTCTTATTTTTATACAAAATTTTTATTTTTCTTCTTAAGAAGAACCCTGAAGAAGACACACAAAGTAGTGCCGAAATATTGGTTGAAAATTTAATTATACATTAAAACTATGACTTTTATATTGAATCGATAACGCTATGAAGGGATTTAGAACCATTCTAAAACCTGTACCATTATTTGTAAAGGATAACTTTTAAGCCCGGTAGAACTAAAAATTGTAAAAAATAACACAAAATTTATTTAAAAAAAAAATTCATTATTCGAATTAACATTCGAAAATTATATCGGAGACTGTTTTTGAAGCAGCGCGTTCTCAACGTGTGAACTGCACCAAACGGTGCATTTTCTGGTTGAAATTGAATTATTCGGGATTATTGTGGATTAGTCTCACTTCGAGTTTGCTCCCGTGAATTAATTGCGGAATTCCGGGAAAATTTGAACAAAAACTTTTTTAAGCCTTAGTAAATCTATGTTTTTGGGACACGTGTCTTTAGTTGTTTTTTATCGCAAAAAATTTCACCACAATGTCAACATTTGTTGCGGTTTAAGGCTGACTTAGCTGATTTTCGAGAATGAGCTTTATATACGGCCTATGGTAAATAAAAGACATATCTTCACGAAATTTAATTTCTAGTCTTATGGAACCCATACATGTGCATTAAATTTTAGTACTTTATTGATGTTGTTTTTGTCGATTTGCTCCACATTATTCAATAAGTTGGTCAATATAAAAAAAAACAAATATATGGTGCAGTTTTTCATTGAATACATGAAAAAGTAAACGAAACCAACGCACACATGTGCGTATTGTATAATGTTATCAACACATTAAAAAATATTTCTTTTTGCGCAATATAAATCAAAGGACTTTTGATTTTATCCAATACTAGCATTTAACCAGCTCCGCTTTCGTGGGCATATTTTTATGCCAGAGTTTATATTTCCAGGGTTTAACTTATTTTATTGCTAGCATTTAACTCGCTACTTTGTTGGCGTCTCCCTTTCTTTCATCGTCATATTTATATGCCACAGTTTATATCTCTAGGTTTTAACAAAAAAACATAATTAACCATAGAACACTTTCGAAAAACACTTTAGAAAGACTTAAGGCCTAATTTATAAAAATTAAAACGGGTTAATAAAGGGATTTTGTTTGAAAATCTGTTTCATAAACCCTCTGATAACCTGTTGTATTTTTTATAACTTAGGCCGTTAATCCGTAACGAATAATGCTTTTGTAATAATTTTGACCTGTAAAAGTTTTATACGATTAGAAATCTTACTGTCAAATTTCGTGGAAATCGGTCCCTAATTTACCATAGGTCCCATATAAACCCTAATCTTGAAAAATGTTTAGTACGCGTAAAACCGTAACGAATAATCACGTTTTAATGAAATTCGGTCTGTTACAGTTTCATAATTTACCATAGGCCCCATATATAGCCCACTTCGGAAATATTCTAACTGTATGTGTAGTGTATCAAAGATTCGGGACATCACACTAACTTGTTTTATATGGTTTTTGTTTTCTTAATGCATATGAAAGGCTTTACGTTAATTTTACAACCAACAAGTGCTAATATTTACTAATAAGATTTCATATTAAAAGGGGAATTATCACGTTTTTAACATGATTGGACTTGGCACTTTTACATACAATATCATTGAAAAACACCAAATAAAACCTAAAAAAAAACAATTAAGAAAGTAAAGTTGGTCAAGCCGGACCATTTGATACCAACTTTCAGACTCATGCCCAATTATGGACCCGATATAACGAAATGATAAGGTTAAGATTCAAAAAAGACTTCTTTGTGCCGAATATCATTTAAATATCAATATTTGATCATCTTAAAGCGATTTGTTTTTCTTAAAGCGATTTTGGAGAGGGGCTTTATATGAAACCTAAGTACCAGTACAAAATTGTGCTACGACATTTTAGCTATTACAAATTTTGTCAAACTTTATATCAATACCAACATTTATAGGGAAGTTATAGCCCTTAAAGTTATATTCGGGAGTGGTATTTGTATGGGATCTATAGTACAAGACCGATTTAAAAAAATTTGGTAGGGCGACTTATCTTGCAATAGAATATTTTTGAGCCAAATTTATTCTTAATATCAACATGATAAGATAAAATTAGTTTATGGGCACAAAGACTATTCCGGAAAGAAGTTTGTATGTGTGTCATACCAGCCAAGCCAGCCTGAAGGGGGGACATCGTAAGATCGACTTATGGGCTCAAAGACTATTCCGGAAAGAAGTTTGTATGGGTGTCATACCAGCCAGCCAGTCTGAAGGACGGACATCGTAAGATCGACTTATGGGCTCAAAGACTATTCCTGAAAGAAGTTTGTATGGGTGTCATACCAGCCAGCCAGTCTGAAGGTCGGACATCGTAAGATCGACTCAGAATGACGTTCTGCATACTAAGAGGTGGATATAGGACCAGTATTTTTAAGTGCTACATGTATCAGCACAAGAGCATAGTACCCTCCTATTGTAGCGTGAGTATAAATACCTAAATTCCATGAAAGGGAATAAAAGTTTTTCATTCCATTTGCAATTTCTACAATATCGATCTTAGACTCTATTATGTTAATATATTTTGATATTTTGTGTCCTTATGAGTAGCGAAATCGGTTTGACGATGTCCGCCTGTCCGTGTGTCCGTTGAAATGGATTTTCCAAAGATATTATGACGACTTGGTAGTTATATATTTATGTCACATATAGTCCATAATTGTTTGATATTGAAATACACATTGATCGGTCCACAAATAGCTGAGATATGAACAAAATTAGAAGACTGCCTCCTATTTTACCCATAAATCTCTTGTTGTTATAGTTTTTTTTTTGAAATTTTTTTATTTATATCTGGAAAACGGCAGGAGCCAAAATTTCCAAATAAGGTACAAGCATATTGGTTATAAATACACAACATTCGACAAAATGTGGGAGAAATTGGACAAGTGGTACAAAATATATTGATTTATATCTAAAGAACGGTATCTTAAAAACTTGCTGTTATTGCCCACCGTGGTGAAAGGTATATAAGATACGGCACAGCCGAATAAAACATTCTTACACTCAATATTCTGTACGTAAAATTAACTGAAATTGTAATATAAAATAAATGAATATTCAGTTAAAGCCCGGTCTACTTATTTTTCATTTATTTTTAACGAAAATTTCATTTAATTTTTACTGTCAAAAATTAAATTCAACTGCGATTTCCGCAAAAACAAAGGAATTTTCAGTTATTTTATTAAAATTAACTATCAAAAAATAACTGATAAATTCCGTAAAAACAATTGCACTTTCAGTTTTTTTTTATGTAATTCAGTAATTTAATATAATACAGTAATTTCAGTAATTTTATATAATACATGTCCGCTTGCTTTTCTAATGAGAGAGAGAGAATATTTATTTATTTTTATTTACTTACCCCGTTATACATGTTGGTTTTACTTTTGTTGAACTGACCACTTTGTTTACAGAAGAACTTTCAATTATAAGACACCAGCAACATGCCCGATATGGTACTCGCAAATATTTTACTTTAAAAATTTGATGTATTAAACTAAATCATTTTAACAAATAGAATATGGGAATTTTCTACACAAAACAAGCAAATCGTTTTTCACTTTTACTTTTTGCCACAGATCTATGAATAGACAACAGAAAATTTATTTTTTGGTAGTTAAATTATATAAAATAACTGAAAATTCATTTGTTTTTACGGATTTTTTCGGTTATTTTTTAATTGTTAAATTATATAAAATAACTGAAAATTCATTTGGTTTTACGGAATTTGTGGTTAATTTTTTATGGAATTCGCGGTTGAATTTTTGACAGTAAAAATTAAATTAACTTTTTGTTAAAATAAAATGCAAAATAGTAGATCGGGTTTTAAGTGAATTTACTGGTGTTTTAAATTTAGTTTTCATTTAATTTTACATACATAATACTTTTATTTAATCAACTGACAATATTAAATGCACCCGAAAATCCGTATTAATGTTCACTTAATTTTTTGAGTGAATGTTAGAATCAGTTAAAAATAAATTTGCTTGGAATTTTAATGTTAATTTATTTAAAAATGACTGAACGGAATACTTCTTGAATAACCTACAGACCGTTACTGTAATAATATTGTGAGTGTACTTGTTTTTTTCTGCAAACTACGTATTTTTGTATACTCTATTGCTTTGCATAAAAAACTGCATTTTCAAAAAATGTGAACTTAGCTCCTTTACAACTGAAGGTAACGATATGTTTGCAAGGGTTGGCAGGTTAAGCTGTCTAAAAAAAACCATATTAGCTATATAATAAATAATAATAAAGTTTTAAATGTTGTAAAACTTTATTATTTGTATATTTTATTTATAAGATATACATACTCCTATGGAAATAAAATTTCAGAAATCAAGAAATTTAGATATGAATGGCATTGCGCTGAACTAAAGTATACTTTGAATAATAATATTTCATCTAGGCAATTATTATACATCTAGTTTTTATTAATATCGATAAAAAAATAAATTTCTAAATATCTGAATATTCAAATTTCGTATATGATTAAAAATTAAGATAATTTATTTTACATACAATGCATTCAATCATTTCGTTTCTTTGTCCTGCACTACACTTTATTTTCTAGTCTTCATTGAAGTTTTTAATTTTCATGAAAAATCGATTTCAAGAAAAATCTTTGTTACAAAAATAAAAAAAAAAAAAACAACCACGTTTTTATGAATTTTAGTATTTTTGTTTAATTGTGTGTTTGCTTCTTTAAGGATAATAATAAAAAAAATTATCCTTGACACATCTACAAAAAAGAACAAAAACAAAAAATGTAAAAAAAATCTCAAATCAACACAGAATGAATTTTAAAAAACAAATTATTTTCAATGCGCATTTAAATTACCAGAGAGTTTAAATTAAAATATTTAAAAATGAGTACAAATAACCTTTTTCCTATTTAAAATCCAATTACTTTTAAAACAAAAAATCTAATTTAGGGGTGGATTCTTAGTTGAAAAAAAAAATTGGAAAAATCGAGAAAATATGAAAAATAGTTAAAAACAAAATTAATTATGGGAATGTTGTGAAATTGAAATGCCAAAAACAAAATATTGAAATGAAATTAAAATTTTTAAACAGTAAGAATGCCATATTCAATTGTGCCGCATTTTAGATACCCTCCAACAAAACAAAAAATTAGAAAGCTTCAAAGTTCTACGATGAAAAAGGTTTTTTTTTACATAAATTCATATAAAACATGTTGGGATTATCCAACTTAAAACAACCTCATTCAACACTTGTGAGGGTGAAGGGTATTAAAATTGGCACACAGTGGGTTCGATAGTATACAAAGTGGCGATAAATTCATAGACGCCGTAGTTTTAAAATATTATATTTTTAAGCGCATTATTGTTTTTTTTTTGGAAAAAATACCTTAGTTCACAATTTATACTGTAACTTTGGAATGAAAACGATAAATTAATAAATAAAATTGGATATTAAAGAATACTTAATGTGCTATTAAACAATTTATATAATAATTTTATTTTATGTATTTATATTAGTATAAATTTAATTTAAAGTCCAATTTTTGTTTTTCACAAAATTTTATAAATGTACCAATTTTGAATAATCATAAATACATAATAGCACAACTTTAAAAAATATGAAAAAAAACCTGTCATCCGTTTTTTGTTTTTCGGAAAAAACATGATCAACAATTTTTTCTGTAACTTTGAAATCAAAATAAATTTAAAAAATAAGTTAATAATATGTATTCCTATTAGTATAAATTTGTATCCAGTTTTTGACTTCACTAAATTCATTAAATGTAAAAATTAATCTGAAAAAATAAAAAATTTAATACTTTTTGGGAAATCTTTGTTTTCGAGAGTTTTTACACAAAATTTAAAATAAAAAAGGCCGGGCATTTTCCTGACATTTTTTTTAAATATAAGCTGATACCCTATATATACTTCTCTAAAATCAAAAAAACTAATTCTATTTCTTAATAACTTAATACTTGTGGCCCATTAAATGCGGAAATTATCCCAATTTTGGACTTTTTTAAAAAAATTATAAAAAATATTTACATATAATTTTTTCAAAAAAAAAAAAAAAAATTTTAGCATATACATACTTAAATACCTGATGTTGAAGGTTCCATTATAAAAGATTTATTTTTAATAGTTTTAACACTAATAATAATCTCTTGAATTGTAAAAATGTCCAATTTTTTTCACTTTTTTTAAAAACAGTATACTACTTACTATAATAATTTCCTAACTTTGACCGCTCACTGAAAAGAAAGTAAATAACTTAGTTGATTGATATTTGAGCTAGTGATGCAGAATTTTATCTACTTTTACCATATACCAAAATTTATTGTAAAAAATTTATTTCTAAATTTCAATTAAACGTCACTTTGATGCCATTTGAACCCAATGTGCGGCAGTTAAAAAGTTGAAGGTGGCTAAAAAATAAATCTGTTAAAGAAATAAAGAAATTACATTTTAGTGTCTGAAAAAGATAGAAAAATCTAATTTTCCCTAGTCATTTTCTGCGACTTTTAATTGACTTAATTAACGCTTTGGAATTGAAATTTTATTTAAAATGAACTTTTTAGATTTTTATAATATCATTTCACAAATTCAACTTTATCTTTACCATAAAGCTGATAATACAAATGAATTTAATCAAAAATATAATTTTCAAACTCATACAGAAATATTTGCTAGTCTTTTAGTCAATTATTCATACTTTATCTAGCTTTTTTTAGACTTCTCTTCATGTTTTTAAGCCACGGTTGGCAACCGATACCGTTATAAATACCGATACCGCTTAAATACCCTTTAAAATTTAATGTCGGTATTGATACCGGTACCGAAATAATAAATAATTAAATGCCGGTTGCCAACAAACCTATTTCCCATTAGCACAAGTCTGGACCATTTTAATTTGTTTCTGCTTTGCAATATATGTATGTATATAAAATACGAGCTTAACCCAGTGCGCTTCGCTTCTCTCATTAGAATAAAATTAGTAAAATATTTTAAATACAGATCTCGTTTAATAACGAAGTTATTTGTACTAAATTTGGCAACTTTTAATGTAACCGTTTTCAAGAGATATTGAAATTTATATTGTCTTTGTATGGGAGATATCACGCCCACTTTTTCACTGATTTTGCGTATCCATAACCAAGCTATTTGTACCAAATTTGAAAACTTTAGCTGTTAACGTTCTCTAGATATACAGAAATCTCTTATGTCTTTGTATGGGAGGTGACATGGCCACTTATCCACTCCCACCCAATTTTTTTTACATATGTTGTGTATTAATAACCCAGCCATTTGTACAAAATTTGTAAACCTAAGCTATTGCAGTTCTCCTGTTATAGAGAATTCTATTTTGTCCCGCCCACTTATTACAAGTTGTTGTGCATTGATAACCAAGAATTGGTAAAATGCATCTAACTTGCAAAAATCTAAATTATTTACGTACAAAGATGACTTGGCAAAAGAAAAAATTTGATACCCATATTGCCCTATTTAAAACGAAGGGTTACCACCCCATTGCATTTTTGTCAAAACGCGAACTAGCACAAATTTCAAAAAGAGCTGAGAACCGTATTTAAATTAATCGTCTAAAGATTAAAATATGTTAATTTAGCATTTTTATTACAAACAACCCCGAACAAAAAATTCAAAAACTGTTCTCTTTTACAGAATATCCTTCAAAAAAAAAGGTCATGGATGATCGTCCTTGGACAAATTGTATATACAGTTGGACGCGCCTTAACAAAAACCTTTCTTAAGGCTGAGTTAGGCGAACGTTGCTGTTCCCGTAACTTACTGTAACGGACCGCTTGCACGTTGGTGCACTTATAGAACATCTAAAAACGTGTCATATGTTTTTCACATTCATAAACAAAAAAGCAATAGTATACATAAAACAACACACACAGTGATGGGAAATCAAAAGGTTTAAATGTTGACCGTTGTGCAGGAAAAGTACCAAGTGATTAAAATGGTATTAAAACAGTATTTAGTGTAAGTAAAAAGACATTAATTATTTAACATCTGATATTTATATTATAGATTTACAATAAACAAATATGTATTTTAGCATATACATACATATTTACATGTATTATTTTGTAAATGTGCATAGACAAACAATATTTTGTAACCATTAAAAGCCTTTTATATATTTCTCATTTCTATTGTATGTGCATATGCATTTGTTTATTTTGTACATCTAAGCTTATGTATATTTATATATGTATATATGGAAATATGTTGTATTGTAAGTCGTTTTGTCGAAAGTCCATAGATATACTGGAAAAAAGTACCAAAAAAAAAGAGCGAAAATACCCACATTCAATTTAATATACAAGCAGGCCATCACTGCTTTACAACTGTCACGTAACGACGGCAAGAAATTCTAATTTATACAGATTGAGACGTTCCGTTACGTGACATTTAAATTCGGTAAGCATTTACATTGTAAGCACATAACAAAACGGACCAGACGTTTCGTTAGGGGACGTGGACGTTCGGCTAACTCTACCTTTATGGTACCTAATTGTATATGTTGGTAAGGAAACAGTTTCTCAAATTAACAAAACATGCAAAAATAAACCCTTTTTCAAAATGGTTCAGCTCACGAGAGGTCAAAGCTGGAGCCGAAATATTTTAAATGTCATCTTAAAAAAGTCCACGGTTAATTTTTAGGAGAGTACATCGAGCACTTTTTTTTGGTGAGTCGCTTTAATATAAATATGTATTTTTATATATTAGAAGAAGAAGATAAATATTGAAAAAATATAATACAATTCCTACAATGTTAGAAAAATATCCCTTTCTATGTTTTTATACCCTTCACCACAGGTGGATTTTTGTCATCCCGTTTGTAATTTCTACAATATTGATCTTACCACCTTTAAAATATTGTATATTCTAGGTCATTACCCTAAGTCTAGACGAGTAATTAGTTTCGGAATTACTGCCGTGGCAACTATCAAATTCTATTGCCAACACTAGATATTAACTTGCAGACCGCATGAATATGAATCAGAACACATGTTTATTAACAAATGTTATAATGCATTAGCTCTGTTCCACATACATAACGAAACAGTCCGAACTTGCACAAAGTTACCCAAAAGCGTTCCAGATAACAATTTTTGTGCAATTAGGAGAGTAATTTTTTTCATTTCCTAGACAAATTTGCACGAACTTTTTCTTTGTGTAAGTTTGGACAAGAATTAAGCAATCAGATGTTTTTTGTTTACATATGAAACTGATATGTAAAAATCAAGTTAAGCAAGTAAAAAAAATTAGTTTGTATTAAAAAATATATTAAAGAGCAAAATGGAAAGTTTTAATGAAAAAGTTAAGGTGGTTAATACATTAGTGCATGCATGTTTAAAAAATTAAATGTAAAAAATGACAATGATGGAAATATTTTGTAATTTAATTGCTTTTAAGTGTCTAAAATCACTTAAATAGATCTCAACTTAAAAGGTAAGCATAATTAGAATCTAAAAAATTTTGCGTTCCAACAATTTTGGTTATCTTTGGCAAATAAAGGGGGTAATTTTCATTTTTTTTCTCATTAGTCCGAACTTGCCCGAGATCTTGTGGAACAAACATATTGCTGAGCAATTTTCTTTTAACACAAGCCGTCAAATTCAATTATCAGTTACAAAGAAGAAAAAAATTAACTGCCTGGCCCACAATGTCGACAAGACCATTTCTTTCGCATATTTATATTGAAAACAAAAAAAAATCAAGTTTTTTATTGTTGTTTTCAATATAAAAATGCGAAAGGGCCTGGCAGTAAGTCTTTAAAGCTTAAACGTATGCAATTTTAATAAAAAAAATTACAAATTTATAATAAAAATATAATTTAAAAATTAATTGGTTGTCGTAGAAAATTTAAGTATTTATTTACATACAAATTCATAGTTTGTGTTAAGACATACGTTTACTCCAATCTGAAAAAAATATTAAGCACAAAAAATTTTTGTGACGTTATTCTGCCGATGTTATTGCTTATGTTAGTTAACAAATACAAATTGCGCGTCTAGACGTAGGGTTATGAGTATCGAATTTAATTTAAATATCTCTGTGTTAAAATGGGGTTTCCCAAAACCCCAGCAATGATGGGAACTAGGGTTAAGTTAATACTGTCACCAAATCGGTGCATAAATGACTGATATATGAGCAAAAAACCACGATCGCCTCTATTTTATGTCATAAAGTCTCCTATTGTTGCGATTATTTAGAGTTTGCACAAAACCGTAAAAATGTGAAACCGCGGTTTCGGATTTTAATGATTAAAACTGGTCGGTTTCGGTTCGGATTTCGGTTTTTCTTACAAATCTTGCATACTGTTGGTGTTTGATTGCTGCTCTAATTATTTGAAATGTTTCCAAACTCCAGATTTTTTCAGACATTTCTGCAATAAAATTAGTATAATAAAATAAGTAAAAAAGATTAAATATGCTGCCAAATTTAATTGGTAATTATTATGGTTGCAATTTCCATGCAAAAGCATGTTTTTTCTCAATAGTCTAAGAACGATGTCTTCCGAGTCATTAAATTTGCGTTAAAATGGCATCGATTTGCTTTGCACATTGTTGTATATTTTGGTGAACATGCATATTTTGGTTTTCATTGCATATTTTGATATTTTTGAGTGATTTCTTTTTATTTCCATATTTTAAAAAAAAGTTCTTCTAAAAATGTATATACACAAAAAAATCTTAAAAAAAAAATTATTCCCCCTATTCATAAAAAAATATTTAAGGTTTATAGCAGGTTTATGAAACGAATTTTCTATGAAAATTTGTTTAATAAACCTTTTATTAATCAAAAATTTTTTTTATGAATATAGGGGTAAATCTATAAATACATTTTCTTTTGGATATAAGATATTTCAAGATTTCGACAAAATATCTTTCTATTATTAACCAATGCAGCGCCTTCTCAGTACTTTTTTTAATTTAAAGAATTTTCGAAACACCTTGACATTTTTGCCGGCTTTAATGTATAAACTTTTTTTTATGATAAGTACGAGTGTTATGTATAATTTGCAATTTCTTTAAGCATATACATAAAAGCTAAAAACCGACGTTTTTTGTCGGTTTTTAGGCATTTTAAACCGCGGTTTCGATTTCGGTTAGAACCGAACAGTAATCCCTAGTTTTTTTATATATTATCTTATTCGCAATTTACACTATGGACAATTCTTGCCGGACAGACGAAGTTTGTTGGCGAGAGAGGAAAAGAGTAAGCATGCATCGTCGCTCCCTCGCCAACAAACTTCGTTTGTCCGGCAAGAAATGTCCATAGTGTAAAATGCGACTTAATGCGTATTAGTGATGGAAAATTCAGTACTTTGGTACTATTTTCAGTACTTTTTCTTTTCATAAATACCACAGTACCCCCACGTCAGTTTTAGTACTCTTTTCTTTTTACAGGGAACACATACAATTTATTGTTATTTTTCGTTTCATGTTTTCTGTTGCAAAAATATTTGTATTCTGCAAGCGCCAATGACATTTTAAATGCGTGTTTCGATAACTGTAGAGCGTAGTATGTTTTCACTATATTTACTCACCAATATCTAACAAACATATTTTGAACACCACTAGATCATATGTAATAAATGTTTTAATCGGAAATTAAGAACGAAAATTAAAAGATGCACTGAAACTTTGCAGAAAAGGAGGCGGCTTCCAATGGGTAAAAAATTATACATTTCTAGAAAGTTTATGTACATACATACACACAGAAAAAATATCAATGTCAAACTAACCAGGCGCAATGCTGAATGAAAATCAGGGGACTGTGTTCACAATTATTCTAAAATAATAACATATGTTGTCTTCTTTTCACTGTTTTTCACACTCAAACTAAATTGATTTTACATTAAATTCAAGTTGCTTCAACTTGAAATAACCTTGGAACAACGTGATTCGTAGTGTTATTTCAATATCATTGTCATTTTGCTCTCAACTTTACTGAAATGTTAAAGTTATTTTAAAAGAAAAAATGTTGTTCGCAAGTTATTGTAAAGTCATGTAAGATTAACATGAAGTAACTAGTAAGTGAAATCACTGCCGAAAAATGTTAAATCAACCGCGTTTTAGACGAGTTTACATTGATTTTTTTTCTGTGTGTATGCACTTTTGCATTTACATATATTTTTATATCAAAATTAAATAATTTTTTATTTTTCTTTTTAATTTTTTGTGTTTTTTGAGTATATTGTTTTATAAAAAGTACCAATAAGTTGAATGAAGTACTCTTTTGCTTGGTGGTGAGTACCATCTCAATTTTTAAATTTTCAATCACTGATGCGTATATTAATTATTTGGCGTTTTGTACACATAATTTAATTCTGTTTGATAATGTGTGTTAGTGTTCTAAGACGCAGCATTATGTTAGGTGAAGGCTATTAAAAATTCGGTACAGGAAAATATAGCACTCTTACTTGTTTTTGCATTATACCTATAGTATAGTATATAATTTACATAAATATTGATACCGAAATAGTAAATATTTCAATACCGATACCGAGATTCGTTTCGGTTGCCAGCCTTGTTTTAAACTGAATTTAAACTAGTATTATGTCGCTATTTTTAGCTTTAAATACTAAAATAGAAAAAACTATCAAAAAACTTGTACGGAATACAGAATAAAAGTAGGTTTTTTTTGGAAAAGTTTATTCAACTGGAAATCTTTTTTTTTTTGCCTATAACATAAATACATACAAATTATTTTATTTTCCTAAAATAAGAGCCATTCGTGTTTCTTTGAAAATTTTAATTTTGGATAAGACTGATTTCAGATAAAATAGGTATTGTTTTAACTAAAAGCGTAGATTTTTCAAGGAATAAAGACTTTAGGAAATTTCAAAAATACTTACATAAATACGACACACATAAAATATAAGGTTTTTGAAATTAAAAAAAAATTAGCTTAAAAATGTAAGAAACGAAAATTTTTATTCTAATATCTCATCGTCCAGACTTGCAATTTTTGGTGCTGCACTTTTTAAAAATTCTGCATTAGTGTCTAAATTTTGAAATTATAGTTTTGCAATTTTTGTGTTTTTATCTTGCCTTTCCTCTTCTCCTTTTTACAGGTATTTTGCATATAAATACAAATACACCTACGGCCTACTTCAAGTTAAAAACTGTGAGAATAACAAAACAAAATAGAATTGCAGAGTACCTGAAACTAAGTACCCCTCCCCAATCTTTTCACCCAAATTGCAAGTCTGGACGATGACTAACAGGCGGTAAGTCTTTTAATTAAATATAACCCCTTTCTAATATTTCAATAAAATTTGCAAAACATTTCGCACTTTTATGTTAATCTAAGAACTATTAAAAAATTTCGTAGTTGTAGGTTCGAATCTAGGGTTACCGTTCGTACTGTTTTTATCAGGACATGTACTGTTTTTTGCTTAAAGTACTGATTTATGCATTACAAGCAAATCAGTACGCAAATGTACTGATTTTTCAGTAATGTACTGTTGTTGTACTGTTATTATATATTAACATTGTTCAATATATAGTTAAAGGTTTTTGCGAATCAGTGCGAAAAGAGAAGAGTGTAGAAGAAAAATGGAAAGAGTTTCTAAATGATGGTGTGTTTGCGAATTTGAGGAAATGTGTACTTTTATTTTTCCCAGCCCACATTCAAACGCTTTTACAGAATGAGGGTTTAGTTTTCAAAATGGAGAAAAGAGAAAAACAGGCTCCTAATATAAAGCCTACAAAGTGAGTTGCAGATAAAGACAAACTTTGGGTATAGTTGTAATGAGTCTTTTGAAGACTAAAGACTGAAGACAGGAAATAAATTATGGACAATGTACAAAAAGGCCATAAATATTTGTAACTTGTACTTAAATACTTATGTCCATACATATGCAAATATATTATTTAAAAAAAATCTATAATATAAGATCGTCTGAGAAACGATTGTGCCTTTTGCAATAATTACAATTAATTTAATGCAATTATAATTCATTTTCGAGAAAATTAAAATTTTAGTTTTTTATGGAAGAGGTCTTAGTGAAATTGGCTAGCAAACCCCTTTTGAACTCGGTTTAATTATACATTGGCTGTTTCCGCAAAATAAAACCGATTCAGCATGACCTTTTAATGGCAAAATGAAATTAATACATATATGTAGAAAAAAAATAAAAAAACTTTTATTTAATTTTATGTTGACCTATATTCAAAAAAAATAATAGAATAAAGGTAATACAATTTTATTTTACATGTTGGTCACGTTTTTTTCGTCAAAGCTTAAGAAAAGACCTAACGCAACAATTAACTCAAAACAGCAGAATATTGACATCGGCCCTTTTAGTAACAAGCTACAGACATCATGAACTCAAATTTTGCTTTTAAAAAAATTAATGTTAAAATAATATTAAACCAAGTAGCTAACAAGTAATTCAGAATCGAATTTTTAACAACTTGTTGTGTTTAAGATTTTTTTTGTTATTCACTTTGTATTCCGCTATAAATATATACGGAATTGAATTATTGTATTGAAAAATTCAGTTTTATTAATTAAATTTTGGCACGGTTCAAATTATAGTATAACTAAATGTTTTGTTTTAAAAAAGATTAAAGCTTTTTATGTTATTAATATGTAATATTTTATCAAAAATTATTTGTACTGTTTTTTATGCAATTGTACTGATTTTTTCTCTTATGTACTGATTTCTCTGATTTCAAAACTGGCAACCCTATTCGAATGTCACTTCCAACTTCGAAAACGAAAAACACATCAGCTCAAATAATAAGATGGCCTATATACGACGTCTTTTTAGACATGTCTGTTTTATTAATTCTCTTTTGAACATGGTACCAAAAACTTTTTGCATTTTTACGATGTATAATTGTCTAATAAAAATATACATACATATGAATAAACATGAAAACTCATTTCGTGTCTGTTTGGCAACCCCTTTTTATTCTCTAACCCGATCGCATACAAACAAAACCAACGTGTTTGTTAGACATGTCTGAAAAGACATCTCACCTCTATCTGAGTCGACCAAACGATGGCCGCCCGGCTAGCTAGTTGGCTGTCCACGTAAACCTTGTGCGCATTTGTACATTGGTTCAAATTGGTACAAGGACCAAACATATTGAAAATCGGGCAAATCGGTATATAATTTCACAAAGTCCCTAAACAAGCTTCTTTACGGTATAGGGTCTTTGCACCAATAAACCATCATGTTGACATTTAAATTAAATTTGGTCCAAACTTATTTTATTGTAGTCAAAATCATCTAACCAAATTTTATTTTAATCGGTCTATATTTGACAACGGCTCGCATACAAACGCTACTCCCGAAAATAGCTTTACATGCCATAAAATCCTTATAAATGTTGGTATTAACATTCGCGATATCTACTATGTCATGACAAAATGTTGCCTTGGTAAGTCCAAAATTAACCATGGTAATCCCCCCCCCCCCCAGTGGACAGCAGACATAGAGCTTCTGTGGAGAACCCCGCCAAAAAAAAAAAAATGTTTTTATTACGTTTAAGAGCACATGTGTCTTTACACTTAAGAAATTTTTTAAATTTTACATTTGATGACAACCTCAAGTTTCGTTTATTAATATATCTTTTTAAAGTTATTAAATTCCGTGAACCAGAGAGTATATCACGTTTAATATCCTTTACGAATTCCGAACGAAATCCACAAATTATGTATGCTCTAGTTTCTAATACGACTTATGAACACTCATTTACTATAAGAGCTGCTAGATTTTGGAATAGCTTACCAATAACTTACCGTACTTTTATAGGTTCTTTAACAACATTTAAACGAATGGTTCGTGAATATCACTTCCTCGTATTCCTAAGTGCTGATTTTTGGGTTCATAACTTTTATCATAATTAAATGTGTACGCATATATTTTTTAGAGGAGTCGTAGGGTTAAGGATTGTTTTAGATTTAAGTTCATTGTTCTCATAGTTATGAAGACTTGTAATATAATTATATTGGTCAATTAGGCTACACATATTACAAATGAATAAATAAAATAAAAAAAAAAAATAAAAATTGGGTTTTTTAAAATATTTTGTTAGTGTTTTGAAAGTTCAGGAAAAACTATGCTAATTAAAAAAAAAAAAATATTGAAAATCTCCATTGATTTCCACTTCAATTGATTTTGATTTCCAGAACAAATAAAATCTACATTTGGCGGGTTTCTCTTATCACAAGTCTTAGGAAATTAAATTTGACGAACTTTTGCGATTTTCGGAGTACATATGTAAAATTTGTGTAATGCAACAAACGCAATGAAAATATGAGGTAAATAGAAATGTGAAAGATGAAATAAACTTGATTTAAAATTTTATAGAGAAAAAAAACAAATATTCCTGTGTACGTTTTATTATTTTAAGGAAAAGTCGTTAATTCTTTTTGCTTCACACTACATATCAATAAGTTGTGCAATATAAAAATTATACATAGGTATGTAGGTAGTATGGTATACATGTCGCAATTTCTCATTAAATATCAGTGTGACCTGATTTTAAAATTTTTTACAGCTAAAATTTTTTTTAATTAAAATTTATTATAATTCATAGTCAAAAATTTTACGATTTTTCATAACTACCTACATTTTTATTAAACTACAGTGTAAAAAAATTTAATAATTTTAATTTCAAACACTCATTTTCATTTATCCCAAAAACATATTTCCTTATTCTAATAAAACTAACTTATTTACTTAACCTTTAATTCTGTGTACATACATACATATATCTCATCTTTATATGTAAATATCTCTTAGTCATGGTCACTTTATTATTAGCATAGCATCTTATCCACCAACTAGGTAGGTATAACCCCTCGTGTTCTTAATTAAAGTCGTAAAGCATATTCCTATATGCATGTATATAAACGACCTTTTGTGAACACTTCAACTATTATTTATTTGACTTTTGCTTTGTTTACTGTCGTCAAAAGCAGACAGACAGACAAAAATAGCTTGCAACGTCACTATTTTGCTCCGTTCCAAATAATTTGTTTGAATGCTGAGACGTCACGAGTTTAGCGAAGAAACGAATTCCGGACCCTTAAAAGAGTATTAATTCCCTAAAGAGTATTTCTTAGTAAGTTTTCATTTTTATTATTTGCACCTTCTACATGTGGATATGTTTTTTTATTTTTATTTCCATTTACTAATTTCAATTTCTTGTTTTGTTTTGTACATCTTGTTTTACTACTTGTTGACTATTTGACAAGTCGCAGCGTGTATTTTGTTATGAGAAAGAAGGAAAATAACAAAAGAACAAAAACAAAAATATTTGAGAAATCAGCTGTTTACAACATGTTGGACAGCGTAAAATAAACAGCTGTTACCAGGGTTACCGTTAGAAATTTAAAAAAGTGGCAATAAAGATCGTTTTATAACAATATAGTCGCACAAAAAAGTCTTTAAACAATAAAAGTCTTAAGCTTTTTTTAAATTATTTTTATTTAAAAAAATACAACTTAATAAATATAAAACGAATCAAATAGAACAAAAACGTGTTAATTGCAAAGCCATTTTTATCATATATCATTTCATATGTAGATATTAGAGTATCCAATTATTTGACTTTTGGTTTTGTTCGAGTAAGGAATTAATTGCTTTTAAAATTGTTATTTTACACTATTAATCGAATAAGAGTTTTAATATGTTCGAATAACTCGAATAATTCAAATAATTATATCCAATGGAAAAAACATACATGTCTTTTCGATGTGATTCTTTTATTATCAGGTATGTGATGGAAACCGATTTGGAAAACGAAACGATATGAAAACGATAATATCGGTTTTAAGATCTTTTAAAATTGATTCTTATACATATTCCTCTTATTTCCAGTCCACATTCTTTTGAATTGTGTATGACATGAGTTTAAAGTACTGTATTTTGAACAAAAACTTTAGATTATAATTCAGAAATTGATTTTTAAATCGCTCGAAATTCATCACATCTTTTAAAAACGTTCGTTTTTAAATCTATCGATTTGCATCACATACCCGTATATTATTACCAGCAAAATCTAGCAAGTTAGGAATATCGCCACTATTCAGCTGTAAGATACAAGCTTATTTCTTAATAAATTAATTTGTTTTTACAGAAAAATACAAACTATAAAAAATATTCCTGGAAAATATTGAAGGAACAAGACTATTAAAGTATGAAAGCTTTATAAATTGTAATTTGACTTAGCTCCATATTCATAAAAAAATATTTAAGGTTTATAGCAGTTTTATAAAAGGAATTTGCTATGAAAATTTGTTTAATAAACCTTTTATTAATCAAAATTATTTTTTATGAATATGGGGGTTAGAATACACAGTCAAATTAATATGAAAATTTATAATAAAAATGTTAGTCAACATGAGAACTAAAATTCCCAGATTCTGTTTTTTAAAATACATATTTTTTTTCATTGAAAAACTTTTAATTGAAAAATTATGAAAAAAAATTTTGTTTTGTTAACAAAAACAAGAAACAGGTGGTTGAATAATTCTTGCTAGTAAAAACTTTACTCTCAGAAATTTTCAACATATTTTTTGTCTCTCAAATTTGTATGCTCCTTTTCACACTCCCGTTGGAAGTTTTTCTAGTACGTGAACACTTAGTAGTAACAATTATTGAACATAAGCAATAATTTTCTTTAAATGAACAAACCTAGTAGTTTTTTAAGTTTTCTGCTTTTTTAAAAAATTTAAAATATTCAAACGCCATTTGAAAGTTATATTTTTTCTTTAAAATATTTGTATTTAATTTTTTCCATAATAAACAGTAAAAAAATATCACTAAAAAAAGTGGTCGTGTATTTTAGATAAACAGCTGACTATACAAGTACACGCAGAGAAAAAATATGTTTAAAAATTGTCACCTCCAACAAAACTATTTTTAAAGAAAATTTTTCAACATATTATGTTTAATTAAACCATATTATTGTCACCGACAACCATATTATTGCTAAATTGGACCTCCATCAAGATGCCACAACCATATTATGGTTGTCTTTAAACATGTTTTGGTTAAATATGACAATAATTTGTTTTTAAATTAACAATAGTATTTCCCTCTTTTCCAAGAGCAACATGCTATGGTTGAAAACCAACCATGCTATTATAAGTGTTAAACATATTTTAGTTATTATTAACCAAAACATGTTTGGAGGCAACCATAATATGGTTGGACTTCTTGATAGAGGACAAATTTAACCATAATATGTTTGTCGGTGAAAAAAGTATGATTAAATTAAACATAATATGTTTAAAATTTTTCTTTTAAAATAGTTTTGTTGGAGGTGACCATTTTTAAACATATTTTTTCTATGGGTGTATATAACAAGTGTATATAACATATATATAACAAGTGCTGTTTAAAATGTTACAGAATGAAACAGATCCGGAGATTTTACATGCTTAAAATGGAAGATTGGATTTTGTGGGGACCATAAAGTTAATTTTAATGAGTGTACGATTTCTTTTAATATTGCTTTTCCTTGTGTAAATTTATACATGTCAAATTTTATTAAAAATTTATTAACACAACAAGAAGGAAAGTATAATCGGTCATGTCCGACCATTTGACATATATCGACCGATTTAAAAAAAATTGTAAAACGATTTATGTTGCAATAAGATTTTTTTGGACCAAAATTTACCAACAGAATAAGATTGTTGGTTGGCACAAAGACTATAACGGAAAGAAGTTTGTATGGAGGCCATGTGAAATGATGGACAGATTCTCACCATTCCCAATTAGCTTCGTCCTGATGACAATTGAAACGTATGCAACCAATTTTATGAAATTATCCTTAAAATTGCGTCCTGCACTTTGTGCACAAGTTTACGTGAACCAACAACCAGCCAGCCGGACGGACGGACATAATTAGATCGACGAAAATGATTCCGAGTCGTCCGGTTATTAAAAGGTGGGTCTAGGACCAATAATTATAAGTGTTTTACGCATCAGCACAATCGCATAAAACCCTTTTCACTATTGTGTTTATTTTAATTTAAAAAGCACAGTCAATTTGTATATTGGGTTATATTAAATAAAGTCTACAAAGTGAAACATTGTTTAGGAAGAATTTTAACCCATAAGTTTCTACATAATAAAACAAAATTATTAATTTATAAAACATGTTTAAGACCAGTGCTTTTATATGGGTTTCCAATTTGGGTTTTTATTTCACCTACATTAATGAATAAATTAGAAATCTTTGAGAGAAAGATATTACGTTCATGCATTGGAAAAAATTTGGTTTCTAAAACGAAACGATTTTCAAACGCTGTAATTTATGGAGATTCATCAGTAACGCCTTTAGCTGTTATGTCATCAAAATAATTGAAAATTATATTGCCAGGTTACATTTTCATGAAAATGATGTCCTTAAAAATATAATTTTAACTCGAAGGGCTTTTAGCTGGACCAATACCCATCATTTACATATCTCCAATGGTTTGCAAAATGAATTGTTTGTTTTGGCTAATTCGTCTTCAGATTTCTTTAAGAAAACTGATCCTGGCACACACAGAGGTTAATTGAAGAAAGTATTTTTATATATATTTATTTTTAAATTTTATTTTTTGTATATAAGTTTTGTTTTTAGTTTGTGAAATTTATTTTTTAAGGATGTATATCCTCGAAACTGTTAGCATCGGGAGCAAATGCGTTAGCAATTTTTATTTTTTTTTTATTCATTATACAATTTATACATTTTCGGTTAAGTTTGGTACTATAATTTTCATGATTAAATTTTTAAGACATTACATTATAATCTTAAATGTTTCAAATTTGTTATATTACTTTTATATTCTATAATTGTTTATAAAAAAAGACTCAATAAATTAACTTAGCTTAACTTGTATGTTGGGTTGGTTAATGTTGCTTACAACTCATCAACATGTAGCTCAGTCAGCATTCAGCAAATGTTTACCGAGCATGTTTATATACACAATATGTTTAAATAAAGTTGATTTTCCATCTTTGCAAAGAAAATTGTTGTTTAATACCGGCATTTTCCGTCAAACAACATGTTCGTTCCAATTGCATGACACCAAAAGAATTTCAAACATTTTTGTGCACAACTTTTCCGGAAAATTTATTTACTGTTAGCTTGTTGCTTCAAACATTTTGTCAGTCAGTTGATTACTTTTGTTTGTTTTTTTACCAAACTTCAAAGGAAAAATAGCGGCGATTTAAAAAAAAATTATCAAAAAAAGAGAAAAGAATTGTTTACTAAAACAAATTTTCAATAAAAAAGATAAAAAAATATAAAAATTATTTAAGCAAATATTTTATTTTCACTTTTTTTAAAAAAAATTCATTAATAAAGTTTTTAAAAAGAAAAAAAAAAAAAAAACATTTATAACAATTATAAACTCGTTTAGATTTAATTTTTTTAAACCAAAGTTATAATTTTGTGTGTGTGGTTTTTTATAAACATTTAATTGCGTTAAGAAAATAAATTGAATTGTCACAAAATTCTGAAATAAAAATCGTTCAATTTTAATTGTATCTGGGTGTGATTTTTATTGTCTGAGCCTGAGATTTGATCACAAAAGGAAACATTTACAATTTTGAATTAATGATTTTTTGTTGCCTTTTAAAGGTGAGTTGTTATAAAATTTGCGTAATTATATAAAAAATATTAAATTATACTTAAGATTTGATTAATGATTATATTTTTTAAATGCATTTTGTTAACATTTATTTCTGCATTCAAGGGGAAAAAGTGCTCAAAAATAAACAGCATTTTGTTAAATGTCTATAATAAAAATTCAACTTAACAGAAATGATTAATCATATGTTGCGTATATTTTGCCCCCCCCAGGGGAGTGCCGGTTACTTTGGTTACAATAATATTGAATGCACTTCAAATAGACTAACAAGTTAAATCTTTTATAGTCATACAACCAAGAAATATCTAAAAAGGGGTTGATTTTTTTTTGTTCCTGGAAAAGCACCCTGTCAACACATTGGAATTACGTCATGCATTGGCTGAAAAAAATGTTTAAAAACATGCGGAAAATACTTGGTATTAAAAAAAATAGTAGAGATGAGTAGAAGGGATTTTTTTTGCTATGACTCTGCTTTATTCTGTGCTAAATGACAAGCGTATACCTACAAATTTTTAGTTTGTGCATTATGGTTTGTACTCAAGAGAGGAGAACAGTTAAATTCTATGACTTTTGAAAAATTCTTACTATAACATGATAGACAAATTACCCGTTACCCGAAACTGTGCTTTAAGCTTGAGGTCCACACCACGCCTCAGGCCGTTTGATACTTTCTATGCTTTTTATACGTTTATAAGTTCAAGTTACACGCAACGCGTCTTATGGGTCAAATTGGTTGTTTTGATCAGCTATTGTGTTAATATTTTTTTTTTTATCAAATAAAAACAAGTCCCATCATCTCGAAACATATTAGCTCGACCCGATTTTAATCCCGTGCTCTGTCAAGGATAAAATTATAAAAAAAATTTTTTTAATGCATTTATGGGGCAAGAAGTCCCCTCATCTGGAGGAAATTCGAAGATAGTATGATGCTGCGTATCCTGACTGGGCTACGGGCACAACTACACCAAATTGGACGAGTGTGGAGCGTGTGGCGAGGAGAGTGAGACGCTGGAACACTTTCTCTGCTACTGTCAGACCTTCGTCGAATTACGATTCAAACACCTCGGGAGCGATGTCATGTTGGGCTTGGGATACCTAAGGAATGTTGACTGAATAATTAAGACATCAAATTTGAAATCGCTACAAATGCACCACACCTGCTAACAACGTTCGTTTTGAAATCGATCGATTTTCTCCACATACCTGGATATATAAATCATCCAAAATTTGTTTAAATCTAAAGCCGACGTTTGAGCTAACCCTCCTAGATAAATTTTTTCTCTAGGTGAAATATAACAATGGCCAAATATAACAAAATTAAACGTGTTACGACGATCCTTTTAAAGTTACGGCCGATTCATCGTGAGGGTTGATTTATAATGTAAAAAAGCACATAAATTTGGAAGTGAACTTACAATTTTTATTATCTGTTAAAAGAACAATTTATGGCATTTACTGTTTGAAATTGATGTCATGTAAATGTTGGCCATGTCTACGTCTGAGGTCGTCCATTCGAAACGCTAATTTTCGGCGCCTCGGTCGAGCATAGCGACTGATATTTGGCGAATAACACGAATAATGCTGGCTTCCAAAGCGTCAATCGCAGCTGGCTTATTCCTGAAGACCTCAGACTTTACATATCCCCAGAGAAAACAGTCCAAAAGTGTGATATCGCACGATCTAGGTAGAAAATGTACCTTAAAAATACGTGAAATTAAGTGCTCACCAAAATTATTTCTCCACAAGGTCATTGTTTCACGCGCTGTAAGGCTCGTAGTGCCGTCTTGTTGAAACCAAAACTTACCGAGACTATGCGGTTGTATTTCAGAAAGCACTTAGTCCGTCAACATGATGCGATAATGGTTACGATTGACGGTAACATTTTGATTTTCCTAATTTTTGAAGAAATATTGAACAATGATTCCACCAGCCCATAAACCACTCCATACCGTTGCTTTAAATGGATGTTATGGTAGCTCGTGGTACTCTTCGGGTTGCTCATCAGCCCACATACGGCAATTCTGTTTATTAATGAATCAATTGAGCCAGAAATGTGCTTCATCTCTGAACAAAATGATTTTTGGCGACTTCAGGAGGCTGTTGAGCTGATAACGGAAAACAATGACAGTGATGCTGAATAAGAGTTTTTCTTATTTTGTTGATTAGTTTTTGCTTTCGATTAAGCAAACTAAACTACGTCTTTATGTGTATATCGAGAAACTACTGTTATTAATGTAAATTGTAAATTAAAAAAAGTTTTCACATAAAATCCTATTAAGACAATCTCCAAATCAATTTAATTTGTTAAACAAAAATTGTTTATTTTTATTTTCTTTAAATCAATTGTAATTTATTTAATTGTAATGTTAATTGGTTATTAAATATATACAATTTATTTTAGAACCCTGAAACACTGACGTTTAAAAAAAAATCAAGTTTAATTTTATTGAAACTGGCGCCATAATTTGATTTAATCTTAAAATTAACTAAACGTTTTTAATGTATCCCTGGAAAAATTTAGTTAAAAATTCTAATGATCTGTTGCTAAAATAAAAAAAAAATATATTAATGTAACTATTAATTAATTAATAATGCGTCGCTATAATTTTTAAGAATATATATACATATTTTTAAAAATGTATTGGTTTTTTTTTATTTACTTTTCAATGTTTAAAATTTAATATTTGCTTAACAGCTGAAAATTTAAGTCAAACACAAAGTTAATGTTATAAATAAATAATTTAATATTAAAGGTGCTTAAAGCTGTTATACAGGGTGGACCAAAAGTCACCATGGGGTTTAAAAATTAAATTACTTTTTCGTTTACATATTTTTTTTCAGATTATATAAATAACAGCTGGTAAATAAATAATGGAGAGATTCACAACTGAACAAAGAACCAGAATAATAGAATTTTATTATTAAAATCAGTGATAAATTATTTTAACGTGAGAATTTTCCCTCTGACTCGATGCTTAGCTCATCGTCGCCATGGCACCGTTAGAGATTCGCCACAAACCGGTAGATTAAGTTCAATTCGCACAGCGGTAAATATTGAACGAGTTGCAGAAATCCGAGCGTAACAGCCCCAAATTTTGAAAGTTTTTATGGAAA